>VDFB02105785.1:84436282-84460524 GCA_007258455.2 Sequoia sempervirens | reverse complement strand
AATACAAGCATCTAGGTATAATTGAACCGAGATGACTTGAGTATTGCTTGCATAAACAGACAAGAGTTAACCCGTTTCCCATGCAAATTCCGAAATGTCATCCATGATACATAGTAGAACATGTCTCGCGGCCAATTTGCATAGTACTAATGATTTCTTCGCAAACATCAGACAAAGAAAAATCATATTCCTTCCTTGATTTTCTAGTTCAGTACATCATCGAATCGCTCTAGAGATATGATAAAAAATCAAACAACCATTCAAATCCTGCTTAAAGTATTTCAAACATTTATTCAAATTAAGATCATCCAAGTTTTGGTCATCATCATTGATATTCTCATTTGTTTGAAGCATGTTGTTTCGATTTCCATTGGTATTGAATAAACATGTTGTGATTGATTTGATACGACAATGTTTGTTGTGTTTTGTCAAACTGTTATTTGTCTGTTTGTGATATTCAAAAAGCTTGTTGTCCTCTCCTATTTGTTCAGTGTATGTTTCTGTGTTTTGCCCCCAGTGTAAACACAACCTAAAGATAAAAAATATGTACAAATTTCATCAAGCCATGATGAAAAGATTCCCACTATATGATATGGATAATGGAAGATATATACAAATGATAGTTGCGGATGGATGATGCCGAAAGTGAAAACAAGACATAAACTAATAAATGGAGGAGCCCATTTTGATCACAAGTAGCGCTTGTTTGCCAAGTTTTCACCACTTGTTTTTATTGCACTTTTTCAAAAAATTTCTGATTTTTTAAAATTTTTTTTCAAGACTTTTTATGATTTTTTTGATTTTTTCAGGACTTTTTATGATTTTTTATGATTTTTTTTAGGACTTTTTATGATTTTTTTGATTTTTTTTAGGACTTTTTAGATGTAATTTTTTTTCAGATGAATACTATTGATTGGCTCTTCAAACAGGTCCCCCTCTGATGTGGATAACTGATATGCACCAGAACCATATGCTGCTACAATAACAAATGGACCAAGCCAGTTAGGTTCAAATTTGCCTTTCTTTTCTCTGTCTTGCTGATTACGTGGATTTTCTCTCAAAACTAAATCACCCACTTGAAATGCCCGTGGTTTAACTCTGTGATTATAACTACGGGACATAACTTGTTGATAACCTTTCAAATGATTAGCTGCATGTTGGCGCCTTTCATCTAACAATTCTAGTTCCTGAAGGCGAGAAACCCTGTAGTCTTCATCACTTATCAATCCCTTGAGTGAAACCCTAAGCGAAGGTATTTCAACTTCTAATGGTAAAATTGCTTCTGCTCCATAGACTAAAGCATATGGTGTAGCTCCTGTTGGTGTGCGAACACTGGTTCTATATGCCCACAAAGTTGGGTTTAATTGGACATGCCAATCACGTCTAGCGTCATTTACTGTCTTCTTCAATATCTTTAAGATGGTTTTGTTAGAAGCTTCTGCTTGACCATTACCCTGTGGATAATAAGGTGTAGAGAACCTGTGTTGGATGTGAAATCTTTCACAAAGTTCATCAACATCCTGATTCTTAAAAGGTCTTCCATTATCAGTAACAATAGAATTAGGAATTCCATATCTACAAATAATGTAATTCAGGATAAATGAAGATATTTGTTTACCAGTCACTGTTGTTAGAGGAACAGCTTCAATCCATTTTGTAAAATACTCAGTAGCTGTGATGATAAATTTATGACCATTTGACGATGAAGGATGTATTTTACCAACAAGATCTAATCCCCACTGAGAAAAAGGCCATGTTGAAATGAAAGGTTGCAGTTCTTGTGCAGGTGCATGAATAAGATTCCCATGGATCTGGCATTTAGAACACTTCTTGACAAAAGTAAAAGAATCTTGCTCCATGGTAGGCCAATAGTATCCCATTCTGACAAGTTTCTTCGCTAAGGTCAAACCACTCGAATGAGTTCCACAAATACCACCGTGAACCTCTTGTAAGGCTTTTTCAGATTCGTCACGTTCAAGACATCTAAGGAGTGTACCATCAAGACCACGTCTATAAAGGATATTGGCAATTAAGGTATAACGGGATGATTGGCGAATGAAATTCCATTTTTGGTTGCGGGATAAATCTAAAGGCAAGATGTTATCTTTCAAATAGGTATAAGTTTTGCCATATAAAGGTGAATCTGAACCAGTCAAATGACATATAACTTGGGTTTCAGGATTATCATATGCAGGAGAAAACAATTGTTCCACCAAGAATTCATACTTGGTTTGATCTTCTGATATTTGTAATAAGGAAGCAATGGTAGCCATTGCATCTGCAGCTTTATTGTCAATCCTTGATATTTGTGAAAACTTGATTGACACAAAATATTTCTTATAATCATCCACCATGTTCTTGTATGGTAGCAACTTATCATCTTTAGTTTGATAATCATCATTAATTTGATTAATGACAAGTTGTGAATCACCATAAACTTCCAGCTCTGAAATCTGCCATTCCAAAGCTATTTTCAATCCTATGAGTAATGCCTCATATTCAGCTATGTTATTTGTGCAAGGAAACATCAACCGATATGATCGTGAAATAGTATGTCCTTCAGGTGTAACAAAAAGAATCCCTACCCCCGAGCCATATTGTGTATAAGATCCATCAAAGTATAATACCCACGGTCTCTGAATTATTGCTGTAAAGACATCTGCATCAGGAAACTCAATGTGCATTGGATTGTCTTCTTGTAAAGGAGCTTTAGCCAACTGATCTGCAATGACCTGTCCTTTAATAGCTTTTCGATCTACATAGTGAATATCAAACTCACTTAAGATCATTACCCATTTTCCAAGTCTTCCTGTTAAAGTAGCTTTGCTTAATAGGTATTTCAATGGATCAATCTTTGTTATCAGCTTAACTGTATGAGCCAACATATAATGTCGCCACTTTTGAGAAGCAAACACTACTGTAAGACAAGCTTTTTCAATGAAACTGTAGTTTAACTCATGTCTTGTTAAGGTTCTACTGATATAATATATGGCCCTTTCTTTACCTGTAGAATCTTCTTGTGCTAGCAATGCTCCCAAAGATACTTCCGTTGCTGAAATATAAAGTATGAGTGGCTCTCCTAGAATAGGTGGAATTAAAACTGGTGGATGCGTAAGATATTGCTTGATCTGATTGAATGTTGCTTCACATTTGTCATCCCATTTAAATGGAACATTTTTATGCAATAAATGTGTAAATGGTAAACTTTTGTCTGCCAGTTGAGCTATAAACCTTCTAATGGACTGTAATCTTCCTTGCAATGATCTTAATTGACTGATATTTCATGGTGGAGGCATGTCCATTATAGCTTGTACTTTTTCTGGATCAACTTCTATACCCTTTTCTGAAACAATGTACCCTAGGAGTTTTCCAGATGTAACACCGAAGACACATTTCTTTGGATTTAGTCGAACATTGAACTTCTCCATTCTGATAAAGATTTTTGATAAGATTTCCAGGTGTTCATCTTGTGTATGAGATTTGGCAAGTAAATCATCAACATAATCTTCCATGAATGTATGCATCATATCATGAAAAATAGTTGTCATTGCTCTTTGATAAGTAGCTCCAGCATTCTTTAACCCGAATGGCATTACATTCCAGCAATAGGTACCCCAAGGACATGTGAACGCTGTTTTATCTTGATCTTCTGGTGCAATTTTTATCTGGTTGTATCCTGAAAATCCATCCATTAATGAATACATTGCATGGCCAGCAGTTAAGTCAACAATCATGTCTATGTTGGGCAAAGGAAAATCATCTTTAGGGCAAGCTTTATTTAAATCCCTGAAATCTGTACAAACTCTGATCCTTCCATCTCGCTTTGAAACAGGTACAATATTTGAAATCCATTCGGCATAATCAATAGTTTGAATGAATCCAACATCCAAAAGTTTCTTTAATTCTTCTTTGACCAATAATGCAACATGTGGATGCATTTTTCTAAGCTTTTGCTTCACAGGATTTGTCCCAGGTTTGATAGATAAATGATGCATTATCAAATTAGGATCTAACCCTGGCATATCAGCATATGACCAAGCAAAGTTAATTTGATTCTCCTTCAAGAATTCCATGAATTTCAGGACTTCTTCAACTGTTAATGATGCTGCAATTTGCAAAACTTTTGGCTGTTCTATTGTACTTATGTTGATTGATTCCGTTGGTTCAATCAAAATAGAAGATCTTTCATGATGATACTTGGGAAGAGTGTCAAGTTTCTCATCCTTCAGTGCCTCAGAAAGGTTTTCACTGTCAGATTCGCTCTTTATTTTTCTCTTGTTTTGATCTATCACTGCCATTTTTTGGTTTTCACCTATAGATCCATCTTTTATTTCATTTATTTTGCAGCTAAGAGACTTGACACCCTCATCAAAATCATGAGTATAAACATCTTGAATGAAACAATTGTTTTCTTCATTTGAGGAACAAAGGAAAGTTATAATGTCTTCATCATTACTGAATGTAGGAATATGGATAGGTGCGTCAATGTCCCGATCTATAAGTTCTGGATAAACTAAGGGCATAGGATCATTAGGTTGGGTAAGGTATTGAATTGCCAAAGTCATGATATGGCTATCATCCTCATGGTAGACAAGGTCTATGATTGTATTCCCCTGTTGATTGTCAATCTTGTTAGAATCTGATTCTTCCTCACTTGAGTCATGATCACTTTGTAAAACATAATCGAGTGGAGGCCTTGAGCCTTCTCCTTGTACAAGAACAGGTGCATATTTGTGTATATTATCAACTTGTTTATCCCTCCAAAATTCATCATTATAAATGGTATCCCATTCATATTCATTAGAATCAGTATCTGAACTATTTTGCAATTGGAAAACTGATTCATGAGATTTATCTGACACGGATCCTCCTTCATGAGTTAATGATGTCTGCTGTGAAGTAGATTCTTCTTTATCTTTACCATATCCAAGTCCTGTTTTATCACTTAAATGCTTTGAAATAGGTTGAATTGGTTCCACAATTCCTTCTCTTCGTTTCCCTATAGGACCATTCCCTTCATAGCCCATCTTTTGCATGATAGCATACCCCTTACCATATTGTTCTTTAGGAAACTTAATGTGCAAGAGAGATTCATCTTCATCTTTGTATAGCCAATTTAGGATGTCCCTATCTTCAGCTTCTTCTTTAGTGGTATTAGCTCTAATGAATTTTCCATCAAACTTTGTGATTGGCACGGAAGCTTGAGATGTAGAAGCAGTTGCAATCTTTTGATTTGATAAAGTTGGCAAACCATGTGATCTTGGAGAAGGAGGTAAAGTAGAGAGAGATAGTGAATATTCACCTACCCCTTTGTCTTTAAACTTCAGCTTAGTATCAAGATTCTTTGTCAATTCTTGCAATTGGATTTGTAGATTGGAAGAAGAAACATCAAGAGCTTCCCTATTGTGTGGCACAAAGACATCTTGAGTTACTCTAAGATTTGAACAAGTTTGGGTACTATTGTAATCAGCTTGTATAGTTATTTCTTGTCCATCATATGGAAACTTGATACATTGATGATATGTTGATGGTACTGCTTGCATATCATGAATCCATGGACGACCCAAAAGTATGTTATAAGACAGATCTCGATCTAGAACCTGACAAAATGTATTCTTCACAACAGGTCCCACTCTGATAGGTAGTAATATTAATCCTTTAGAAGCTCTTTCTTCATCATCATATGCCTTGATGGTTATCTTCCTTCGTGGATCAATTTCATTTTCTGAAATTCCTAAGGCATTTATTAATTTTAAGGTACAAATATTCAAACCAGCTCCTCCATCTATTAAGACACGTCTAATTCGATGTTTATGGATCATGACTTCAAGATAGAGCGAGGAATTATGTGGATGTGTCATGGAAGCATCATCTTTGTCCGAAAATGAAAGACAAGTGGGGGAAGATAAATGTCCCACCATGGCTTGAAATTTGTTTGCATCTAGATCAGTATCAACAGTTGTGTTTACAAGAGCTTCTTCTAAAATATTCTTGTGTATGGGGGATATTTTGAGAAGTTCAAGAATGGATATTTGAGCTGATGTTTTTCTCAATTGATCAACCAGATTATACTGACTTGGAGAAGAAATAGTTGTTTTAGATGAACTTCCTTTTAAAACAACCTTTGCTTGACCTCTTGTTGTTACATTAACCTGTTGATATTCTTGTTTTCCTTTGATTTTGATAACATTAACCCGATTATCATCTGTGTGAATGTGGAGGATTATATTGTCTTCAACATTATGTATGCTTTTGGCTTTGGTATCCGATGTTTCCCCCTTTTGATAGTTTGGCAAAGGATCTTTGAATGCTTGATGATCATCATTGGTATGATGTCCCTCAATTGTAATGGTACCATTGTCAATTAAATCTTGTACTAGATTTTTCAAAGCTTGACAATTGTTTGTTCTATGACCTTTACATCGATGATAATTGCAATAATACGAGTCATTCCATGATGGTGGTTTAACTCGTGGCTCATAATCTCTTTGTGGTGGTAAGGTGATAACCTTATTATCAAGAAGCTCCTTGAGAGCAGACTCAAGAGATTGACCCAAAGCAGTAAAAGTCCGTCGGTTTGAAAAGAATGAAGGTCTAGACGGATTTACTGTTTGTGCATTGCCAAGATTACCATTGAAATTACCATGATTTTGATTGGTCATGTTTTCTTGCTTGGAAATTTGTCCTTGTTGATTGTTGTTTCCTTGTTGAATTGTATTTCCTTGTGGATTGTTTCGTGGAGCACTTGATAAATTGAAAACAGATGGTCTTGTTCGTAAATTATTTGCATCCACTATACCATCATTAACAACATTTTTGTTTCTATTCCAAAACCTTGTTTTATCATTGTTGTTTTGATTTGATGTACTTGGATTATCAAGTTTTATCACTCCCCTTTTAACCAAGGCCCCTTCAATGGTGATTGCATTTTCAATCAATTTTTCAAAGTTATGAGGACAATGAAGGTTAAGCCTATAGCTTAATTCTGGATCAAGGCTATTGATAAAGATATCCATCTTTTCCTTTTCAGGAATAGGACGAGAATATCGTGCAAATAACCTTCTCCACCTTTGTAAAAATGTAGTAAAGGGTTCTCCTACTTTTTGTTTCACTTTACAAAGATCAAGCATTGTTATTTGGTGTTGAATGTTGTAGGAGTATTGTGAGATAAACTGATTTATCAACTCCTCAAAAGTTTTGATAGGTGGAGTGATTTTTGAAAGCCACTCCATGGATTGTACACCTAGACTTCGTGGAAATAATCGCATCAAGTAAGTATCGTCATAGGCGAATTCAAGACTCATGTTTCGAAAATCCCTAACATGGTCAATGGGATCAGTTTTTCCATTATACCTATCATACTTAGGAATTTCGCAATGTTTTGGAAATGGAATCATTTGAAGACTCCTATCAAATGGATAAGGAGATATGTCTTCCAAAACATATTTCTTTGTTGTACCTCCTTGCATTTCCTTTATTTGCCCTTGTAATTCTTTTATCTATTGGTTAAGAGCACTAAAGTCATTAGGAGGAGTTTCAGGATTTTGTTTAATCCCTTCTATGTCAAAAGTGTGAGGTAACTTAGCTCCCTGATTAGCTAATGAAAGAAAATATTTTTCTTTGTTACGTTCTAGAATTCTTTCCATAAGAGTATGGAATTGAGGATCTTGTTCTACTTCTTGAATCTTTTCTTCTGTTAACTCATCAAGATTAAACGTTTCCTCTTCTTTTTCATTTCGGTCACCCATTTTACTGGTAGTGGTTTCTCCCTCGTCTTTTTCCATTTGTTTTTGAGATCTCGTGAAGACAGGCATAGATTTTGCTCCAAATTCTACTCACTTTTGATCAAAAGAGTGAAATAGTGCAATTTATGTGATATATATGAAAGTCAGGATAGAATGAAGATTCTATGACTTACACAAAATTTCTAATCTTGTAGCTTGTGTTGTTCCCTAAGTGAAAGGATGAAAATCCTGTTTAGCGGGAATGTAAGCAAAAGATCAAGAAAAGGATGATTTTGCACTTTATGAAGTTTTGATCATGGCTTTGTAAAAGGATGGATTTTATGATAGATGCCTAATGTATTCTAAGTTCTCTATTGTAAAATTTGATTTGGACGAGTAGAATATTCAATTGCTGGTTGGGGAATATAACTGAAACGAATGCGTTGACTATGGTTATGCCTTTGAGAAAGGGCTCTTCTTTGAAAGTAAGCTTGTGAATACAAGGGCTCTATAGCATAATCATCTGAAAGACCTCTAACACAATCATGATACCTATGAAGAAAGGTTCTATATTTGAGTAAAACTTTTGACTTTGATACAAGAATCGTTGCTTCTTCAATAATTTCTTGTGATTGAGGGGTTTCTTTGGCTTTTTAATCCTTTTGGAAACGGATTTCTTTACAAATTTTGTGGATTTCCAATCTCGTAACATGAGATTGATCAATGTGATAATGAGTGTTTTGGATGATCTTATCTAAATTAATGTATTGAAAACACATCAAACAAATTTTAAAACGGTTGTCTTAAGTCCTATGCTAAACATCAAGTGTATGACCAAAATGTTGTTCAAAAAGTGTTTTAACGAGTTTTACACATGACAAGCACTTCAAACAGACTCACTCTTAGTTCTCAAGTAGGTCATCATAGCAATCAATAGCCCACATCTTAGAACTGCATCGACTCACACAGCCATGTCACCCTCGAAAGGGCGCCCGTGTTTTTGTCTTTTCCACGTGCATACTCAAAGTGACGGAAGTGGATACCGGATCCCCTGAGAAAACAATCCTTGGCAGTTATATGGTGAGTATCTTGGGGGTAGATTCTTCCCTCCCTTGCACTGTGATTAAAATGATGTTCAAAAACTGACTCAGTAAGATACTACACTAGGTTTGTAGTAAGGGTTTCCGTTCAGTGCGGCAAATGATATACTCCCTCGAGAGACCTCCCTACCTTTAGAACAAAGGCTTTGGGGATGGTTATCAATGCACACTACCATCGAATGAGATTTTCATCAACCATCCACATTTGATTATAGTGGGTTGGAAAACTTGGCTTTAGTTGTTCCCACTTAGGTCGTTCCCGTAGGGTGAGTACTTTTTCCCACAAGAGCAGGCTCTCTACAAGGTTTTAATAAAGCTGTAAAATGCATAAAGGGAAATAGGTGAGTTTGGAATTTTGATCACCCAGTTAAGGGGAGAGCATAGGCCTATCACCGAAGACAAAGCAAACACTAATGTATTTTAAGCCCCAAATGAAAATTTTCTAAGCTAAGTGAAGATTTTGCTTCACACAAACAGAAAAATTCTTTTTAAGCCAAAAATAAAGTGTGAAATGTCTACCCTAGGATTGCTTCATTTTACCTTAAATGTCTACCCTAGGATTGCTTCTTTTTAAGTTAGGTGTCTACCCTAGGATTGCTTCATTCTTTTAAAGTTATTACTGTCTGCGGTTGCGTCAGATTCAGTCAAATTAAATTACAAATTACATTTTGTAGCCTTTTCAAAAGTGCGCTATAACAGACATCATAGGTGTTGTAGGAATCTTCAAAGGCACTATAGGAATCTTCAAGGGCGCTGATTGATCCCAATGCTTTTCCAGCTCCGTATGATTCACCAAAAAGTCACCAAGACAAGAAGAAACACATGCATGCAAGCAAAAGTGTATTAAATCCCAAAACACACAATTTTTTTTAAATATATGCAATTTTTAAAGTTGTAACTTTGTCAAATCTGATAAAAACTCACACCATTATATAGCCTATGAAATTCTACCCCATTTCAAAAAAAAAGCTCTAAAAAAGACCAAAAAATGACCAAGATACGGCCATTTTAAGATTTCCTATGAAAATGTTGTTTGTATGCGCTGTAGGATGACTTAAGGGCACTGCAGAATGAATTATATGCGCTGCAAGATGGATTATATGCGCTGCAAGATGGATTATATGCGCTACAAGATGAATTATATGCACTGCAAGATGAATTATATGCGCTGCAAGATGGATTATATGCGCTGCAAGATGAATTATATGCACTGCAATATGCTTCAAGGGTGCTGCAAAAAGTATTACGGGCACTGCAAAACCTATCAAATGCGCTAAACTGGAGATGAAGTTTGGAAGACATGTTTCCTGCGCTATTCCGCTATTTTTGCCTGTAACCTGTCAAAAAAACTGCAAACAGATATGAGAAATAGGGGCAAAGAGCCCCACGGTGGGTGCCAAAAATGTGTGTCTTTATTTGTAATCTAATTGAAAACAAAACACAAAATGAAACATTATACTGAAAACTCAAACAAAGAAATAAAAATAGCTTTTAGAAGCGTTCCATCTTCCTCTATCTACAGTGATTTCTTTTGAAGCTTTTTCTCTCAGATTGTGTAAGCTCAGCTTCTCCAAATGGCAACTTGTAGAACGAGTATGCAAAAAGGAAAATGCTTCACTATTCTATATGCTGATGAAATGGAATTGCTGATACAGATATGGACAGGGGCTGTGATTATGTACAGGGGCTGTGAATGAAAGATATCATGATTCTATTGCTATTGCTATGATTCTAATACTATCTATGCTATGAAAGTACTCTATGAATGCTATGAATGCTATGAAATTTGCCTATAATTATTTTACTAAAAGCTTCTATATGATTTGGAGCTCCCGACAGTTGTATTTATAGATTTTTGCAGGCTCAATCCCGGCTGGCAAGAATCTACGGCTATGAGATTGTCTGGTAAGTTTGAATGGTGAGAGATGAAGAAGTTGAGAAGAAGATGGGAGAGGTTGAGAGGTTGGAGAGAAGGATGGATTCCTGTCTTCAACCCATGGGAACAAGCCTGCACAGAAACAGAAGAAATTAAATTTTCTGTTTTGGCAGTTTGCTTCCTAGATGTTGAAGATAAATCCCAAATTAAATAAATAAATTTATTTAATTTCATTTATTGCATTTGATTTTTGATTTTTTATACTATGGAAGATTTAATTAAATATTTTGAAATATTTAATTATGATATGACTTTAGAAGAATATGAAATTTTTAGAAGAATTAATTAAATATTTTATGAAATATTTAATTATAAATAGATATTTGAAGAAATTAAATTGATTTAGGAATTAATTAAATATTTTGGAATATTTAATTATGAATGAATATTAGAATCAAATTAGAGGAATTAATTAAATATTTTAGAATATTTAATTATAAATGATATTTAGAAGAAAAGAAGAATATTTTAATCTTTATTTGAATAAAATTTTCAAACTAAGATTATTGATAACTAATATAAATAAATTGTAATATTTATTTAATTAATTAAGAAATGAATAAGAAAAGATGATTAAAATGAAAGAATGAAGAAATATAAATAAATTATTTAAATTTATTTATACGTAGATGGAATTCAGAGATTTAATTAAATATTAAGAATATTTAATTAATTACTAGACAATTTGATGTGACCATTTTTAGGTGTATACACATTCAACCCTTTGTATTACATGAAAAATGTTATAACTCAATTTCTTGTATATTATATCTGACTGTCTCAAGGAAAATACTAATTTTTCATTGATTTTGAGTCTTAATGAATGAATGATCCATTTCATGGGAGATTGTGACTGTAACTTGTGAAATGGATCATATTTAACATGTACCATACCATATTAACAAGCTAATGTGTAGGAAGGAAGAATATCAAGGTGTACACCGAGTTGTCACAAGGCAAAGTGCTTGAAAATGGAGGCTAAAGTGTAGCAATAGAAGATCTCCCTAAATAAGGGGCATATTTTGAGTTGGAATTGATGAAGCATGTTGACCTAATGGTGAAAATTCCATGAACTGGTTCTGGAAGTGTTTATGAGGCTAGTTTTCAAGAAGCAATAGATTTGGAGTAATTTATTGAGGGTTTTGTGTTTGAGGGTGTTAAGGGTATCTTAGAAGCCTAAAAACTTGAAATTCCTTGGTTTGGAAACATTTTAAGCTACTGTTGAAAGTATCATGGTATGGAGTTGAGATTGGAATAGGGTTGCTTTGAAAAAGAGGGCTAATTAGGCCTAGATTTTTTGGAAACAGCATGTTTTGTAAAGAGTTGTTTGAAACAAGTGCCATCAGTGTTTGGGTATGTTGTTTAGTATCATAAACCATAATAGAATCAATCATTATATTAGAGGGTCCTTTGGGGAAGTTGAGTGAAAGTTCAAAAATCCATCGCTAGAGGCCTAGTTGAGCTAGAAGCCTAGTTAAGGTGGAAAAGTGGGTTTGCATTTAAGACAGAGGTTTGGGGATTTGTAGTCATTCAAGAAAAGTGAATTGTGTCCCTTAAGAACATTCCTAGGGTTTGGGTCCATAAGAGAAGGTTTTGAGTCATAAGTGACTTATTGAGGCTTATCTCCATAAGGCTGCCTAGGACAGAGTTTAAGAGTGCTTCATTGAAATCCTTGTAATCTTTGTGTTTTTCCTAAATTCCCATCCCCTCTACATCAATTATGAAGCTCCTATTGTTATGCATTCAGCTTCCTATCACATGAACTACACACTACTATTGACACTATTGTAGCTACAAACTGTGAGTTTTCTCTAGCTATACATGTTCTTGTAGCTACATACATGTTCCTATAGCTGCAAACAAACCATTGTATACCATGAGTTGATATCAATGGAAATCTAATTCCAACCAACAAAAACTCAATGCCAATAATATCCCCTTTTGGTATTGATGTCAACCAATTGATCTGCTCCCCCTAAATATATAATCTCTTGATAATCTCTCCCCCTTTGACAGCAATGGCAAAGGGTGTAGTAAATACCATTTGCAGATCAAATACAACCAAACTATCATGAATGTGCACCTGTAGCAACATAAAAACTAAATAGACATTGACTAAACATTAATACTTCCAGTTTCTATACCCCTTGCATGAACATAACAAGGCTCATATTAGCACTAACCAAATGGTAATACAACAACAATAATCTTCTCCATGAAGAAAAATGTAAGGGAAAAAAAAGATTAGAAATTACTGTTAGAGTAGCAACCATCTCTCCTTCAAGAACCAACTCTCCATGAACTTCAAACTTGACACTACTACTCCCTTGGAGTAGAAAAAACTCAAGGGTGTAAAATGAAATACAATAAGCTCCCCCTAAATAATAAACTTCTTTAACCAATTAAGTGTTAGAAGAGGGAGATACAACTCCCAATGTTTTTCTCAAGTACTCAAATGTCTCTTTGGGAAATGGTTTGGTAAGAATATTAGCTATTTTCTCACCAGTATTCACATATTCAAGTTGAACTTCTTTTTCACTCACTTTTTCTCTCAAGAAATGGTACTTAATAGCTATGTTCTTGGTTCTTGAGTGCATGACTGGATTCTTAGAGATATTGATCTCACTCAAATTATCACACATAATGGAAATAGGTTCTAAATATTCTACCTAAATATATTTTAGAGTTTGTTTCATCTAAAGAACTTGAGAATAACATGAGCCAGTAGCTATGTATTTTGCTTCAGTTGTAGATAATGAGATAGATTCTTTCTTTTTATTATGCCCAGAGACCAATCTACCACCAAGGAAGAAAGCACCTCCACTCGTGCTCTTCCTATCATCTATGCACCCAACCCAATCTACATCTGTGTAAGCTTTCAAACTGAAGTCATCATGTTTAGCATACCATAAACCATAGGTCAAACTACCTTGTAAATATCTGCAAATTCTTCTTACAACATTAAAATGAGATTATTTTGGAGAATCTTGAAATCGAGCTACCATACAAACTACTTGTACAATATCTGGTCTAGAGATAGTAAGATACAATAGATTATCAATCATGGATCTAAACATGGTTTGATCAACATCTTGTGAATCATCATTCTTGGAAAACTTACACCCAGTCACCATAGGTGTACTAACAGGCTTACCATCATCCATTTGAAATATTTTCAACATGTTTTTAGCATACTTGATTTGTGAAATAAAATTTCTTTTGTCTAATTGTGAAATTTGCAAACCAAGAAAGTAGGACAACTCACCTATCATTGACATTTAAAATTCTTGTTGCATTTGATCAGAAAATTTCTTGCACAAATTATCATGACTTCCAACAAAGATGATATCATCTACGTAAATAAAAATGATAAGCATATGATTACCTTCTACTTTGGTTTAGAGATTGTTGTCAGCCCATCCTCTTTTGAAGCCTTGTTGATGTAAATAGATGTCTAATCTAGAGTACCATGCTCTAGGTGCTTGTTTTAATCCATATATTGCATTTCTCAATCTGCACAGACAATCTTCTTTCTCAGGTGACTCAAACACTTCATGTTGTTCCATGTAGACTTCTTCCTCAAGGTTACCATTCAAGAATGCAAATTTAACATCCATTTGATAAAACTTGTAGTTCTTATATGCTAAGAATGCTAAGAAGATTCTAATAGCCTCTAATCTTGCAACCAGGGAAATTTTTTCCTCAAAATCTATTCCCTCAACCTGTGAGCATCCTTTGCATACTAGTCTAGCTTTATTTCTAGTCACTTTACCTTCTTCATTTAATTTGATTTTGTAGAGCCATTTTTTGCCAATAATGTTCTTATCATTTGGCCTTGGAACTAAATCCCATGTAATGTTTCTTTCAATCTATTATAGCTCTTCTCTCATACCCTTTATCCAATCTTCACTCTTGATGGCCTCATTGTAACTCCTTGGTTCTATTTCAGTTAGAAGACATAAGTGGACTTGATCATCATTTCCAGCATGTCTTCTTCTTATTTGCACACCACAATCTTTGCTTCCTATAATTTGATCTTCAAGGTGTTACTTTTGAACATACTTGCTAGGGGGTTTTTTTGGAGGTTTTTCAAAGTTACTTCTTCATTTTATGATTGCTCTTCACTTTCATTATGATGTTCTTCAATCTGATTTTCTAATATTTTCCTTGACTATTGCAATTCTTCATATATTCTCATATGTACCCACTCGACTATTCTCTTGAGGAATTTGTTGAAACATTTATATGCCTTACTATGAGTTGAGTATCCTAAGAATATTCCATTATCACATCTTGCATCAAAACTACCTAGCCCATCATCATCTTTCTTAATGAAACACTTACTACCAAAAAATTTGAAACATTTGATAGATGGTTTCTTACCATACCATAGCTCATAAGGTGTCCTTTTGTTGTGCACTCTTAGCGGGGATCTATTTAGTGTGTATATTGTTGTATGAACCACCTATTTCCAATAAAAATTTGGTAGGTTTTACTCATTAAGCATAGTTCTTTCCATTTCTTTCACACTCCTATTCTTCCTCTCAACAACACCATTTTGTTGAGGTGTTCGAGCAGCAGAATATTGTCTTCTAATCCCATGCTATTCACAATAGTATTGAAATTGATTTCATGTAAATTCTCCACCATGATCTGATCTTAAAAATTTCAACTTGAAACCACTTTCTTTCTCAACCATTTTTCTGAATACCTTGAACCTTTCAAATGTTTGTGACTTATCTTGTATGAAGATTACCCAAGTCATCTTTGAGTAGTCATCTATTAGTAGCATAAAGTATTTTTTACCATTTAAAGATTTTGTCCTTGTAGGACCACATAAATTTGTATGTACTAACTCAAGTGGCCTTGTGCTTGAGTACTCTTTAGTCTTGAAACTAACTTTAGTTTTCTTCCCTTTTTGACATTCATCACAAATAGTATTTGTTGGTTTAGTTATCTTTGGCATGTGTCTCACATAACCTTTTAAGCTTAGCTTAACAGGGTTGTCAAAATTTATATGACCTAACCGCCTATGCCATAAACAACTCTCATCCACTTTTCCAATCATACATTGAGCTTCATGACATTCTTTCAAGTTGTAGAAATTTCCATCTATTATTTTACCTTCAACAACCAATCTTCCATTTTTCTCTTTCCTCATTGCACATCCTTTGGAATCAAATAAAAATTTATAACCGTTGTCAGACATTTGACTTACACTGAGTAAGTTTTGTTTCAACCCTTCAACATAGTATACATCCTTTTTGAGTAGTTTCTCATTAATTATTAGGGTTTCTTTACCTTTTATCTTGATTGAGGAGTTATTACCAAGCTTAACTGAACCACCATTCCAATCTTCTAACTGCTTGAATTTATTCTTGTCCCCAGTCATGTGGTTGCAGCAGCCACTATCACCCATAGATTTTTCTTCTCTATGTTTAATGTTGCTTGTGCTAACATGCTTGATTGAACTTTATCTTTACTCACCTCTTTCCATTCTTGCTTGGTTTCATTCTTCTTTGCTGCTACCTTTTGTTCAATTTTGTTCATGGGGGCAGCAACTGCATTCTTTCCATGTTTAGTACATATTTCTCTACAAAAATTTACTGTGTCCATAATTCTGACAATAATAGCATTCGATCTTCTTAGTGAACATAAGAAAATTGAAGCTTTTACTGGACTGATTCAAACTTTTACAATCTGCACTTTTATGTCCCATATTATTACAATAGTAACATACAATATCCAAATCTCTCAAAGGTGCAAAAGCATTTTTTCTCATTAAATTTGGACCTTCTCTTTTCAACATTTTGTAATGTATGAACTTATGACCAGATGCATTACATCTAAAACAATAACCATAAAATTTAGGGACATACCAATCATTATATGTAGGAATACTTCTAGTTGTATCCATAGCGGCAACAGACCTTCTCATTCTTGGGGCAGCAGCATTAACATGTAGGATAGCAACATTATAATTTGGGGCAACAATGCTATCTATTGACATAACAACATTTTCTTTTGTTGCAGCATCAATACCATCTCTTGGGGCAGCATCAATTTATCTCTTGGGGAAGCAAAATTTTCACTTGTGGCAGCAGTGAAAACAATATTCCTCTTGGGTTTATCACCCATATCAGAGCTGTAGACATGTGAAATTAACATCATGCATCATATTCACCTGATCAATTAAATAAATCAAGTTTAATTGATTAATTTCCTAAGGTCGTTCACTTAAATTGAATAAATTAACTTTACTTAATTTAATCCTATCATCATCCTTTTAATTAAATAAATCAAACCTTTATTTAATTAAATCTAAAATCACCTTTCATCTCCCTTTGATTTAATTTAAATCCATAAATCTAAGTCAAATGGGTCAAAGCATCTAATCATCATCTAAGTTAATCAAACTATAATTAATCTAATCTAACCACCCATCACATCCTCTAGCTTTTCCCACTTGTACCAATAAAGCATTTTAATTCATTTATAAATTCCTCATTTTTCCTCAACAAAGCATCTTTTGGGAATATTCTCCAAGTTTGAATTTGAAAAGAAAGTTGACTTGTCCCTTCCAACATGGCAATAACTTCTCTCTTACATGTCCCCCACTTAGCATTTAACTCTCAAATTCAAATTTGAATCTCCCCCTCTTTGGCACATTGACCAAAACTTGCACATCCTCCATCCACTCAAACTATGACAAGTGGCTTCATCTCATTGGGAAAATCTTTATCCCACGTTGCTCTCTTATGAGCATTCTTTCAACTTGAGAATCTATATGTAGAGGGATTATTCTTCATCTTGGCATCCACAATCTTATGCAAAGTTACTCTCTTCAATTGAGAACTAATTTTCCTCACTTCACTCCATCTTCAAGGCATTGTATCATTTGAGGTTTAGCAAGGATTGGGAAAGGGTCACTTGCACATTTGACACCAATCCAACACAATTGACACCAATCCAATATGGAATAGGTATATTTCATGTTTTTGAATGTCTTTTAATCCTTGTTATTTGTTGTATTTCTTGAGCATTGACATGTTATTCCATAGAGGTATTCATAGATTTGCATGTGTATAAACTAACCCCACTAATGAGTGTTGGAGATTGTTCATTTGTAGATTTAGGGGTACTTCATAATGGTGCTAGAAGGAGGGCTCCACCCCTATTTTAATGTCTCTTTTTTTTCTTTTTTTTTGGAAACTGTAGATGTTTCATTGTTCATGGCTTTGTTGATTTTCTCTAAAATTTCCTGCTTCACCACTATTTCCACAAGATCTTCAATTCAGCATTTTGCATAGGAGGACATGATTTTTTGTTGCAAGTCACTCTCAGACTTTTCAAGGGGTTGCTCTCAATAATTTTCTAGTACTATCATTGTTTTTTCTGCAAGGAGAGTTTTCTATTCTTAACATCCCCAACTTTCCCTCTTACACATTTTAGTCACACTTTTTTTTTTAAATCTAGTGCAATTCACAACAAAGTTTCGCTTTCTCTAAATGATATGATGTAATTTCTTCTATCCTATTTTAGAATTTATTTAGGTTGATCAGACATGGCATTTTCATAGTTGTAATGTTAATCAACTAGAGTTTTCATGTATTATGCTTATGAAAGGCGCCATATTTGTTCAAGTTTGAAGAATAGCTTTATGGAGGTGCATTAAGTTGGAAGCACAAGGTCTTCTGCTATTTTACTCACTACCTCAAAATCAACCCTCGAGAGCTTCCCTAGGATGTGCCTACCATGTACAAGAGTTATTGCAACAATGATGGCACAGGGACCACAGAGATGTTGCAGAAGTTTCACAGTGACCACCGAGTGTATGTATAATCTCTAAATTAGTAGGTGTATTGGGTTTTCTTAATAAATATTGTCATTAAGGGTCTTGGATCGACCCATGTTTTGGAGTACTTTCTTTGATTTGACGTGCTGTGTAATCATAGTGTAGAGAATAATTAATAAGCTCATATGATCCTTTAAAAGTTCTAAGGGGAGGAGTGTGTCTTGCAAATTTACTCATTCCCTCATCAATCTCGCTGTCCTTTTTATTGCTGCTCTTTTCATTAATATTGTTGTCTCCAATTTCACTAAAAATTTCTATTTTGGCATTGATTAGTCTATCTGAGCACATGATTGACTTGGTAGTGGATGGCGAGAAGTCTTTCTATCTTTTACCCTTCTTTTGTAGAAGAACTGGAAGGAGGAGCGAGTCAAGACACAACCTTCACAAATTATTGTTGTGGCATAGGGAAGTCTATTGTCTATTTTTCTTTTACTATACATAAAGTATCCAATCTATATCAAATATCATTGATGTCAAACAAAAAAAATTTGGTACAATGTTGCATGCCTAACTATAGGAACACTTCAGATCACTGTGGGAACACCACATGCCTCATTGTAGGAACACTTCAGATCACTATAGGAGTACTGCATGCCTCACTATAGGAATGCTTTAGATCACTGTAGGAACATTGCATGCCTCACTAGTAGGAATGCTTTAGATCACTAGCTTGGGGCATTGACTTCACTTATGGAACATTTGCAGCTTGTTTCAAGTTGACATTTTTTTTCTTTGGACATTTAAGGCCTATTGTTACCTTATTACCAGTGTCTTGTCTCACTCTTCTCATGCAGCCTACGCACAACTACTAGTGAAATATTTAATGATAGGTCACTTAAAATTTTGGTGGACTAATGCTATTGTGGTAGCTCAAAATTGAATGATATACAAAAAATATATTCTTGTTGTGTTGCTCGGCGGATATTGGGGATCACCTCACCGACTTAGAAGAATTATGGATTTTCTCCAAATGTACTCATGTAACCTGCACACAAGTATCAAATATCTTTGGATGGGGGTAATAAAATCTACACTTTCAGCTTGGGCAAGGTGTTTTTTTGTTGTTGTTTTGTTTTCTTCAAAATATTTATGATAATAGAGTATAGTATGAATGTAATCATAACCGTAAGCTAATAATTTTCTAATTGACTACAACAAAATCTTTAAAGAAGATGCGCCTAGACTAATATCATTTAATGTTGTCTCTATCATTGTCTAATAGGAAGGAGAAGTCTTGCGCACTTGGCTCAACAATTAATGATCAATGCAATCAAAAAGAAGACATGAAGGACTCCATGAGAATGAGTTAATGAAGAAGATCTTCTTAGAAATCGGGTCTACTGTAAAAGTGCTTAACTTATAGAATGAAGTCTATTGTATCTCACCAAGAGTCTTTTTTAATTTTCCCATAAAATGTGCACCCAATTTCACAAAGGATTTTCAAATGTGTAGGTCACAATAGAGTTTGATAGCTACTTCTATCAAACCAATCAAAAAATCAGCTTGTTGACCGTGTGCCATAGATCAATTGGTATTAAGTTTTCTATATCTCCTTGCCTAAAATAAAAGAATACTAGCTCAATTTGTTCCAAGCATTGTCTTCCTTTTTTATCAAGCATTTAACACTTGCCACCAAGTTGATGTTTTTTTTGGATCTGCCAAATTTTACTTTGTGTCTGTCAAAACATTTGTGTACAGTCACAGATAGTAGAGAAGAGAGAAAAGTTTGCATACTACCATTAAAGCTATGGCAGATCATTTTCCTACTTTCATTACCATTATGACATAGGGTTCAAGCTAGGAAACATGCTTACCTCTAAAGTTAGGAAGGGAACACTTGGCTAGAATTAAAAGTAGAATGTAGCGTTGAGAGCAGTAAATGCAAGGAAGGACAGTGACAACTAAGTTCAAATTTAGAAAAGGAAGCTGAATTTTTTTTTTCATGACTTGAGCTGAAAGCAACAAAAGATATATTCTTTGAATTTTCCACGTTATTGTCATTATAAGTTGTCTGTCAATATTCTTAATAACTTGTTGTTCAGTTTTCTTTTAGATGATCAAAAAATCTCTTTATAAGTTGCTATTGATTTCTAGAGAATTTGTTAACTATTCAATGCATGGTCAACTATCATCAAGTGATAAAAAATAAATGAAACAAACACATTTTCCTTGATAATTTTGGGAATCAAATAACAGAAAAAATTTGGTCTTATTTATGTTATTGCTTATTTTGTTTTTATGTGGCCTCTTTCACATTAAACTAAATCTTATTTGTCATGGTTTTTTCATGTTTGTAGGTGAAGGTTGACATTGGAAGTATACATTAGACTTAAGTGAAAGCAACCAAATTAGAGATTGAAATTTGATCGTTGAACATGAAATTGAAAAAGTATTTCTAAATGCTTATTTTAAAAACTTGAAGCATCTATTTCCTGCTTTTGTTTTTTGTTCTAGGTCAACTAGATCATTGTTTTCTTTTCAAAGTTGGAATTAAAATTGAATGTTAGACATTTACTAAACTTCAATTTGGGTTCTAAAATTGAACAATCAACCTCACATTTGGCTTGGAGTTTTAAAATGAATTCATCATTGCTTTGAGGCTAAAATGAGCAAGTGCTCTCATGTTTTTGTAATATTTTTTTCAAAGTAATTTCACTTAAAAAGATGTATGCGCTTCTATCGCGCTTCACGACGATCTTGAGAATCAAAAGTCTTTTTTAGTGACATTAAATTGCATAAAATATTGTCTCTACACTTCATTTTGGGTTTAAAAATTGAACAGAACATTGTGCAAGTGTGAATAAACTTATTGCATATGTTCTCCCTTTGTTTCTAAACAAAGGTTGATCAAACTATGAATATGTTTATTCACTTTTGTTTATCTTAGAGGGCCTGCCTTGGGGAAAAAGTACTCACCCAATGGAATGACTCAACTGGTCACACTCTAAAGCCAAGAGTATTTCCAATTGGGATATAAATGTGGGTATTGGAATAAATGCTAGTATCATGCAATTGAATCCAATGAGATGGATCTAAAAAGGGACTCTCACTGTATGGATCAATCTCCACGAATAGAAAGTCCTAATTAAAACCCATGTTTTAGAATTTCCAAAATCCTTGATCTATTTGTTGGTGCAAGAACGGTCATTCTGAAGCCACCCCACACTTTTATGGTCTTTAGTAGAAATGGAAAGCATGACATGGGAGTTTCATGGGTGTTGATGCTTGGCCGCCTTGTATAAGTGAGTGTCGTGGAGGGGAGCCAGTGGGATCAAGCATTTAACCATTCCCTAAAGATAAGCATAGCTGGACTTGTCCAAGTGGGTACTCAACAAATATTGTCTTTCATAGCCATAGGGTTGTGCTTATTCTTGGTGACAAAACACTTTTCTTGCTTGAAAACATTTGAAAACAAACACTTAAACATCATCATCAAAATTTCAAACCCTTTAGGAGGAAAATACTATTGACCTAATTCATGTGTTATTGCTTTCCCTTGGGATTCACATCCTTAGAGGTTTCTAAAAACTTGAACTTACATCTCAATTTTCTTACTAAAGATCAACAATAGGTAACCCTTTCCTTGAATTCATCAAATTTCCACATAACATACTTTGTGGGACTTGAAGAAATTAAGACATTGGACATCTAGTTTCAAAACCTAATCAAGAAGTGTTTGTGATAAAAAGAACTCATTAAGAAAAGTTAACTCAAATTCAACCCCACACATGTGCTTGGTCTCTTTTGGTCGTACGGTTTTCATGCAAACATTGGTTTTTTGGTTTTGGATTACTCTTAGAGAAAAGCATGTTCTTCAGTATCTTCATCTAATAAACAAGGTCCTTCTTAGGTTCATTTAGGACAAAATCAAACAATTCATCTATACCAAAAATTTATCATCTTCATCCCAGAAACTTTAGAGCTTTGAAAACATTATTCTAGATTTGGGTAAATCATCAAAATTAAAATCACCTTGTTTAGTTAGGGGAATGCATCCTTTCTCATACATTTAATTGAATTAGCAATCCCTTTGAACAAGTTCATCCTAAGATAAGTTCTAACATCTTAGGGTTTATAAGTTCATTATCCAATGAAACCAATCAAAATCAAACCCTATGTCTAGCATTGATCCAAAGTCCCTAAAATGTTTAGCACTCATATCATTTACCCCTTTCATCCTTCATCTTGTTATTGGTCCTAAACACCTTAGAGGTCACTTTTACAACAAGGTTAAAACACAAGAGGAATAGGGAATATAAACTTGATCCATACATCATGAGTAATCCAAGTCAACCAAACTATCAAAGCCTTACAATGCCAATTGATTTTCAAAACTGACATTTATACATTCCATACATTGGATCATTATCTCCTACAAACCTCAATGGTACAACAAATGTGAGTCTACCCAATCTAAATATTGCAACACCTTTTCCGATGGTAGATTTAATCCAAGTCCAACATTACAAATCTATCAACCAAATACACAATGCATGAGTCTTCAACAAAACAACATCATCCCACCAAATCCCTACATGCCAAATGTGAATGTACCAAGTACAACTTTACCAAACATGAACATTTTGAATCCAAACTTGGTAAAATTTGGGATAGATATGCTCACAAAACATACAAATGTTGTTCAAAGTCCAAACAAGATGATAACAACTCCATGTATTGATCCAAGTCAAGGTAACACCATGCCAAATCAAAGTTACCTAAATCAAGGCAATATAATTCTCAACACCAACAATGTTCAATTTCAATCTATCATATCAAATCTGAACACCATCCCAAATCAAAACATTGTCCCAAATCAATTTGTCCATGATCCCATGCAAAAACCACAAGTATGTATCCCAAATCTGCATGAACAAAAACCAAATCAACTATATGAAGGGAGTCAAGATCGAAATCAAGATCAAATTTGTCGAGATCAAATTTCTACACTTACCAAAATAGTTGAGTCATTGCGCCAAGGGACATCTCCACCGCCATTACCCATATCGACATCATTCCTTGGTTTAGGGCTTCCCTCTTTACCTAACACCAATCATTCCATCCAAATCAATCCACCTAACACCAATCAAACCATCATGTCAAATCCTTTGAATATACCATCGACATCACACCAATGGATGGTATCTAATCAAACAACAACATCGATCCCAAATCAAAATATAGTCTCCCAAGGACCTATTACCTCGGTCATTCCAACCATCCCTATCACTTCGATCATTCCAACCACCACTATCACATCTCAACCCCTCACTACCACAATCACTTCAAGCGTATCTCAACCACCTGTCACTACATCCAACATAATTCTGAATCTGCCACCACTACCACCAAAACCAAACATAGCTAGAAAATATAACATTGTGCTAAAAGCTCACCAGGCCTACCAAAAGGCCATCCAACAATATCTATCCATGCAACAAGCAGCACAAGCACAAGCTCAAGCCCAATACCAAGCCCAACAAGAAAATGTTGTTCAAAATCCCAACAAAATGTTAATGACTCCATGTATTGATCCAAGACAACAATCACATAATCAAGACCTATCCATCAATGAACACATGGAAGATGTTTCTACCTCATCCAAAGATCAAATCAACATACATCAA
>VDFB02105785.1:84380099-84436182 GCA_007258455.2 Sequoia sempervirens | reverse complement strand
TGAGATGCTCGATGAACAATGCATTAACGCTCTTAAACATCTTCAAGCTTATTAAAAAAGGAAACATAATCATTACAACCTTAATGTTATCCCTCGATCATTCCACAAGGGTGACCTAGTTCTATCTACTAATGAATGCAATGTTAATGCTGACCCAAATGAACGTGACAAATTTAGTTACAATTGGTTAGGACCTTACATTGTTGACAAAACTTTTGGGTCTAGTGCATATATGTTAACTGAAGTAGATGGCACACCTCTTAAAGAACCTATCAATGGTACACATTTGCGATGGTATTATGTCTAATTCCTTTGAATAATATGAATAATAAAGTAGTTTTGTTAGAGCTATTGGGTCATATCCTATATGCTTTCACATTGCTTCATTCTTGACAAATCAATTATGCATATGTCTTGAGCACTAAAGTGATTATTTAATTCATTTTTATAATTACTTTGTGTTTCATACTATTCAAATTCATCTTGTGTGTTATGATAAGTTATATCATTAAATATATTTAATTTAGCATAATATACTTAATCATCATGCTGTATCTAAAAGAAACTGGAATATGTTTTACTTAGATCAAATAAAATTTGTTAAATCATGAAGACATTAAATAAGTAATCTTACCAAGGTTATTTAATTAATCACATTGCCATTTAACATTTAAACACATTAAGAAAAATCCTGAAACATCAACTTCTCATATATATATATATATATATATATATATATATCCAAAGTTTTATGTACATATCATCACAATATACAATATCATTGAGGTCCGTGGGAGCTAGATACCTCGGGCTCTAGTGCTTGTGATCTGATAGCAAGATGTTGGGAGACATTCATATGTGACTGACCATGACCACCAAATGAGCAAACTCTAGACTCTCGATTCATCCAAGGGGCCACCGGAGCGCTCCCTCATACTTAACTCCTTCCCCCTCGTAGCCATCGGATATTCTCTATCTAAGTGAATCTCTCCAATCTCCACGGAGCTTGAGATGACTACCTTTGTAGTTCAACTTGCGGAGTCGACATCACACTCCTCTGCTATGCTACCCGAGACTCACAAATGGTCTGCTAACTCCTGATCCCTCCATGATCAATGTATTGATGATAATTTGGGTCCATCTTTCATTTGAAGTTGATGGATGCTGCGGTACCATTCCCCGGTGCCTAAATCTGGAATGATAGAGCTTCCTTTCAAATCATCACTCCAAGGAAACAATACACAATCAGTACACATCATCATAATATATATATATATATATATATAAAGAGTATAAACACTAAAGTAAATGCATAAAATCAAATATCATCACCTGTATCTTTGGTAGGCTAAACAATATCAACATCATCCTGTGCGAAGGGCATGGAGGATGTGCTAGCCTCTCCATGATTATGATTATTGGTGCCTATTATAGCTACTGCTCATAATATTGTCATATGGATGGGAGAGGGATCTCCCCACTTGTGTCGATCCTCAACTGTTGCCTCATCACTCTCACTCATGGGTGGCTCCTCCTCATACTCCTCCTCATCATCCTCTTGCCCATCCTCATCCTTGTCTCCTCCATCTTGGAAATCATTGTCAGGATCTGCCTCCTCATCATACTCATCATCTATAACATCAATGAATATGTCTATAGCCTTGTATCATACCTCCTCAACCTTGTCCTTTGCCTCATCTCCCTCATCTGGCATTGGTCCTACATCACCTATAGGGACATCTATTGAAAATATAGGAGTTGGTCGTGTCACTGACCACCACTCCTCATGCTCATTTGTGTTATTGACATCATCAACATCAAAGACTAGAGGCTAATCATGATCTAATTCATCAGAGTCACTTTGGAAAACATGGTCTATAGTGAGTCGTACAGTATCACTTGCTCTTTGGGTACTCACCACTTATCTCCTAATAAAAGGGCACACCCTTGATGGTGTTTGAACCTATCCAAACTACCACATGACTTGACCATAATAGAAGGGATGTATGATGTGGTCATGTGGGCTATCCAAAAATATATCTAGCTACATCCTCAACTATCTCATGGGATTTGGCCACTGTAGTGTAAGCTGATAAGGTCTCCAAAGTATTTCATCCTCCTTCAGCCAGTCAAATCTCACTCTCAAAAAATGCAAGTCTCCATACTGCCATAAGTGTCGCAAAGAATAGTTGAAGTCTCAAGGATACCCTACAACTGTAGCACATGGGAAACTGATGGTCCTAGTGTATGTTATATGCTTAAGGAACCACACCTATAGAAGCATGCAATGATCCATGCTATCTATCTCCCGAAAAAAAATTGACCTAGATTATAATACAAGTGTGATAGGATACAACATCCCCAAGCATAGACCGTCCTATACTCTGCCATCCCATGAATCAAGTCAACTAATCCTCCATCAAGGTGTGCCACTCATCCATCTAGATTGAGTACTAGCACTACCATGTGCATTATGATCTGTCTCACTACTAGGGCTTATGAATATAGTAGCATCGGTAGCTCGATTCGCGCCCTCACACGTTCATCATGTATGAGAATGTCAAGGTAGTATTACATGTCAACCTTCCACTCATGAAATGACCGATCTCCTTAGAAGAGCTCCTATTCTCCCTGAATAGGAACTCAAAGAATATAGTGTACATCCTCTAAGGTAATTGTCATCTCCCTAGTCAGGAGGTGAAATGTGCATGTCTCCACGTCCCAACATTCATAGAGAGACATGAACATAACATCGTGGTACCTCATGGGAGGCATGAGGTATGCCCAATATATTCCTAGAGCCTTAAGGTGCTTTGTCTCCTTTGCTGATAGTGCTAGTGATAGGTCTCTCAAAAAAATTAACTTTCTACCCCCTAGTGATTGCCACGAATAGGCGGGTACCTATCAAAATCACAACAATATGCTCTAAAAATCATTTAATATCTTTAATTTTTACATTATTCATCATGCAAGTATACTAAATTTCTTCTAGTGTGCTTTCCTAAAGGCCCTAGACACTTTAGAACCCTTTTGGGACACTTCACAAGGAAATAGGACACTTCGCAAAGAAATGGGACACTTTGTGAAGAAATTGGACACTTTGTGAACAAAAGGGACACTTTGCGAAGAAAGGGGAGACTTTGCAAAAAAAAATTCTAAGATCCTAAATTAACCTATACATGAATTTAAAATCATTAAATCACTGTAAAAACACTAAGTGAAGGTCACATAATTGACTCACCTCATGATGCTACTCACTGCGTGCCACCTGGCCTCAAAGCACATCCAGTCATGCTAGTCTGTAATCTCATCTACTCAAAATCTTTTTGTCTCACTCATCACTCTTATGCTACAAGAAGCTAAATGAAATAGTAAGTGACAAATTACTCCCTTTTACCTCTTTTAACTCTTTTCATCCTTTTTTACTCTTATGCATAAAACTAGGCTTATTCCTCTCTTAAGAGTTAATAAAATACTTTTTCTTCAAACCACCATAACAAGTGCTAGGGAACTCTATTTTTTATGTAATTTAATGCATTGGAATCATGAATATGCACCCAACATCATCAATTGTCTATCGTTATGTGGAATGGTATTTGGAAATTCTCTAAGATATGATTGTTCCTATTTTGACATGGCTAGATTGCTACATTGATTCCACCTCTGTAAAGCAAGTGGAATCAAGGGGGCATACATCTACCCTTGAATTTGATTTCTAGAAGTTAGATAAAATAGTTTTTGGACAACTAATGAATTTGTGTTGTAGGATGTGGTTCCTAATTTTGTTGTTTTGCAGATAACTACACTAGGGGCTTCATTCTCTTGTCTTTTGTATAAGTATCCTTTTATGCAATAAAGTATACTGTGTGGAGTCCTTTAGCTTACATATGCATGTAGAGTCACATGGGCGCTAAAGTGGGGACTAAATGTGGATAGAGAAATTTTACTCCTTTGTATAAAGTATAATCTATGGCCTAATTTGGTCCTATTTTAGACACCATTGTACCAATCACCCCTTAAAACCTACATTTATAGGCCCCTAATGTTCATTATTTTTTATCTAGAGGCCCATTTCATTCAAAAATCATACAAATCCTAATAAATAATGCTTAAATCATTCATATCTCAAAAACCCACCTCTGAAAACCACATGTGGGACCCATTTGCTACCTTGGGAAAATGAGTCCCCTCTAGTGGGACCCATTCACCAAGGGTGGTGAATGAGTCCCTTATGGGGGAATTTTCAGTTTTAAGCGGGAAACCCACCGACTTAATTAAATTTTTCAATGGATATCAACCTATTAGGTCTAAATAACAGGAAATTAGGTATTGATGCCTATAAATATATGTTTTTAGGTCCTTTTTCACATCACCTAGTCATTTTTACTAGGCAAATTCAAAATTCAAGTGTTGAATATCTTCCACAAGAAGATTCATAAGTCTTTCTACAACAAAGTTGAAGCTTTAGGATGACAAGATAGGGTTTTTGTAGGTTTTCAAGCTCACTTCTTATTGAAGATCCAACATTGCAAGGAGTTGATTATGGATGCCTATGCAGAATCATGGAGAAATCTAGGTTGAGGAGATGCAACTAGCCATCAAATCACACCTAAAGACTTGTTTTCAAAGTGATTCCATCTTCCATTTTCTCTCTATCTTGAGATTTAAGGTTTGCATGTCATTAATATTGATTTAAAATGTTGTAGGGTTTCTTAAGTTGAAGTGTTACATCATTCAAGCTTCATTTAAACATCTTATTCTAAGCACATTAGAATAGGGTTTTTCCTTACTTTAGATTTTCCTAGTCTTAGACACACTTAGGGCTAGATTTTATATAGATTTTATCCATCCAAGGTTTAATTACCAAATTATGGGTTTGACCAAGGAAAACCCCCCATTAGAAAAGAAAATATATTATGTTTTGTAGGTGTTTTTGAAGATTCAAATCTGGGATTCAATTTGGAAGTGCAATGCAGGTAACAAAGTGTAGATCTAAAACTTTAGTTTTTAGAAAATAGAAAAAAGACTAATTTTCCATGAATGGAAAATGAGTCCCAGTAGAGGTGTCTACCAGAGCATAGTGTAGATTCTAGTGCTCTTTTGGCAGAAATAAACTTCTGAGCAGAAACCCTAGTCTGGGACTAATTCACCCAGGTTGCTGAATGAGCCCTAGTCAGTCAAAAAGTCAACATTTCTAGTTTTTTAGAGTCATTTCTAGTCCTCAACAAGTTTACAGGTTCACACATTTAGTTTTATAGCTCTATGTGTTGTTCTATTTGCATTTCTAATCATCTTTCTAAGTCTTTTTGCATACAACATTATGTTTTCAAACACTTTGCATTTCCTAGTTTTGCATACAACATCAATCTATTTTATTAGTTATTTGCATTTAAATCATTTCATCTAGGTATATTGCATCGATATTACATTAATATTTGAATTTTTAAATTTCATTTTGGCCCAGCTTCCCCCTTTTAGGTGAAAAACCCTAGAAGGGCTAGAAAGATCCACAAGTTCCAAAATCTTTGTTTACACTTGGCATAGGGCAAGATATGTATTCACAAAATAGGATTGAAAGTTTTCCACTATGATTGGCTCAGTGATAGAGGGAGAAATGGGAATTTTTTTGTTGCCAATACCCCTTTTCATGTACAGGGGAAGCTCATCACTCCTGTAAGTTCTCCTTAACATAGTATACTCAAATTTTTGTAAGTTTATCTTAGTCAAGGCCTATTTATTCAAGTCAAAACACTCAATGATAGCTTCTCTGGCTACCCCAATTAATACCGCACCATTCGGAAACCTCAAAGTTTTGGTAGCAAAGTGATAATATTTAGCTAGTAGTCTAATAAAATCCACATCAACAAATACATTAGGGACGATCAGCTTGGCCAAGTTCAACACCTAGGGGTTTGACACTAGAATTTTCTCATTTCGCTTACTATAAAAATAACAAAATAAGTCCAACCCAGATTTAGGAATGAAGGAATCTCTATAGCCCTGTGTGGTATCTATGAGGAATTTCTTATTACCCTCCTTGGTGGACCCTGGGATTAAATATAAAATGGAATGGTGGAGAGGCCTCTTCTTTATCTTAGGTTCTTCATCCTCAATATTAGTTTTACTTTCCTTTGCTTCTAGTTGTTTCTTTTTAGGCAGCATGATTTAATCCTTTCCACTAAAACTTCAAAATGTTAGAGCTTTGAAAAATATCTACACCAATCAAGCTTCTTCAAAGAGTTAGTCATGCACTTACCCAGGTGTTTGACACTTGTAGAGCTCCTTCTCTTTGTATCCTCATCTCCTTCCATGACAATTTGTTGCAATTGAGTGTAGCAATAGGAAAATTCACTTGCTTTTTAATGACATTGAATTTAGTCGTATTGGCATTAATGCCAACCTTCTGCCAACTTTTTTGCAATAAACTCATATTCTTGAATGTGATTATACACCATTGGATTTGTGTGTCAAGGTGGCTGACATGATCACTTGCATTTACTACCACAGTCTTTAATGATGTCACAATAGGTCCCACCATACTACCACTATCACTCATCACACTCATTGTAGTATGGCGGTATTGGGTTTTATGCCCTTTTATATATGCTCCTTTCTATGCTTCTGATTGTGGGACAACAGTATACATACCACCATACTATGGCTATACTATCCACCTCATGCGGTACTGTGGTTTCCATCTTTCTTTCAATGCTTGCCACTCTACCACTATGCCTTAGATCTCTCTTTACAAGGTAGCAGTGGGTACCATTTTATCGCGCATGCTAAATAACCCCTTAGTGGTATGGTGGTTTATGCTTTATTTCATGATTTATGAACTGCCAACCCACATAAACTCTATTTTGATGTTGTGGCATTGCAATGAAGGCATAAAATGTTTTATTAATGACTATCTAAAAGGATTAACAGATACATACAAAGGGAATGTCAATGATTTTATGGATCTTGTCACACAAATTATTTCATTTCATGTTAAACACAATGTAGAACCAAAGGTAGTAGATCTTTTGATGTAGGTGAAATGTGGATGGGAAAATGAAAATCGGTGGATATTGAGGAAGATTTTTTTAGCTCTAATAGTGGCTCCAACTATGGATGAATGAATGTAAGGCCATTACAAGAATCTAGAATTAATCTCTAGGAAGATGACCATGGGTGAATATGATTGAGTGGGATGGGGAAGGGGAAAGGGAAACCTAAACTACTGTTCATGGAAAACTATATTTTTTTAAGGAAAGAAGTGTTTCAGGAATTGTCCATGTAGTGACAATTCTTGATATTCTTCTGACATATTTTAAAGAAGAAAGGGTCCTATCTAGAGAGCCTCAAACTTCCCATGTTTCCCTTTTTGTTGGCATCTAGCATTCCATAATAGGACCATGTAATTCACCTCAAACTTTCTATATTTTTCCCTTTCTTCAAACAAGTATTTCATCTGTGACTACATTTTTGTGTTATTCTCTTGGGACAAGCTCCTGATTTCATCCAGCTCTGCCAATTGCTCCATCCTATCTTCCATAGGTTCAAGGATATCCAAGTCTTCCTAGAGCATGAAATTATATACTTAAAAAAGGTTTTGCATTGGCATGCTTTCTTGTGTCCCATAGACCAATTCAAAAGGTGATTTTCTAGTCAAATTTTTAATTGTGATCCTATCTATCCAGACTGCTAGCCTCAATTTGGAATCCCAAGCCTTTTTATTTCTATCCAACATTATTTTAATTATATTTAGGATACTTATATTACTTGATTCAACCTACCCATATGCTTCTAGATGATATGAGGATGCATGTAAAATTATTATGCCATATGCCCCATAAAATATTTTGAATTCCTTTGATTTGAAGCACATACCATTGTCTGTAATTAGCCTCATAGGTGTTCAAAACCTAGTGATGATGTTCTCCATCAGAAAATTGATTACAACCTTACTAGTGGCTTTTTTTGTAAGGATGGATTCTATCCATTTTGTAAAGTAGTTAGTTTCCACTAGTATCCATTTGTGACCTCCACTAGATTTTTCTGGTATTTCTCTAGTAAAATAAATCCCCCACTGATGAAATGGAGCTTCAACTTACATTGGTCTTAGTGGAAATTCTCCTTGGTATTTTATTTTTCCATAAATATTTTGACAAGCTTCACACTTTTGTACATCAGGAAAAGAGTCATTAAAAACCTTGGGCCAATAGTATTTAGCTTTTAAGATTTTGTGGGCAGTGGTCTTGGCTGAAAAATTCCCTCCATAGAGCCCCTCATGCATCTCCTTCAATGCATGGTCTACTTGTGATTTATCCAAACACAACAACACTCTAGCTTTGTTTTTCTAGTACAAGTCCCCATCCATGAAGACATACTTTGAGGCATGTAGTTTCAAGGTTCTTTTTTAATTCTCATTCATTTCTTTAGGACATTTTTGGTTTTTTAGGTAATACATTATGTCAATATACCTTGAGGTGTTCTCTATGCTTGCAATCATACCTTATTTCTCCCTTGTGTTGTAGATTTGAGATTCCTCAAGATTTGATTCAACCATGAGCTTGGCCAGCCCTTGTCCTCTTACCAACTTAGTGATTTCAATTTCAATACCAAACTCTTGAATTCTATTAATCCATCTACACCTTCTCCCTATGATCTCAGTCTACACAAATACATCCCTAACTGCAACATTAGGGATATAGGAAACTACCTTATCACCCACCAAATAAGGCCTGCAAGATTTTATAGCTTTCACAAGCATGTATGCTTATTTTTCTATGATGTCATACTTTAATTCTACTTCTTGAAGAGATTCGATGAAGAATGATATTGGTTTCTCATACCCTTCATCATTTTTCCACAACATCATTACTGCTACTATGTGGTAAGATGCAAATGAGAAAAGCTGGAATGAATTGTTGAAATGAGGTGACTTTAATACTGGGGCCTCCTTGATTGCTCTTTTAATGGATATGAATGCATCAATTTCTTCTGCAGTCCAATCAATCTTGGCTCCTTTCTTCAACATTTTTGAAATGGGCTTACCAATCTCAACAAAATTCAATATAAACCTCCTTACAAATTTTATCTACCTAAAGAAGGTTTGAATGGATTTTACTGTCTTTGGAATAGGAATCTTTTTTATAGCCTCTACTCTCTCTAGATCAATTCTTACTCCATCTTTGGATACTATATGTCCTAATATTTTTCCTTCAGTTACAACAAAATGACACTTTTTAGGGTTTAAGGAAATACCATACTCCAAAGCTTTCAGGAAGATCTTTTCTAGATGTTCAGTATGATCTTTAGCTTTCTTAGAATATGTTGTGAGATCATATTGATATACCACCATTATTTTTTTTATTAGATCAACAAAGACAACATCCATAGTTCTTTGAAATGTGGCATTAACATTTGTGAGGCCACATGGCATCCTTACATATAAATATGTGCCCCAAGGTGTCGTAAAGTAGTCTTATAATGTTTTGATTCTTTTACTTTCATCTAGTTGTACCCTAAAAATCCATCCATCATGGACAATAATTCACACCCAGTTACCCTTTGTAGCATAGACTCCATGTTTTGGAGTGGGTAGTTGTCTTTAAGAGAGGAAACATTTAAATTTTGAAAATCTACACACAACCTTATGTCTCCATTCTTCTTTCAGATAGGCACCAAGTTGGAAACCTAGGTAGAATTTCTGATAGGCTTAGTAATACCTCCTTTGAGTTTCTTGAGTTTTTCATGAATCTTGGGTTCTAGGGTAGGATTTATTGGTCTTTATTTTTGGTTGAAGGGTTTTGCATCAGGCTTTAGTGGAATTTCATGTTGAAATAGATCTTCTCTATATTCCTTGAGGTCATCATATGACCATGTAAAAACATGCTTGTACTTTCTCAATAATGTGATTAGCATATTTTTGATTGTATTGATTATCTTCTTTCCAATGTATACCTTTTTTGGAGCCAATTTAGTCCCAAGACTAATTTCCTCAATATCTTCCCTTCTTACTAGTGTTTGTTTCATAATTTCTTTGTCATTCTCATCAAACACCCTTTCTAGTGCTACTAATCCCTTAGGAATTTTATTTATTTTGAGCTACACTATCTCTTGGCCAAACATAGCTTGTTTTCCATCCACCTTTTCCACAAATGCATTGAATTCAACCTCTTGGGCCTCATACTGATCAATATAGTGTAATAATTTGATCAGATCTATGTCATCATTGAATACCTACCAATTATTAATGTTGTCAAGGACTACAGGTCTAGTTTTAAGTTAAACTTGTGAGATTCTTGCCAAAGTAATGCTATCCTTTCTCAAGGCCACATTTTCCAGAAAGTTATCCATTAAGTTTCTTGATCTGTCTACCCATTCAATGGAGAAAGCATTAAAGAGTTCTATAGTATCCCAAAGTACATTTATATATTTCTTTAATCTCTCTTTTTTTGTGGAGTACTTTGACCTTGTGAAACAACCAATTTAGAATCTCCAAGAATGGTTAACACTTTCATTCCATGCTTTGTGGCCATGTTTAGACCTAATAACAATGCCTTGTACTTTGCTACATTATTTGTGCACTCAAATGGTAGCAAGAATGAGTACTTAAACATTGTTCCATTAGGTGAAATGAAAACAATCCAAGCTCCATTCCATTCTTTGTTGTAGGCTCCATCAAAATACATTCACCATACACCATGTTCATTCTTAGAGACATCCTTAGCAATTGGATCTATGTTCAATAATTTAGGGTTTGAATGTTCAATTCAAAAACTCCCCAAGTCTGTACATCACAAAAAGTAATTCATTTTATTGGGGTCAAAGAGCTCAATGACATGTTTTGATCTAGGTTCTTTGTATAACTTGACTTCCCTTCCATTCATAGGTATTGTGGCATAAGACAAGTCTATCCTAAAATTTCCACCTACTGTTGTAGTCCATTGTCTTGATAATAACATTCCATAGTAAGGGGGAGTTTCCACCATAGTGATATCTATCCTATATGTTGCCTCAGGATATGATGCCAATTTCAATTCTACATCCCATATTACTCCAACTACATGGACTGATCTATTATCCATGGCATAACACTTTCCATAGGTTGTGTTCACCCATAGACCTAGTTCCTTCATGACATATAGAGGCACGATATTGATGGCCACCCCTGAGTTAATCATGTAGTTGTTCACCAATTTTTTGTCGATCACCAATGTGGTGTAAAATGGATCTATTTGAGAGGGGTTTTCAGTAAGGGTGTCTCCTAAATAGACGTTCAGTGCCTTTGTAGTCTCTTGCTTAACTGCATTGACCTCTTTTCTCTTATCCTGTTGCCTGTGAGATGTGTTGGCAATAAAATTGATGGATGTGTCTCTATACTCATCAATTTTTATCTATTCCATCAAGGTTACTTTCATATTTGTTTGAATTAGTGCTTGGGAAATATCAAATATAGGGTCAGTTATCCCTTGTTCAACCTTCTCTATTTTAGCAACCATTTTTCCTTCAGTTTGAAGTTTACTATCGCTTAGTGTTTTCTCATATTCAACATTTGCATCCTCCTTCTGAATAGTCTTCTGAGACTTCTTTGCCTCACTCTTCTTTTGATCAGATGAGACATTGTCCTTGTTCTTTTTCTCTTTTATAAACATGCCTCTAGGTGTTCCTTGGTATCCGTGTATGGGTTTAATTCTTAGGTTGTATCTTCTTCCTTTTGATTTAGCCACAAATTTTTCTATGATGGCCCTCTTTTCTTCTTTTGTTGGTGTTCTCAACTAAAATTGTGGTGTTGTATTGTATGCATAGGTTACTTCTTGTGTATTTTCTTCTTGATCAGAGAATACTTCTTGCTCCATATTTACATTGTACTTTTGGTTGTTGACATCATATTTGTACCCATCCTCATAGGATGAATATCCATCATTCGTCTTATGGGACCCCGATCCTAACATGTTCACAGTATGACTATCTCTATCTTGTTCTTGCGACCATTCATCCTCTTGGAAATTTTGAGCCACTACACAATGTTCTGGGGCATGGGGTCTATGACATGGTAGATACCATGGTGTAGTATCCACTATGTGTGCTCCATATTTCTTCAATAGATTAGGAGTTTCTTTCCAATTTGGCTTACCTATTGGTCGCCCATCTTTCCAAGTGGTATTATAGGGAATATCATGTAATCTTGGCCTTTCATTTTTGTATTGATTCTCTGGTCTATTTTGGTGACTGTCAGGATTTTGTGGGATCCTAAGATTATCTCTCTTTCCAATCATGCCAGTGGATTTCATATTATTTTCAATAGTTATGGAAGTCTTTTGTGATTTGGTCAAGCTCCTAGGACATCAATTCTTTAGCTCATACCCTATCTTAGGATCAAAGGCTTTTAAATAGATTCTTAGAGTTGTTAAGTTAGTTAATTTAGATCCATGTGGTATCTTATTATTGAACTTGGATAATCTCTGGTTAAACTCAAAAATAGATTCATTCTAATGCTTCTGAATGCTTATTAATTCATGTAGGGAAAATTTAGGAGCACATTGATTCCCATAATGCTCTAGGAATTGGTCCTAGAAGTTTGCTACAAATGCAATCGAAGCATCTGGTAGACTACTAAACTAGCCTCTTGCTTCTTTAGTCAAGGACATAATGAATAGCTTCATAAGGACATCTTCCTTTTCCATGCCCAATCTTGCACAAAAGCATTGAAGTTTCTTATGTCTTCCTCTATTGTAGTTGCATTTCTCTATGTGAATTTTGGGATAGTATTTCTTAAGTTGTTGTCATTGGGGTATGGGTATATTTGATATCTAGTCAAGTCAAATTATCTACTTATGCTTGCAGGGTTATGGGGATAAGGGTTCTGAGGTGGTAGATTGGGGTAATAGTGGAATCCATGTTGGGGCTAATGCACATTTTGTTGGATGTTTTGGTGAGAGTATACATTTTTTGTGGCACATGATCTTGATAGTGAGGATCATATTGTTGTCCTGGCAATGGGTTGGATTGTGGAATGTTGCTAGTTTTTTGTGGTTGGGATCCCTGTGGTGGCACATTATGTTGGGCATGTTGCTTTGGGTTACCAACTATATTGTAATGTGCTTTTGAAGTACCCATAGCTCCCATATTTTGAGATGACCCCTTTGGATTGATGTTACCTCCTTTCTTATGGGGAGGGACATATTTTGGTGGCTTTGATGTATGGTATTCAATTGAGACATTTGTTGATTTAGTTCTTGACTTTCTTTTATCAATTGTTGTCTCCTCCTAAGGTCCTCTTTCTATCTTTCCACATATTCTTCCAATTCTTGAGTGGTCAACAGGGGGATAATGATCCATAGGTCCATACTAATCTTCTTCTCCTTGTTGTAATGAAATCCTATGGTCATACTCATTTTGTCTTTGAAGTTGTTCTTCATCTAATCGGGTGCAAAATTCTTTCATTTTTTGAGGGTCTTCCTTCTAGCAAAAAATAGGATGACCAGTATTCTCTTGTTTTCATGGGGTATGAGGATCTCTACATGAAAATCATTATGATAATCTAGTTCATGTAATAGATCAAAGCTATTATGCAATGTATGAGGTTGTTCTGAGATATTCTCTTGATCATTGAATGTAGTATCTGGTTGTTTGGAGGCTGTTTTGTTTTTAACACTATTGGTTTTTTGGAGAGAAGAGTCACCTCTATCTGTCCATATACTGTCATTCTTCCTTGGACTCTCTTTGTGCAGAGATCTCCTCCATTCATTTCATAAGATACTTTGATGCTTTGAACTCTAGGGTTTGCTCTTCTTGACGTGTATTTTAACTTCTTAGTCATGCATTCATTGCTACAAGCTTTGATAGAGTCACTGCTCATTTTTGTGAAAAGTGAGAAAAGTTTATAATCCTTTTAGATCTATTCCAAGTAGAGTGTATTTATGTTTTATGTAGCTATTCAGTTTTGGAACTTTATTGACTCTATAAATGGATAGGCTTGAACCAAATTTTTCCTAAATCTTCCCTAGTAGAGTCAATAATTTGTTAGGTCTCAAAAACATAGGTTTTGAACATTAAGAGGGTGCCAATATCTTAATACATTTTTGGCCAACAAATTGGGTAAATGTGATTGATAACCCCCTACTCTTTAGGCTTTGCTAAACCTAGGTGGGTGTACCTAAATGATAAGGTAGACTTGAATGTTTGGATATGATCTATAATTTTGGAAATCTACTCACTATGGAACATGGGTTTGAAGTAGATGCAAGGCTAATGACTAGTTCCTACTAAAGGTGTTTTAAGAATCAAATGTGTGAATAAAGTTTATGTAAAGCTGTTCTAAATTTGACCAGTGCCTAATATATTGGGTGAATGGTGTTGAAAGATGGATGATAGTGATGGAGAAAAATATTTATGATAGGTGAACTTATTCCTCAACTTAACTCTAACTATTGGGCACTTTTGGATGTTTGCATTATGTACAAACGTGCAAGTTTGTCAGTTATTATACTCTTCCTTATAGATCTTAGTGTTATTCTCTCAAATTATTGTGATGATATGAAAGGAATTTTAATTTTTAGCTTAAGGGAAACCAAACAGACTAATTACCTTAAAAGGATTTTTAATCCCTAGGGGAACCAATTAAAATGAATTATCTAAAAAGATTTTTAATTCTCTCTCACCAGAACCCAATCAAGACAGTCACAAAGTAACAACAAATGTGTCCATACAAATCATATAGATTCGAATAATTTAAGAGAACAACTTTGGAGATAACACAACATATAGAAATGAATATCAACACAATAATTCAACACTGAAAATAGATCACCAATTATAAGAAGTCTTCTCCTTTATATTGCTTTAAATGATATGCATTGATAACTTAAGTCTTTGAGATATGGAGACAAATGGATGGAATATGCAACCTATCTACTTCTACTAATGGTGATGATAATGATATGATGATGCAAAACCTGGCCTTGGTTTCCCCTTTTATACTGGAAGCAACAAGCTATTGGACTTTTACAAAATGAGGAAGCTTTTCAAAACTACACCTCTTCACTTAACTATCTATTTGATTATCATAATTAAAGAAATAAACAAGACTTAATACATTTAGAAATTATGATTCCATTAATCAATGTAGAAGGTCCATGTTCATCGATCTGACAAATCCTTCTTCTCCATGATAGACATCCAAATGCTCTCATCCTAGTGACCTAATCCTTAGAAGCCAGATATTTTTCCTCCCATTGATATATCCTGAAGTCTAATGGCCATTTGTATTCATGAATCCTTGTTATATTTACAAGATGAACCTACCATCGACTATCTAGCAATTCCTTCACATCATTAACAAACTTTAGGTACCCAACATTGAAAGCAATTAATCCATCTATAATAAAATTGAGCCTATGAAGATTGATGTTACCATCCTCTTGTATGTGAGTTATACACTTGTGAATAATCTGACTGAACTCCTTCTTCCACTCTTCAAGACTCCTAAGTTGGTCGTCATCTTTTACTAATTTTGGTATATACCACTACTTTAGGGTATGGAAAGAATCCATTCATTCCTTAACCCTTTTTTCGTCTTCTTGTACATACTAAAATTCATCAATAATTATCTTGACTATTTGCTCAGTTGGTTTTAGTGTTGTAGGAGCAACAATAATCCTTTGTAGAAATTTGCATAATTTAGACAAAGTGTGGTGTATAGGTTGCCACTTTTTGAATAGGGGTTCCAACTCAAGCATGTGTGATTTTATTTGATCAATATCTTGTTGAACTAACTTATAACTATCATACACACTCTCCAATTTATCTACAACCAACTTTACCCTTTGATCAAGAATCTTTTCTATAACACCAAAAACTTTCCTTTTTACTTCCTCCTAGGATTTATTGCTATCCTTATTCATTTCATCCACTTCCTTCTCAAGAGCTTTCATTTGTTTAGCAGAAATGTTTTGTACAACATCTACTGGTGCACTAGGAGGCTTATATAACAACATTTCTTTACTCTATGAAGTTCTTACTCCTCTTAACTACTCTTTTAGTTTCACATTTTCCATGAACAAGTTATTAACTTCATCATTTAGGAATATCTTCTCCTTTTCATACTCTCTTAATCTATCCTCCATTCCTTTAACAGTTGCATGAGTAAACATGGTTGAATGCATGGTCATGGTGGTAGCTTACAAATGGGTTGTGTCTTGTAGTGTTCTTACCATGGCTTCCCCTTCCATTCCCTATATCACATCCAAAAAATTTGGCTTATGTGTGTTCTTCTATTTGATCCATATAGGTAGGGTTTCAATCTTGGGATTATACTCTATTCCACTCACTACTTCATCAGAGTCAAACTCTACAACTAGCATAGGATACTCTTGTGCCTATACTTGGTGAAGAAAAAAATTTCTTCAGTTCTAAACCAGGGAAGATAAGCATGTTACTTTTCAAAATAATTTCTCTAGCCTTCTAAGGGCTAATGTCAATATGTTCAATTCTTAATTCCTTGAAGGTTTGTGCCACCACTTGATCCTTTTGGGATTCCTCAATTCCTAATTCATTTATCTCCACTCTTTCCAAAAAAAATTCACCTTCATTTTTATCCAAAAATCCCTAAATTCTAGAGTTTTAATAAATTCGTCATCTTCTATGAATCTCCTAGTTGCAACCTCTCTTTCATCCTCATGTATTTTTGTATTTTCCTTTTTTGTATCATCCATCCTTTCTTCAGGTTTATGGGAATTAATCTCATGGATTGGATGATCAACCTCAACATCACCCTTTAATGATTGCAGTACAGTGGACACTTTTTTAGTGTCTCCCACCCCTTCACTCTCTTCATAAGGGACCAATGGTTTAGTTTTTTTTTTGTCTTTTGTCTTTTAGGAGGAAATTGCTCCATGGGAGATTTAGACGTTGTCTCTGGGTGTGTTATGCTATTATCTAACCAATGTGTTCTTGAAGATATGCCTCACTTATGCCATATATGTCTTCAAACTTATCAATTATCAAATTTATTCTTTTGATAGGGTCTCTTTCTTCAACAAAGTAGCCTAGGAAATCCTTGTGTTTTTTCTTTCTCTCTTCTTCAAGTTTCCTCATATATCCCCATTTTTCCCTTCTATTAACACATCTTGATAAGTATGGAAGTTTCTGATCACATCTTCTTCATAGTCCACCTAGTGCACAACTGTTGACTTGGTGATAAGATTATGCATTATGTTATTCATATCAAAAGCTCTTTCTTTTCTAGAATCCAATGAATATCTCATCTTTAAATAATATTGTAATTCTTCCAACATGTTTGAGCCTACAGACTAATCTTCACACTTGGTTAGGTTTGGTAGGAATGTGCCCTTCTTCTGTTTGTGCATCACATCCTTTTACATCCACATCATTTGCCACATAAACTCCAGAAATGCCAATCTAAGGGGCACAAACTTTGGCAGTATGTGTAGAGAAATAGGGCACCCATAAACTCTTATTATTATGATTGAAGGGAGGAAGAACCAATCACCAAAATTATGTGTATTACCCTACTCCTATTTTAAGGATAGAGGTCTCAATAGTTGTATCATTTTGGTTGGAAATCTTGGTATTGAGTAACCAAGGACTCTCAGGATTCTATGCATGAAATCTTCATACAATATTGCAAAGCTAGAGTTCTTACACCGATTCTCCCAAATATAGCCCCATTTCTGTATAGGTGTAGGATTTCCTTTCTCAACAATTTTGGGCATGGTCATTCATTTGGTCCATTTGTCTTGATTCTGGTATAGTATCAGGTGACACAAAATATAATACTGTCTAAAAGTAATAGGTGCCCTGTCTTCTATGACTTGCAAGAATTCATCATCCAATGCCCTTTCTAGATATGAAGAAAATTCATATTCTATATTAGTCTCTAGATTTTGGATTCTTGTGGCCATCATCATTAAGCTTACTGGCATCCTATCTTGGGTATTCATCCCTAGTACTTGGAACAAGGTAAGATATGTATTCACAAAATAGTATTGAAAGTCTTCTACAGTGACTAGCTTAGTGATAGAGGGAGAAATGGGAATTGTTCTATTTCCAATACCTCTTTTCATGTATAGGGGAAGCTCATCACTCCTGTAAGTTATACTTAACCTAGTATACTCCTCCTCACTTTTTTGTAAGTTTATTTTAGTCAAGTCTTATTTATTCAAGTCAAAGAACTCAATGATAGCTTCCCTGGTTACCCCAACTAATACTACACCATTTGGAAACCTCACAGTTTTGGTAGTAGAGTGATAATGTTTAGCTAGTAGTTTAATAAACTCCACATCAACAAATACATTAGGGATGATCAGCTTGGCCAAGTCTAACACCCATGGGTTTGACACTGGAACTTTCTCATTTCTTTTACTATAAAAATACCAAAATAATTCCCAGCAAGATTTAGGAATGAGGGCATCTCTACAACCTTGTGCGGTATTTATGAGGAAATTTTTATTACCCTCCTTGGTGGACCCTGGGAGTAAATCTAAAATGGATTAGTGGAGAGGACTCTTCTTTATCTTAGGTTCTTCATCATTATTTTTAGTTTTATTTTCAATTGCTTCTGGTTGTTTCCTTTTAGGCGGCATGATTCAATCCTTTCCACTAAAACTTCAAAATCACAAATCTTTGAAAAATATCTACAACAATCGAGCTTCTTCAGAGAGTTATTCATGCACTTACCTAAGTTTTTGATGCTTATGGAGCTCCTCCTCTTCATATCCTCAACTCCTTCCATGATAATGTGTTGCAATTGAGTGCAGTGATAGGAAAATTGACTTGCTTATTAATGGCATTGAATTCAGTCATATCAGCATTAATTCCAACCTTCTATGAAATATTTTTGCAATAAACTCATATTCTTGAATTTGATTATGCACCATTGGATTCATGCATCAAGATGGCTGATGTGATCTATTGCATTTACTATCATAGTCTATAATGATGTCACAATAGATCCCACCATACTACTGCTATCACTTATCACACTTCTTGTGGTATGGAGGTATCGGGTTTTATTCCTTTTTATATATGTTGCTTTCTATCCTTATGAATGTGGGACAATGGTATACATACCACCATACTGCATTTGTACTATCCATCTCACACATTACTATGGTTTCCATCTTTCTTTCAATGCTTGGCACTCTACCGTTCTTCCTTAGACCTCTCTTTGTGGGGTGGCAGTAGGTACCACTTTACCATGCATGTTGCATAACCCCTTAGTGCTATGGCAGTTTATTCTTTATTTCATGAGTTATGAACCGCCAACCCACATAGACTCTATTTTGATGTTGAGGTATTGGGCTTAAAATGTTTTATTAATGACTATCTAAAAAGATTAATGGATATATATAAAGGGAATGTCAATGATTTTATGGATCCTGTCACACAAATTGTTGCATTTCTTGTTAAACACAATGTAGAACCAAAGATATTAGATATTTTGATGCAAGTGAAATGCAAATGGGAAAATTAAAATCAGTGGATACTGAGGAAGAATTTTTTAGCTCTAGCAGGTACGAATAGAGAAATGTCACAAAGACAGAGAATATCAAATAGAACATTATGTGGGATCACATTACACACATGTAATCACACAAAAGAAAAGGAAAAATAAATAATGCAAAAGACTAGTAAGGCACAAATGAGTCAACCTATGAGAAAGTCATCCACCTCCCAATCTCAGTCTATACAAGCAACTAAGGGACAATGACAAATGCATTCCTAGGACAAGGCTATCAACTTCTTGCCCCCACTGAGTGCGAGACGAGAGTGAGCCAAGGTTGGTGATGGGAAAGGACATGCTATGGAATCACTGGATGGAAGTCATTTCCATCAAAGTGAAATTTTTTCAAGACTAAGTTGAATGCACAACACTCATCAATACTATGTCCAAGAGTTCTGTGGTATTGGCCATGTGGAACTTTTTCATCTTTAGGATATAGCACAAGTCTATATTTCATTGGTGGTAATGTTATAAGTTCTTTGTTGAAAAGAAATTTTAGTTTCCTTTCACTTTTAGGTGGCGAACAAGGGAACTTTAGTTTTTGAAACTTGTAGGGCCCCTTGCGCTTGCTAGATTCACCAACTTCACTAGATGGGATTAGGGTCGGAGGTCCTAAGATGATCTTATCTTTATCCTTGTTATTGTTGAGTTATTAGTTTTTCTTTAGGAAGAAGGACATTCATATTTGTAGGAGAGTCTAAGATCACAGTACCATCACTATAAAGCCTTAGGTATTCTTTAGGAGGCCTTATGTTGCGAGGAGGATCTTGATACCCTAACCCCTTTGTGTTTTCATGAGTTGGTATTTGCTCTAGGATTTGGTGGATCTCATGTTCACTTGTTGTATCACATCCTTGTTTACTCAATATTGTGAACCCTTTTCCATATGTTTCTACAAAATTTTATGGGAGTGTTTGTTACTTGTTATCATAAAATGGTTGAGTGTTTGCTTGTTTAGAGGAACTAGGTTCACCTATTGTAGGGAACTTAGGCTCAACTTTTGTTTTTGGGTGTAAGTAACCAAACATCTCAAGAGGTGGTATGGTAGGAGGATTTGGTTGTTTTATGGATGAATAATAGGATGCATTAGCTTCAATGTTGTCAATACAATCCTTTAGGAACTTATGCTATCATCACCTTCTACAATGATGTCAACATCATGAGGAGGACATGTATTAGGAGTTGAGTGAGCATGCATAACACCAATGTCATTAGGATCATTTCCAAAGGCACAACTTGACACATCTACTAAGGACTTTAATGACATCCAAAGCTTGCTAAAGCACATATTCATGATGTAAATTTTAGATTGTAAACTATGCAACAATGCAATTTTGATTTTACGTAATGCACAAGAGGAATTTAAACTATTTATACTATGAATTGAATGAAACAAAAAATATGCAGACTAAAACAAAAAGTTAACAACAACAAAAAAAAACACATAAATTGAACTATCAATGTTAGAAAATGGAATGCAAAATGTGTAGAGGGACCGATTCACCTAGAGTGGCAAATGAGTCCCAGTGATGATTTTTTTGAAAATTTTTAGAATTTTTGAATTAAATTTTCTTCTTTTTCTATTTTTTGATCTATGTTTGAGGTGAAAATGCTGAATTTGAGTGATTTCCAATGAAATTGGATGCAAAAATGCAAGCTAAATGAGCTTTCACTAATGCACAATTTGAAACCCTAAAATGCAAGTTAACCAATGTAAATCCTTATGCAACATTAATGCAAATAAGTTAATGCAATCCAAATCAGAAAAGAAGGTATTCGAAATGTAGGTTTACCAAAATGAAAAGTGGAAAATTTTTGGCTTCACCTTTCTCCACCCTTGATTAGGGGCCAAGAAAGGGGCAACTTTCACTAACTTTCACTCAAGAATGAACCCTTGAGATTTCTTTGCAAAGGGAAAAGAAATCTTGCAAAAGGGTTATTCTAGGGGTTGAAAAGGATATAATTAGAGGTTCACCACCAAGTTTAGACTTGGAAAAGATAATGAAATGAAAATATGAAATGAAAAACCCTAATTGAATGCAAACTAACTCTAAATGACCTAGAAAGATGAAAAAAATGTACCAGAAAACTATAAAATAGAAATTGTGCACCTGGGAAACTGGAGAAGATAGAATGGAGGTTTGAATCATTGAAAAATTGGTTATCAAGGCTGACTAGAACTCATTCGCAAAGCTAGGCGAATCAGACATATTTCTGGGAAACTATGCAAGAATAATTTTTTTCCAAAAGGGTGTCCAGATCTATAAAAATATTTGTCAAGCCTATACAGTGGGACTCACTCACCACTTGTGGTGAATCAATCCATTTTCTCTTTTCTAGAAGTTTTGAACCTAATTTTATTCCTCTTAGTCTACTTTAATCTTCTTGATTGGTTCTTGGATCTGAAACTATAAATTTCCACATGTAGGTCTTCTCCAAGTCTCTCCAAGGCTTGATGGCAACTTTAGCAACTTTGGATCACTTGAAAACTTTTCTCCAATCTTGCCCCTTATGAAATATGCAACCTAAACCTACAAATAACACACAAAGGAAGGGGGAAAATTTTGTGGGGTTAGTGAATAGGGGTTTACCTTGGTTAAACCCCTTGTTGGTAATTAAACCTTGAAATGAAAGAAAATATGAATGGAGAATGATGAATGAACAAAAGAAAATGTTGCAGCTCACCAAACCCTAGAAATAAGGTGCTACAAATATGCTTAAAATGGTTGCACTGGATGTGGTTCTTGACTCTTGCTTGAATGATGTTGATCTTACTTGAACACTTGCTTGAATAATAAACCCTACATCACAATTGTTAGCTCAATAACAAACATAATAGATAAAATCTTTGACATGACGATTGGCACTTGAATGCTACTCTAAAATGATTGATAATCTACCCTTGAAGACTCTTGAATGCTCTTGTGAATGATCAAATTCTCTTATGGACTCTCTTGAATGCTAGGTTAGAAGGGTGAAAGAAACTTTTTTTTTATACTTGATTATGCAAGAATTCCCAAAATTAAAATACTACAAGCCGACATCAGATCTAGGAGAATAAAATCCCATTGGAAATTTTAATTAAATATGACTTTAGGCCACATAGGACTCATTCATCCAAGGTGGCAATGAAGGAACACAAAGGCCACTGAGAATGGGGGTGAATTAGTGGACTAATTTTTTTTAACTTTTTATGCAATATGACAGCAAATGTAGTAAGTATGAACCAGGAACAAAGAAAGGAAACTAAACCAAACACACAAAATGCATCCCACGACACAAGATGGGGAAAAAAATTGGTGAGAATAGCTGCTAGAGGCTACTCCTCTAATCCAGCCTCACAATGAAAATGATTTTTGTTACAATGTATGGGCACCAACCCAAAGGAGCACTAATTACCAGTTTATGAGAAAAAACTCAAAGGAGCTTCTACCCATAATTTGAGAACCCACTTAGATGATTATATAATGAGATATTTTTTATTGTAAATTTAGTACCATGTTACAAATGAAGTTTTGTAACTCAAATATATTTCTGCACTTATGTTAACTTGTTGTCCTCAAACAACTTTTAGTCTTCTATGACCAACCAACTCTTGCAAGTATTCTTGCACTTACTTTGCAAGACTCTATAATATGCATCCACACAACAAGTCTCTATAAAACTAACATATGCCTTCACACACTTTTGCAAAAAAACAAAACATACTACTCTCAAAAAAATGCATACTATGTTTTTACAGAGTCATCTAATCTCTTTTCACACCTTTCTGCTCTCCACTCATACCCTCTCTCTCTTACTACACTAGAGGTGATCACAAAAAATGAATAAAGTTATTTGTTATATGTTACTTTTGAAAGAACAAAGAGATTTCATAGCCCTAAGCTTCAAAAATATAATTTTACAACTTTTTGTTAGTAACTTTCTGACTTTTCTATAGTAGTTTATTGCAAATATTTGATATATTCCTATAGTAGTATGATTGAAAAAGATAAAAAACCTAAATGTTGTCTTTCCTTTGTTCTTCCACCTACAAGTTTTTAATGCTCTCCTTGAGCAGTTGAAGGATTCAATGTAGATACATCTTTTGAGACTGGCTGCCATAAATTTAAAATGTCTCATCTTATGCAAACAACATAAATATCAGATTTTCTTTGCATCAATTTGTCCAGTTGAATAGTAGCTTGCAATCTGATATCAAATATATAATAAATAGAAAAACTAATCTAGGGCATCACCATCTTCTTAACAACCTTTGCAAGAGGTATGTAAATAAAAATATATATTTAAAAATATTTTCATTCAATCACTACTACAGAAGGATACTTCACCGTTCAACAAAGAATATCCTAAATCTAATTTTTAATTGGATCATATTGGCCACCAATACAACTTAGAAGATATGGAAAAATATTTAAAACTTGAAGCTTGCTGCACTTAAATCTGATATGCATTGATTTAAGGTTAAACTACCATACCTTGTGTTTGACCAAAGGATTTGACATAGGGTTAAGTCAACTGCATATTATCTTGTAGTTGTCATAATCTCTAAGTGTTGATAGAAGTAAATCCAATCTTATGTAGCCACATACATAAACCCTCACAGATAAAAAATGATTTAATTAGCCAAACCTACACATAAGCTCAAATTCGTCACTCTTCCAATCTCCTTTAGCCATGCTAGCTTTCACTTATGGGACAAGTTACAAAGTTGGCATTTTTCATATTAAAATATTAACCATCATTGACTTCAATTTGAGGTTGTTAAGGTCAGTCATTCTTGGTGCAGGAGCACCCAAGCTCCTTAAGGGTCAGTTGAAGAGTTAGAAGAGTGCAAGGGACATGAATACTTGTCAGGCACCTCAGAGCATCAACTATAACATCTTGAAGCCTATAATGGCTTTTGAAATGAATGAAAGCATTAAGGGAGTCAAAAGTCCTAAGGGTCCTAATAAGGATCCTAGGACCAAAATGCATTGCAAGTGGACCAAAGGTGTCCTAGGAGTTTAAATCAGAGTATAATGTTTTATTTAAGTCAAATAAGGTTGAATGATAGAATGTAATAGTTTTGAAGGCTTCTTAGTTAGTAGGAGTTAATAAAATAAAAGTTGGAAAATTCAAATTTTCAAAATCCAACTTTGGGCGGGTAAGTAGGTTTTTTGAGTTTTTACAATAATTATGCATTGAAACCAATCCAAAATGGTTGGATTAGTTGGGGAAAGGTTCTACAAAGCTAGAGAATTCATTTTTATAGTGGTTGGGTTGCTGGTATAGTTTTTGAACAGACTGTTCTCAGAAAAATTAATAGAACCTCTATTTTTTTTGCATTTTCTTGTGTTCTTTTTATTAACTACTAACTGCTATTGACAATATAATCAATTGGATGATTTATGGATTTTAAAATTCATGCATTCAACCCTTTGTATTACTTGAAAAATGTTATAACTCAGTTTCTTGTATATTATATCTGACTGTCTCAAGGAAAATACTGATTTTTCATTGATTTTGAGAGTCTTAATGAATGAATGATCCATTTCATGGGAGATTATGATTGTAACTTGTGAAATGGATCATATTTAACATGTACGATACCATATTAACAAGCTAATATGTAGGAAGGAAGAATATCAAGGTGTACACCGAGTTGTCACAGGGCAAAGTGCTTGAAAATGGAGGCTAAAGTATAGCAGTAGAAGATCTACCTGAATAAGGGGAATATTTTTGAGTTTTAATTGATGAAGCATGTTGACCTAATGGTTAAAATTCCATGAACTAGTTCTAGAAGTGTTTGTGAGGCTAGTTTTCAAGAAGCCCTAGATTTGGAGTAATTTATTGAGGGTTTTGTGTTTGAGGGTGTTAAGGGTATCTTAGAAGCCTAAAAACTTGAAATTCCTTTATTTGGAAACATTTTAAGCTACTGTTGAAAGTATCATGGTCTATAGTTGATATTGGAATAGGTTTGCTTTGAAAAAGAGGGCTAATTAGGCCTAGATTTTGTGGAAACAACAGGTTTTGTAAAGAGTTTTCTGAATCAAGTGCCATCAGGGTTTGGGTATGTTGTTTAGTATCATAAACCACATTAGAATCAATAATTATATTGGAGGTTCCTTTGGGGAAGTTGAGTGAAAGTTGAAAAATCCATCGCTAGAGGCCTAGTTGGGCTAGAAGCCTAGTTAAGGTAAAAAAGTGGGTTTGCATATAAGACAGAGGTTTGGGGCTTTGTAGTCATTCAAGACAAGTGTAATTGTGTCCCTTAAGAACATTCCTAGGGTTCGGGTCCATAAGAGAAGGTTTTGAGTCACAAGTGACTTATTGAGGCTTATCTCCATAAGGGTGCCTAGGACAAAGTTTAAGAGTGCTTCATTGAAATCCTTGTAATCTTTATGTTTTTCCTAAAGTTCCATCCCCTCTACATCAAAGTGGTATCAGAGCAGTGATTAGGTCCTTTAGGGATTGAAGAATCAGCAATGGCACCTAAAAATCAACTAGCAAGAGAGTTGGAGGAGTTAAGGGAAACCTTGGAAAGGGAAAGAAGGAAAAGAAGAGAACAAGAAGCAGCAAGAGAGTAGGCCAGAGCAAGGGAAGAAAGGAAATGGAGAAGGGAGAGAGAGACTATGCAAGCAAGGATAAACAACCTTGAGAGAAGTAGGAGGAAAGAAGAACAAGAAAACCAAGAAGATAATGATGAAGAAGAAGAGTATGTGAGGGTAAATCAAGAACAACTAGCATATGAGATAGAAGACCCTGAGGAAAGGAGGTTAGTAAGATTGTTGAAAGCAGTGCAAGGTCATGGAGGAAAGAGTCACATAGATTTTCCTATCTATCAAGGAAATATGGATAGTGAGGAGGTGTTAGGATGGCTTGATGCCTTACAGAACTATTTTGAGTTTGAAGAGATGGATGAAGAGAGGAAGGTTAAGTTTTCCAAAACTAAGTTGAGAGGTACAACACTGATGTGGTGGACTAGTTTTCAAAATGATGGGATCCCTAGGGGATTGGAAAAAGTTTCTACATGGGCAAGAATGAAGAGTTTGGTCAAGGAAAAATTCCTACCATCTGATTATAACATTCATGTAAATAGGATGAGGCAGAATTTAAGACAAAAGGACATGGATGTGATGTCCTATACTGAGCAATTTCACAAGCTTAGTAGTCAGGTATATGAAGAAGAGGATATGAAGAGGAGGATATGAAGAAGAAGATGAGAAATTAGCCAGGTATATCAATGGCTTGAGGTATAACTTACAAGATGAGATTGGTTTGCAGATGCCAAGAACATTAGGAGAATGTTTTCAGTTGGCCATTAGAGCAAAAGAAAAGGTGAAAAGGAAGCAATAAAGGTCAAGCAATGGTGGAAGAGGAGGTAGTTCAAATAGGGGTAGAGGTAATAGAGACCAAGGGTAAGGCAACAATGATAAGAGCAGCAATGACAAAGGTAAAGAGGTCTTGTTAGATCAAAGAGGAGGATATACACATAGAGGAGAAGGCAGATTTGGACAAGGTAGAGGCCCATTCATAGGTAGGTGTTTCAATTGAAATGAACCAGGGCATCCTTCCTTCAAGTGTCCTAAATGGGAACAAATAGATAAGGGAAAGGATAGAAGGGAAAATTTGGTACAAGAAGAAGAAGACAAGAAGGAGGAACCAAAAACATTTATGGCAGACCCTGTGACTAATGGTGAGTTCCTTATGGTCAAGCAACGAGAAAGACTTCATCAAGAGCCAAAGGTAACTATCTTCAAGACAAATTGTCTAAGTCATGGTAAGATATGCAGATTACTCATAGATTCAGGTTCACATAGCAATTTAGTTTCATCTGATATGGTAGCCAAGTTAGGGATTGAAACATTTGATCATCCTAGTCCCTACAAGGCCACTTGGGTAACTCAAATGCAACATGTAGAGATTTGTAAGAGGGCTTATGTAGATTTTTCAATTGGATCATATCACGACAGGGTGCTTTGTGATTTCATTCCAATGACTTGTGGTCATATCATCTTAGGGAGACCATGGTAGTATGCTAGGAGGATAGTGCATGATGGATTCCATAATACATATTTGGTGCATAAAGGAGATATTATATATAAGTTGGTGCCTTTGTCTTTGGAGCAGTCTAATGAAAGTTTTGTGATCTATTTTGAGAAACATTTGCAGGTGAAAATGCAGGGTGAGATAGGGGAAGACACTGGTTGGTTGAGAAATGACAAATTGCAGCAAGGTTGTGAAGGATACAGTCCTAAAAATCAGAACCTATGGGACTTGGAAAGTATTAAGTTTGGGGGTATTGAATTCCCTATAGTTGGGAATGATAATTATGGTGTTTATTTACAAATAAATGAGTGGAATAAGGTCAGGAATAGGGTACAAGGATAGACTGATCTCAAACAGCAAAGAGGACAAGCTCATAAATGTTTTGATTATGTCAAGAGTACAGGTTGGAAAAAAAGGAAGGAATTGACTTTGGAAGATTGCATGCCCTATAATTTGAAGGTGCAAACATATAGGAACAAGGAGACATGTAGTGGAAACCAATTGAATACTTCTTGGGGCAAACATTTTTTCTTTCTTGGGGAGAATGGTGCAGGGGCACCCAAGCTCCTTAAGGGTCAATTGAAGAATCAGAAGAGTGTAGGGGACATGAAGACTTTTTAGGCACCTCAGAGCATCAACTATAACATCTTGAAGCCTATAATGGCTTTTGAAATGAATGAAATCATTAAGGGAGTCAAAAGTCCTAAGGGTCCTAATAAGGATCCTAGGACCAAAATGCATTGCAAGTGGACCAAAGGTTTTCTAGGAGTTTAAATCAGAGTATAATTTTTTAATTAAGTCAAATAAGGTTGAATGATAGAATGTACTAGTTTTGAAGGCTTCTTAGTTAGTAGGAGTTAATAAAATAAAAGTTGGAAAATTCAAATTTTCAAAATCCAACTTTGGGCGGGTAAGTAGGTTTTTTGAGTTTTTACAATAATTATGCATTGAAACCAATCCAAAATGGTTGGATCCATTGGGGAAAGGTTCTACAAAGCTAGATAATTCATTTGTATGGTGGTTGGGTTGCTGGTATAGTTTTTGTACGAACTGTTCTCAGAAAAATCAATAGAACTATTTTTTTCCATTTTCTTGTGTTCTTTTGATGAACTACTGATTGCTATTGACAATATAATCAATTGGATGATTTATGGATTTTAAAATTCATGCATTCAACCCTTTGTATTACATGAAAAATGTTATAACTCAATTTCTTGTATATTATATCTGACTGTCTCAAGGAAAATACTAATTTTTCATTGATTTTGAGTCTTAATGAATGAATGATCCATTTCATGGGAGATTGTGACTGTAACTTGTGAAATTGATCATATTTAACATGTACCATACCATATTAACAAGCTAATGTGTAGGAAGGAAGAATATCAAGGTGTACACTGAGTTGTCACAGGGCAAAGTGCTTGAAAATGGAGGCTAAAGTGTAGCAATAGAAGATCTACCTAAATAAGGGGCATATTTTGAGTTGGAATTGATGAAGCATGTTGACCTAATGGTGAAAATTCCATGAACTGGTTCTGGAAGTGTTTATGAGGCTAGTTTTCAAGAAGCAATAGATTTGGAGTAATTTATTGAGGGTTTTGTGTTTGAGGGTGTTAAGGGTATCTTAGAAGCCTAAAAACTTGAAATTCCTTGGTTTGGAAACATTTTAAGCTATTGTTGAAAGTATCATGGTATGGAGTTGAGATTGGAATAGGGTTGCTTTGAAAAAGAGGGCTAATTAGGCCTAGATTTTTTGGAAACAACATGTTTTGTAAAGAGTTGTTTGAAACAAGTGCCATCAGGGTTTGGGTATGTTGTTTAGTATCATAAACTATATTAGAATCAATCATTATATTAGAGGGCCCTTTGGGGAAGTTGAGTGAAAGTTCAAAAATCCATCGCTAGAGGCCTAGTTGGGCTAGAAGCCTAGTTAAGGTGGAAAAGTCGGTTTGCATTTAAGATAGAGGTTTGGGGATTTGTAGTCATTCAAGAAAAGTGAATTGTGTCCCTTAAGAACATTCCTAGGGTTTGGGTCCATAAGAGAATGTTTTGAGTCAGAAGTGACTTATTGAGGCTTATCTCCATAAGGGTGCCTAGGACAGAGTTTAAGAGTGCTTCATTGAAATCCTTGTAATCTTTGTGTTTTTCCTAAATTCCCATCCCCTCTACATAAATTGTGAAGCTCCTATTGCTATGTAGTCAGCTTCCTATCACATGAACTACACACTACTATTGACACTATTGTAGCTACAAACTGTGAGTTTTCTCTAGCTATACATGTTCTTGTAGCTACATACATGTTCCTATAACTGCAAACAAACCATTGTATACCATGAGTTGATATCAATGGAAATCTAATTCCAACCAACAAAAACTCAATGCCAATAATATCCCCTTTTGGTATTGATGTCAACCAATCGATCTGCTCCCCCTGAATATATAATCTCTTGATAATCTCTCCCCCTTTGACAGCAATGGCAAAGGGTGTAGTAAATACCATTTGCAGATCAAATACAACCAAACTATCATGAATGTGCACCTGTAGCAACATAAAAACTAAATAGACATTGACTAAACATTACTACTTCCAGTTTATATACCCCTTGCATGAACATAACAAGGCTCATATTAGCACTAACCAGATGGTAATACAACAACAATAATCTTCTCCATGAAGAAAAATGTAAGGGGAAAAAAAGATTAAAAATTACTATTAGAGTAGCAACCATCTCTCCTTCAAGAACCAACTCTCCATGAACTTCAAACTTGACACTACTACTCCCTTGGAGTAGAAAAAAATCAAGGGTGTAAAATGAAATACAATAAGCTCCCCCTAAATAATAAACTTCTTTAACCAATTAAGTGTTAGAAGAGGGAGATACAACTCCCAATGTTTTTCTCAAGTACTCAAATGTCTCTTTGGGAAATGGTTTGGTAAGAATATTAGCTATTTTCTCACCAGTATTCACATATTCAAGTTGAACTTCTTTTTCACTCACTTTTTCTCTCAAGAAATGGTACTTAATAGCTATGTTCTTGGTTCTTGAGTGCATGACTGGATTCTTAGAGATATTGATCTCACTCGAATTATCACACATAATGGAAATAGGTTTTAAATATTCTACCTAAATATATTTTAGAGTTTGTTTCATCCAAAGAACTTGAGATTAACATGAGGCAGTAGCTATGTATTTTGCTTCAGTTGTAGATAATGAGATAGATTCTTTCTTTTTATTATGCCCAGAGACCAATCTACCACCAAGGAAGAAAGCACCTCCACTCGTGCTCTTCCTATCATCTATGCACCCTACCCAATCTACATCTGTGTAAGCTTTCAAAGTGAAGTCATCATGTTTAGCATACCATAAACCATAGGTCAAACTACCTTGCAAATATCTGAAAATTCTTCTTACAACATTAAAATGAGATTATTTTGGAGAATCTTGAAATCGAGCTACCATACAAACTACTTGTACAATATCTGGTCTAGAGATAGTAAGATACAATAGATTATCAATCATGGATCTAAACATGGTTTGATCAACATCTTGTGAATCATCATTCTTGGAAAACTTACACCCAGTCACCATAGGTGTACTAATAGGCTTACAATCATCCATTTGAAATATTTTCAACATGTTTTTAGCATACTTGATTTGTGAAATAAAAGTTCTTTTGTCTAATTGTGAAATTTGCAAACCAAGAAAGTAGGACAACTCACCTATCATTGACATTTAAAATTCTTGTTGCATTTGATTAGAAAATTTCTTGCACAAATTATCATGACTTCCAACAAAGATGATATCATCTACGTAAATAAAAATGATAAGCATATGATTACCTTCTACTTTGGTTTAGAGATTGTTGTCATCCCATCCTCTTTTGAAGCCTTGTTGATGTAAATAGATGTCTAATCTAGAGTACCATGCTCTAGGTGCTTGTTTTAATCCATATAGTGCATTTCTCAATCTGCACAGACAATCTTCTTTCTCAAGTGACTCAAACACTTCATGTTGTTCCATGTAGACTTCTTCCTCAAGGTTACCATTCAAGAATGCAGATTTAACATCCATTTGATAAAATTTGTAGTTCTTATATGCTAAGAATGCTAAGAAGATTCTAATAGCCTCTAATCTTGCAACCAGGGAAAATTTTTCCTCAAAATATATTCCCTCAACCTGTGAGTATCCTTTGCATACTAGTCTAGCTTTATTTCTAATCACTTTACCTTCTTCATTTAATTTGATTTTGTAGAGCCATTTTTTGCCAATAATGTTCTTATCATTTGGCCTTGGAACTAAATCCCATGTAATTTTTCTTTCAATCTATTATAGCTCTTCTCTCATACCCTTTATCCAATCTTCACTCTTGATGGCCTCATTGTAACTCCTTGGTTCTATTTCAGTTAGAAGACATAAGTTGACTTGATCATCATTTCCAGCATGTCTTCTTCTTATTTGCACACCACAATCTTTGCTTCCTATAATTTGATCTTCAGGGTGTTACTTTTGAACATACTTGCTAGGGGTTTTTTTGGAGGTTTTTCAAAGTTACTTCTTCATTTTATGATTGCTCTTCACTTTCATTATGATGTTCTTCAATCTGATTTTCTAATATTTTCCTTGACTATTGCAATTCTTCATATATTCTCATATGTACACACTCGACTATTCTCTTGAGGAATTTGTTGAAACATTTATATGCCTTACTATGAGTTGAGTATCCTAAGAATATTCCATTATCACATCTTGCATCAAAACTACCTAGCCCATCATCATCTTTCTTAATGAAACACTTACTACAAAAAAATTTGAAACATTTGACAGATGGTTTCTTACCATACCATAGCTCATAAGGTGTCCTTTTGTTGTGCACTCTTAGCTAGGATCTGTTTAGTGTGTATATTTTTGTATGAACCACCTATTTCCAATAAAAATTTGGTAGGTTTTACTCATTAAGCATAGTTCTTTCCATTTCTTTCACACTCCTATTCTTCCTCTCAACAACACCATTTTGTTGAGGTGTTCGAGCAGCAGAATATTGTCTTCTAATCCCATGCTATTCACAATAGTATTGAAATTGATTTCATGTAAATTCTCCACCATGATCTGATCTTAAAAATTTCAACTTGAAACCACTTTCTTTCTCAACCATTTTTCTGAATACCTTGAACCTTTCAAATGTTTGTGACTTATCTTGTATGAAGGTTACCCAAGTCATTTTTGATTAGTCATCTATTAGTAGCATAAAGTATTTGTTACCATTTAAAGATTTTGTCCTTGTAGGACCACATAAATTTGTATGTACTAACTCAAGTGGCCTTGTGCTTGAGTACTCTTTAGTCTTGAAACTAACTTTAGTTTTCTTCCCTTTTTGACATTCATCACAAATAGTATTTGTTGGTTTAGTTATCTTTGGCATGTGTCTCACATAACCTTTTAAGCTTAGCTTAACAGGGTTGTCAAAATTTATATGACCTAACCGCCTATGCCATAAACAACTCTCATCCACTTTTCCAATCATACATTGAGCTTCATGACATTCTTTCAAGTTGTAGAAATTTCCATCTATTATTTTACCTTCAACAACCAATCTTCCATTTTTCTCTTTCCTCATTGCACATCCTTTGGAATCAAATGAAAATTTATAACCGTTGTCAAACATTTGACTTACACTGAGTAAGTTTTGTTTCAACCCTTCAACATAGTATACATCCTTTTTGAGTAGTTTCTCATTAATTATTAAGGGTTCTTTACCTTTTATCTTGATTGAGGAGTTATTACCAAGCTTAACTGAACCACCATTCCAATCTTCTAACTGTTTGAATTTGTTCTTGTCCCCAGTCATGTGGTTGCAGCAGCCACTATCACCCATAGATTTTTCTTCTCTATGTTTAATGTTGCTTGTGCTAACATGCTTGATTGAACTTTATCTTTACTCACCTCTTTCCATTCTTTCTTGGTTTCATTCTTCTTTGCTGCTACCTTTTGTTCAATTTTGTTCATGGGGGCAGCAACTGCATTCTTTCCATGTTTAGTACATCTTTCTCTACAAAAATTTACTGTGTCCATAATTATGACAATAATAGCATTCGATCTTCTTAGTGAACATAAGAAAATTGAAACTTTTACTGGACTGATTCAAACTTTTACAATCTGCACTTTTATGTCCCATATTATTACAATAGTAACATACAATATCCAAATCTCTCAAAGGTGCAAAAGGATTTTTTCTCATTAAATTTGGACCTTCTCTTTTCAACATTTTGTAATGTATGAACTTATGACCAGATGCATTACATCTAAAATAATAACCATAAAATTTAGGGACATACCAATCATTATATGTAGGAATACTTCTAGTTGTATCCATAGTGGCAACAGACCTTCTCATTCTTGGGGCAGCAACATTAACATGTAGGATAGCAACGTTATAATTTGGGGCAACAATGCTATATATTGACATAACAACATTTTCTTTTGTTGCAGCATCAATACCATCTCTTGGGGCAGCATCAATTTATCTCTTGGGGAAGCAAAATTTTCACTTGTGGCAGCAGTGAAAATAATCTTCCTCTTGGGTTTATCACCCATATCAGAGCTGTAGACATGTGAAATTAACATCATGCATCATATTCACCTAATCAATTAAATAAATCAAGTTTAATTGATTAATTTCCTAAGGTCGTTCACTTAAATTGAATAAATTAACTTTATTTAATTTAATCCTATCATCATCCTTTTAATTAAATAAATCAAACCTTTATTTAATTAAATCTAAAATCACCTTTCATCTCCCTTTGATTTAATTTAAATCCATAAATCTAAGTCAAATGGGTCAAAGCATCTAATCATCATCTAAGTTAATCAAACTATGATTAATCTAATCTAACCACCCATCACATCCTCTAGCTTTTCCCACTTGTACCAATAAAGCATTTTAATTCATTTATAAATTCCTCATTTTTCCTCAACAAAGCATCTTTTGGGAATATTCTCCAAGTTTGAATTTGAAAAGAAAGTTGACTTGTCCCTTCCAACATGGAAATAACTTCTCTCTTACATGTCCCCCACTTAGCATTTAACTCTCAAATTCAAATTTGAATCTCCCCCTCTTTGGCACATTGACCAAAACTTGCACATCCTCCATCCACTCAAACTATGACAAGTGGCTTCATCTCATTGGCCAAATCTTTATCCCACATTGCTCTCTTATGAGCATTCTTTCAACTTGAGAATCTATATGTAGAGGGATTATTCTTCATCTTGGCATCCACAATCTTATGCAAAGTTACTCTCTTCAATTGAGAACTAATTTTCCTCACTTCACTCCATCTTCAGGGCATTGTATCATTTGAGGTTTAGCAAGGATTGGGAAAGGGTCACTTGCACAATTGACACCAATCCAATATGGAATAGGTATATGTCATGTTTTTGAATGTCTTTTAATCCTTGTTATTTGTTGTATTTCTTGAGCATTGACATGTTATTCCATAGAGGTATTCATAGATTTGCATGTGTATAAAATAACCCCACTAATGAGTGTTGGAGATTGTTCATTTGTAGATTTAGGGGTGCTTCATAATGGCGCTAGAAGGAGGGCTCCACCCCTATTTTAATGTCTCTTTTTTTTCTTTTTTTTTGGAAACTGTAGATGTTTCATTGTTCATGGCTTTGTTGATTTTCTCTAAAATTTCCTGCTTCACCACTATTTCCACAAGATCTTCAATTCATCATTTTGCATAGGAGGACATAATTTTTTGTTGCAAGTCACTCTCAGACTTTCAAGGGGTTGTTCTCAATAATTTTCTAGTACTATCATTGTTTTGTCTGCAGGGAGAGTTTTCTATTCTTAACATCCCCAACTTTCCCTCTTACACATTTTAGTCACAATTTTTTTTTGAAATCTAGTGCAATTCACAACAAAGTTTCGCTTTCTCTAAATGATATGATGTAATTTCTTCTATCCTATTTTAGAATTTATTTAGGTTGATCAGACATGGCCTTTTCGTAGTTGTAATGTTAATCAACTAGAGTTTTCATGTATTATGCTTATGAAAGGCACCATATTTGTTCAAGTTTGAAGAATAGCTTTATGGAGGTGCATTAAGTTGGAAGCACAAGGTCTTCTGCTATTTTACTCACTACCTCAAAATCAACCCTCGAGAGCTTCCCTAGGACATGCCTACCATGTACAAGAGTTATTGCAACAATGATGGCACAGGGACCACAGAGATGTTGCAGAAGTTTCACAGTGACCACCGAGTGTATGTATAATCTCTAAATTAGTAGGTGTATTGGGTTTTCTTAATAAATATTGTCATTAAGGGTCTTGGATCGACCCATGTTTTGGAGTACTTTCTTTGATTTGACGTGCTGTGTAATCATAGTGTAGAGAATAATTAATAAGCTCATATGATCCTTTAAAAGTTCTAAGGGGAGGAGTGTGTCTTGAAAATTTACTCATTCCCTCATCAATCTCGCTGTCCTTTTTATTGCTGCTCTTTTCATTAATATTGTTGTCTACAAATTCACTAAAAATTTCTATTTTGGCATTGATTAGTCTATCTGAGCACATGATTGACTTGGCAGTGGATGGTGAGAAGTCTTTCTATCTTTTACCCTTCTTTTGTAGAAGAACTGGAAGGAGGAGCGAGTCAAGACACAACCTTCACAAATTATTGTTGTGGCATAGGGAAGTCTATTGTCTATTTTGCTTTTACTATACATAAAGTATCCAATCTATATCAAATATCATTGATGTCAAACAAAAAAAATTTGGTACAATGTTGCATGCCTAACTATAGGAACGCTTCAGATCACTGTGGGAACACCACATGCCTTACTGTAGGAACACTCCAGATCACTATAGGAGTACTACATGCCTCACTATAGGAATGCTTTAGATCACTGTAGGAACATTGCATGCCTCACTAGTAGGAACGCTTTAGATCACTAGCTTGGGGCATTGACTTCACTTATGGAACATTTGCAGCTTGTTTCAAGTTGACATTTTTTTTCTTTGGACATTTAAGGCCTATTGTTACCTTATTACCAGTGTCTTGTCTCACTCTTCTCATGCAGCCTATGCACAACTACTAGTGAAATATTTAATGATAGGTCACTTAAAATTTTGGTGGACTAATGCTATTGTGGTAGCTCAAAATTTAATGATATACAAAAAAAATATTCTTGTGTTGTGTTGCTCGGCGGATATTGGGGATCACCTCACCGACTTAGAAGAATTATGGATTTTCTCCAAATGTACTCATGTAACCTGCACACAAGTATCAAATATCTTTGGATGGGGGTAATAAAATCTACACTTTCAGCTTGGGCAAGGTGTTTTTTTGTTGTTGTTTTGTTTTCTTCAAAATATTTATGATAATAGAGTATAGTATGAATGTAATCATAACCGTAAGCTAATAATTTTCTAATTGACTACAACAAAATCTTTAAAGAAGATGCGCCTAGACTAATATCATTTAATGTTGTCTCTATCATTGTCTAATAGGAAGGAGAAGTCTTGCGCACTTGGCTCAACAATTAATGATCAATGCAATCAAAAAGAAGACATGAAGGACTCCATGAGAATGAGTTAATGAAGAAGATCTTCTTAGAAATCGGGTCTACTGTAAAAGTGCTTAACTTATAGAATGAAGTCTATTGTATCTCACCAAGAGTCTTTTTTAATTTTCCCATAAAATGTGCACCCAATTTCACAAAGGATTTTCAAATGTGTAGGTCACAATAGAGTTTGATAGCTACTTCTATCAAACCAATCAAAAAATCAGCTTGTTGACCGTGTGCCATAGATCAATTGGTATTAAGTTTTCTATATCTCCTTGCCTAAAATAAAAGAATACTAGCTCAATTTGTTCCAAGCATTGTCTTCCTTTTTTATCAAGCATTTAACACTTGCCACCAAGTTGATGTTTTTTTTGGATCTGCCAAATTTTACTTTGTGTCTGTCAAAACATTTGTGTACAGTCACAGATAGTAGAGAAGAGAGAAAAGTTTGCATACTACCATTAAAGCTATGGCAGATCATTTTCCTACTTTCATTACCATTATGACATAGGGTTCAAGCTAGGAAACATGCTTACCTCTAAAGTTAGGAAGGGAACACTTGGCTAGAATTAAAAGTAGAATGTAGCGTTGAGAGCAGTAAATGCAAGGAAGGACAGTGACAACTAAGTTCAAATTTAGAAAAGGAAGCTGAATTTTTTTTTTCATGACTTGAGCTGAAAGCAACAAAAGATATATTCTTTGAATTTTCCACGTTATTGTCATTATAAGTTGTCTGTCAATATTCTTAATAACTTGTTGTTCAGTTTTCTTTTAGATGATCAAAAAATCTCTTTATAAGTTGCTATTGATTTCTAGAGAATTTGTTAACTATTCAATGCATGGTCAACTATCATCAAGTGATAAAAAATAAATGAAACAAACACATTTTCCTTGATAATTTTGGGAATCAAATAACACAAAAAATTTGGTCTTATTTATGTTATTGCTTATTTTGTTTTTATGTGGCCTCTTTCACATTAAACTAAATCTTATTTGTCATGGTTTTTTCATGTTTGTAGGTGAAGGTTGACATTGGAAGTAGACATTAGACTTAAGTGAAAGCAACCAAATTAGAGATTGAAATTTGATCGTTGAACATGAAATTGAAAAAGTATTTCTAAATGCTTATTTTAAAAACTTGAAGCATCTATTTCCTGCTTTTGTTTTTTCTTCTAAGTCAACTAGATCATTGTTTTCTTTTCAAAGTTGGAATTAAAATTGAATGTTAGACACTTACTAAACTTCAATTTGGGTTCTAAAATTGAACAATCAACCTCACATTTGGCTTGGAGTTTTAAAATGAATTCATCATTGCTTTGAGGCTAAAATGAGCAAGTGCTCTCATGTTTTTGTAATATTTTTTTCAAAGTAATTTCACTTAAAAAGATGTATGCGCTTCTATCGCGCTTCACGACGATCTTGAGAATCAAAAGTCTTTTTTAGTGACATTAAATTGCATAAAATATTGTCTCTACACTTCATTTTGGGTTTAAAAATTGAACAGAACATTGTGCAAGTGTGAATAAACTTATTGCATATGTTCTCCCTTTGTTTCTAAACAAAGGTTGATCAAACTATGAATATGTTTATTCACTTTTGTTTATCTTAGAGGGCCTGCCTTGGGGAAAAAGTACTCACCCAATGGAATGACTCAACTGGTCACACTCTAAAGCCAAGAGTATTTCCAATTGGGATATAAATGTGGGTATTGGAATAAATGCTAGTATCATGCAATTGAATCCAATGAGATGGATCTAAAAAGGGACTCTCACTGTATGGATCAATCTCCACGAATAGAAAGTCCTAATTAAAACCCATGTTTTAGAATTTCCAAAATCCTTGATCTATTTGTTGGTGCAAGAACGGTCATTCTGAAGCCACCCCACACTTTTATGGTCTTTAGTAGAAATGGAAAGCATGACATGGGAGTTTCATGGGTGTTGATGCTTGGCCGCCTTGTATAAGTGAGTGTCGTGGAGGGGAGCCAGTGGGATCAAGCATTTAACCATTCCCTAAAGATAAGCATAGCTGGACTTGTCCAAGTGGGTACTCAACAAATATTGTCTTTCATAGCCATAGGGTTGTGCTTATTCTTGGTGACAAAACACTTTTCTTGCTTGAAAACATTTGAAAACAAACACTTAAACATCATCATCAAAATTTCAAACCCTTTAGGAGGAAAATACTATTGACCTAATTCATGTGTTATTGCTTTCCCTTGGGATTCACATCCTTAGAGGTTTCTAAAAACTTGAACTTACATCTCAATTTTCTTACTAAAGATCAACAATAGGTAACCCTTTCCTTGAATTCATCAAATTTCCACATAACATACTTTGTGGGACTTGAAGAAATTAAGACATTGGACATCTAGTTTCAAAACCTAATCAAGAAGTGTTTGTGATAAAAAGAACTCATTAAGAAAAGTTAACTCAAATTCAACCCCACACATGTGCTTGGTCTCTTTTGGTCGTACGGTTTTCATGCAAACATTGGTTTTTTGGTTTTGGATTACTCTTAGAGAAAAGCATGTTCTTCAGTATCTTCATCTAATAAACAAGGTCCTTCTTAGGTTCATTTAGGACAAAATCAAACAATTCATCTATACCAAAAATTTATCATCTTCATCCCAGAAACTTTAGAGCTTTGAAAACATTATTCTAGATTTGGGTAAATCATCAAAATTAAAATCACCTTGTTTAGTTAGGGGAATGCATCCTTTCTCATACATTTAATTGAATTAGCAATCCCTTTGAACAAGTTCATCCTAAGATAAGTTCTAATATCTTAGGGTTTACAAGTTCGTTATCCAATGAAACCAATCAAAATCAAACCCTATGTCTAGTATTGATCCAAAGTCCCTAAAATGTTTAGCACTCATATCATTTACCCCTTTCATCCTTCATCTTGTTATTGGTCCTAAACACCTTAGAGGTCACTTTTACAACAAGGTCAAAACACAAGAGGAATAGGGAATATAAACTTGATCCATACATCATGAGTAATCCAAGTCAACCAAACTATCAAAGCCTTACAATGCCAATTGATTTTCAAAACTGACATTTATACATTCCATACATTGGATCATTATCTCCTACAAACCTCAATGGTACAAAAAATGTGAGTCTACCCAATCTAAATATTGCAACACCTTTTCCGATGGTAGATTTAATCCAAGTCCAACATTACAAATCTATCAACCAAATACACAATGCATGAGTCTTCAACAAAACAACATCATCCCACCAAATCCCTACATGCCAAATGTGAATGTACCAAGTACAACTTTACCAAACATGAACATTTTGAATCCAAACTTGGTAAAATTTGGGATAGATATGCTCACAAAACATACAAATGTTGTTCAAAGTCCAAAAAAGATGATAACAACTCCATGTATTGATCCAAGTCAAGGTAACACCATGCCAAATAAAAGTTACCTAAATCAAGGCAATATAATTCCCAACACCAACAATGTTCAATTTCAATCTATCATGCCAAATCTGAACACCATCCCAAATCAAAACATTGTCCCAAATCAATTTGTCCATGATCCCATGCAAAAACCACAAGTATGTATCCCAAATCTGCATGAACAAAAACCAAATCAACTATATGAAGGGAGTCAAGATTGAAATCAAGATCAAATTTGTCGAGATCAAATTGCTACACTTACCAAAATAGTTGAGTCATTGCGCCAAGGGACATCTCCACCGCCATTACCCATATCGACATCATTCCTTGGTTTAGGGCTTCCCTCTTTACCTAACACCAATCAGTCCATCCAAATCAATCCACCTAACACCAATCAAACCATTATGTCAAATCCTTTGAATATACCATCGACATCACACCAATCGATGGTATCTAATCAAACAACAACATCGATCCCAAATCAAAATACAGTCTCCCAAGGACCTATTACCTCGGTCATTCCAACCATCCCTATCACTTCGATCATTCCAACCACCACTATCACATCTCAACCCCTCACTACCACAATCACTTCAAGTGTATCTCAACCACTTGTCACTACATCCAACATAATTCTGAATCCACCACCACTACCACCAAAACCAAACATAGCTAGAAAATATAACATTGTGCTAAAAGCTCACGAGGCCTACCAAAAGGCCATCCAACAATATCTATCCATGCAACAAGCAACACAAGCACAAGCTCAAACCCAATACCAAGCCCAACAAGAAAATGTTGTTCAAAATACCAACAAAATGTTAATGACTCCATGTATTGATCCAAGACAACAATCACATAATCAAGACCTATCCATCAATGAACACATGGAAGATGTTTCTACCTCATCCAAAGATCAAATCAACATACATCAAGAGTCACTTTTTGATCATGATAAGAATCCTTCAACAATTTCCAACAATGATCCATTTCAAGGAGTGTTAACATTATTTGATCCTATAATCAACAATCCATCGACCAATGATCATGTTGAAAATGTCTACATCACCTAATAAGTTAGAGGACATATTTCAAAAATTTATTCCAAAGCATGATCAACATCTTTCGCCAAAGTCTAGCAATGGTCCTTTCCAAGACATGTTTTCAAATATTTAAGGAATCTTCAACTCAACACTTGATCCAAATCCACTTAACAATACAAAGGATATTGAGCCACTTCCCATTCCTAATAAAGATATCCAAGGATCCTTTGAAACTGACCCATGTCAAGAACTTGATCCACAACATGACAAATGCAAGTCCAAAATTAATCAAGATCAATAATTTGTATCTCCAAGATACTACAATGATTTAATGGAAACTCTCCTATCTATGAAAGATGCACATACTCCTCCATCTACCATGAGATTCTTTGTATGGATGGACACATAGATGATCTTCATTCAGAACAAGATTCTTTTACTCCTGACATTATTACACAAAAAGAGCAGGTTATTGAGTTGTCAACATCAGGATCAGACATATCCCAAATTCATACTGAGGACATCATGTATGAAGATATCCAACAATATCCACTCAAGGAAATAGGTCTGATAGAACAGGATATTTTGAAGTCAGTAGAGCAGCAAATTCCAATAACATTATCTGCAATGGTCATTTATCAGAGAATACATTCTAAACAAGAGCTTTTGGAATAGGCAGAATCAAAGCATGAAGGTACTACTACCACCATACTGGGGGAAACTTCGTCTCAAGCAAACATCAACATAGGGAGCACAAAGAATCATTTTGATGAAACCAATGTCAATACTACAACCATCCATGTCATGAATCTTCATCCACCTATCACCCCATCCATGAATTAGGACCAACGTCAAAAGAAAGAATTGAATCAAAGAACAAAGAACATTATCAAAGAAAAAGAAGTAGAGAAGCATAATGGACAAATCAATTACAAATGGATACCAAAAAATACAAAGAAATATCATCCCTATCAAACTCCATTAGTTAAAGAAACTATGGGGCAAAATAAAAAAGGGAAAAGTATCCATCAAAGATGTCCGTAAAAGAAAAAAGTAGGCTTTTCAAGTGATGTACAAAGTGTATCAAGCAGTTGGTTCTAATTCCACACACACTTTCGTATCCACCCATCATTGCTCATCTTCCCAAGTTTGGAGAGTCAAAGGTTCCAAACTGTTAACCAAACCATCTCTTATCCCTAAACACACTTCATCCATGCCTCCATGCATGATATCCAATTCTCAAATTGACCATGTATTGGAAATGACCCTTCATCATAAGGATTATGAAGGCACTCTATCACGATGTGCACATAGAGATAGAGTTAACCCTGATATCAATAAAGCAGATCAAGAATCCCAAAAGTTTCATTCAAGTGCACGTATCTTAGCAAAGCAAGTTCTTCAAGCAAGCTATCAATGGCACATCATGATAGAAGCATCTACATCAACAACACCTTGTGGTTCAACATGAGTTTTAAATCTTTCACAGAAAAATACAAAAAATCAAAAAATATGAAAAAAAAGAAAAAGAAAAAAGAAAAAATATTGAAAACAGTAAAGAAAAAAAATGTCCTCCAGTGAAAACCACTATGGTGGTGCTTTGGATAGGTACCATGATGAAAACCTAGAAAACCAGTGTCATGTGTGGAATCGAGCATCTACAGTTCAGGTGGAAGCATCTCATCCCATCCATAACAAATCCAACATTCCATCCATCTCAGCCATAATAAATCCATTCATCCATGAATCATTTATCTAATTCATTTTCATCTATCTGCATCCATAGTCCAAATTATCTAGATCTTGATGAAACTTTTGTGCAAACTTTACACCTACTTATGGTAAACATCTTGACATAGGTCATTTTCATTGGTCCTATCCTATCCAACATTATCTAAGCTATGAAGCATTATCCAATGAAGCATTCCTCCATTCAAACACCTTATCTTATCACAAGATAATCCATGGTATCCTTTGCATGCTTGCCATATCCATCCATCCATACACCTATCCGAGCATCCACACATCACATTATGTACATTGCTAGACATTGGGGGGAAATATTTAAATCTCGCTTGAGGAATAAATCTCAATCTATATCCTCCAACTTATGTGGTGATCCAAACATTGGAAAACATGAAATCAAATTTGTCAAAGCATTTGTGATCCAAAATCCAAATCACTAGCCCATGGCATATTTTGAAAAGAAGATGTTCCTTATCAGTCTCCATCTTTCATTGAACATCAATCCAAGTAATCACTATTAGTTGCATCTAAGTTGCATTTCAAACGTCACATCAAATCATCCAAACATATTTTGTTCCAAACAAGGCTTCAACAATCCTGATCGATCGAATCCAATCAATCCACAATCTTGGGATATCTTTCTCGATCATTGCATTGCTTATCACTATCCTTGCATTGTTGTGCATCCTCAACAATGTTATCATCATTAGTCTTGATCAATCAATCCTTGCATTGTTGTGCATCCTCAACAATGTTATCGTCATCAATCCTGATTAATCAAATCTTTACATTGTTGTGAATCCTCAACAATGTTATCATCATCATCAATCCATCAATTTGATCAATCAACCTTAGCTTGGTTTTCAAAAAAATCCAAAATGGACACATCCATATCCAAATTGTCAAAATCATGCGAAAAATCAAAAAACATCCATAAAATATCAGAAAATCCAAAAACATCCAAAATCACATCAAAATCCAAAAACATCATGTAGACAATGAAAAATGTCCTAGGCCTGCGAGTGTCATTTTTCTTCATCCTCGTCCTTCGATAATTGAATAATTTTAGTTATTCAATTATGTTTGATTATATTCCTCTATTAATTAAATAATTTTTAATAATTATTTAATTAATTCACTTTCTAATCTTTATTCTATCCTGGTTGATTAAATAAACTAATTGTGTCACTAATTTCTCCCTCTTCTTCAATAGTTAAATAATTACCATTAATTATTTATCTATTCATGGTTCTCTAATTCTTCTATAGTTAAATAATTATTAAAATTATTTAACTATCCCATGCCACCTCCCCTATTTAATAATTAATCTAAATTAATTATTTAAGGTCTAATTTCCATTTCTCCATTTAATTAAATTGATAAATTTAATTAAATGCTCCTCTTTTTATTTTCTCCAAATAAATAATTTGAATAAATTATTTATTCTCCACTTGTCCATTTCCTCCAATATCTCCATTTTTGAATAAATAATTTAAAAAATTATTTATGCACCACCTAGTCAAAGATGCTCTGTCATAATCCCCTATCATAACATTCATTTCTGTCATAGCCTGCATGTCTTGCATGTCTGTCATAGCTGTTAGGTGTCATATTCGTCAGTGTCATAGCTTTTCCATGCATGACATATTTTTGGTGCATCAATTCTGGACCGTTGATCTTGACATCTTTTCTGAGACTTAATCTTAACCATCCATTTCATAACATCCCTTACATGCATTCCCATCCATTGATCTTGGAATCTTTCTAGAAGATTAATCTCAGTCATCCATTCGAAAGGTTGTCTATAAAAACAACCTTCCTTCTCCATTTTCAACTTAACAACTATTCTTCTCCAACTTTCTTGCTACTATTTGCAGGTTTTGCACAAGTATTTCAACAAATTTGAGGGAAAATTTGCATAAGAAGAAGGAGAACAAGAAAAGTGATTCAAGTTCAAGCATGGGGAGTATTTTGATTTAATGTTTTATTTGCCTTATTCTTTTATTGTATTCTCTTGTTGATGTGGTTTAATACCTTAGTAGTGTTGGCTATCACTTTATCTATGCTATTTGATTTCTAACCCCATCTCACATTGGTGAACCCAATGTGAATCTTACAATTTTGCAGAGAAATTGGTATGTTTTCTTGTTTGTTTTTGTTGTTTTGTAGGTTACAACCAAGAATTTATACAAAATCCTGTCATCTTCTTTTGAGCAAAGAAAAATGGGCATATGGAATCTTTAAAAATGATCATCTGGGTTTTCTAGATCCCATTCTTAGTTTTTCGTAACTTCAAACAATTTAAAATTTTGTTAAGATTTGAGAAAGTTATGGCCATTTTAGTATTTGTTGTTTTTTAAAAAATTTCTGTTAAAACTTGCATTTTCTTTTACCTATAACATTTTTTTTGTGCAGAATCTTGGAAAAATACTTTATGGGTTTTGAAGGTTTGTTTTTCAACTTTCCATGGATTCAAACGATTTAAAATTTTGTTAAGTTTTGATAAAGTTATCGCTGTTTTAATTTGCTATTGTCATTAAACTTTTCTTTTGAGTTACTAATATCTTGTTTTCAGCATGTGGCACAACTTGGAGGGAGTCTAAAAATTGTTTCTATAGAAACAAAAATCAAGCTTTTTCATTTCTTTAGGAATAATCAATTTTGTTTGCTTTCAACAACAAAAAATTGCATTTACACTCATGAGGATAAAATGAACCATAATTTGCATGACACTCATTTGGTCTTAAAATGAACAACAAATTGCATATTTCATTCAGGGGGCTTAAAACGAACAACAAATCTGCATGAATCACTCATTGGGCCTAAAATTTACAATTACAACTTTCATTTTCATGTCATTGGGATAAAATGAACACAAGCATGCATTGAAAATCATATGGTTAAAATGAACTTGCATTCTCATGACATGAGTTTAAAATGAACTTTGTTTTTCATATTTCAAGTTAAACTTTTAAAAAGAACAAAGTGTCTTGTGTGTCCTCCTCACATTATCATTTGGTAATTAAAATTTACAAGTGTCTTCAAATTTTGTCACCTTGATGCAATAATCAAAGTACCCTCTCCCCTTGCGCATTCATGCGATATTGGGTGTAAGAGAAACGATTATTGCCTCTAGAATTTGGGTCTACCTTGGTGGGAAAAAGTACTTATCCCAAGGTGACTTAGACCTGCAATAGAGCTTTTTAGCCAAGGTACCCTCGACTTGTATATAAATGTGAATCCTAAGGGAAAGCCGACGATTACGTGTGCGGATGTGTCATACAGACGAAGTAGTACTCCCATAAACCCTGTTGAGCATAACTTCTTCAGGCTGGAGTGCCACCTAATTGGTGATTAATCTCTCGCCCCATGTATGGCCACTCGAACGAGGGTCCCAAATTAAACACCTTTGTGTAGTAGCCAAAAACCTTCTATTTGTTAGCGCAACACCGGTCGGTGTGAAGGCATCCACATCTTTGCAGTATGTAGTAGAGGTGATCAATCTGCCATGGCAGTTTCATGGGGGTTGGAAGCTTGGTTGGCCTAAGAAGAGAGTGCACTGTAAAGGGGAGCCTATGTATCCAAGCTTCTAGATTCACACGCTACTAATATGCGGCTGGGGAAACCCACATGGAATCTAGCGAATATTGTCTTGGCCTAACCATAGGATTGTGCTTGTCTTATTTGTGTTTGTCCACATTCAAACATCATGCTTGTCAAGTGTTTTCTAGATTTTCAAACAATATACACAACATTCACAAATCTGGACACAAACAATCGACCTCTGACAACTCATACTTTTCAACAAAACATCAAAAAATAGTCTCAACCTGCTATCAAATTTATTTTTTTTAAGAGGTCTCTGTCAGAAATCAGCTTTGAAATTGCTCAAAATCCTCATTATTCAACCATTAGTTTGTATTCTTGACCATAGGATTAATCTTTCAAATTTTAGTTGCATCCATTAGGTTTCATAATCATCATTTTCAACATTAGCTTGACCATAGATTTTCATTTTTGCATACTTTGGGTTAGGCCAACCTTATCACAATTTTCAAAATCATTGCTTTCAAAACTAGGTTATCTTGGACTTTGTCATTCATTTATATTTTTAGTCATTGTCCTTTTTGTGAGGATTTCCAACTCAATAGTCTAGTTAGGAAACTCACTAGTCATCTTGACCTTATCACTTTGTCATTTTCAACAAGTCCTTTGGTAACCAAAATTGAAAACAAAGATTAAGCTTAGAGTGCTTAGGTACCCCTTTCTCCAAATTGCATTCATTTTAGTTCCTACCTTGCATACTTTATTCCCAAAAAATAAAAAAATATCGTTCATCCTAGTTGTCATTTTGAACCTAGACCTTGCACTAGCTCCCTCATTAGTCCTCATTTTGCACCTTGACCTTGCAATTTTCCTAGTCCACATTGTCATTTTCCTAATCAACATTGTCATCCAAGTCAACATTTTCATCCTAGTCACCTTGCCTTTGGGAATACTTGCATTATCATCTCTTTGCATCGTCATCCTAGTCACCTTGGATTTGGGCATACTTGCATTATCATCTCTTTGAATTGTCATCCATTATCACACAAAAAGACAAAAACATAGACTAGTGTCATACTTGCATTGTCATCATCTTCATTTGAGCAATCTCCTTGATGATGGAAACAAGACTTCAAAGAAAGAAAATACAAATGGAAAACTTTGGATAAGACTTTGACAACAACACCAACACCAACACCAATTCCAATGACTAGATTTATGACAACCCATTTGGTAATTTGAACATACAATCATCCATGAGCATTTCAACTTCCTCTCAAAATCCACTTTTTGAACAATTCATACAGAGAGACCAAAATGGACAAGTACTAGTTGAGGATTTAGATGTTGCCACTCAAAATCTTGACATAGCTTCATTTGTAGAAGAATTGGTCTTGAAAGATCCTGACAGATACCTTGCTATGCTTTTGGACCAAGGGGAAAAACTACCAAAAGGCTTCGACATTAATACCATAAGACCTTTTTCTCCAAACAACATGACACAAACCATGACATCTCAACAAAACATGAACAATTCCTCCAATAGCAATAATATTGTGGTTACCACACAAGTTGCTACTAACTCCATTAATGTGACATCTAGTGGCACCAAAAGTCAAAACACCTCCACCTCAACTAATACATCTATTGGAGGAACATCTACTATGTCCATGCCTACAAAATCCACATCATCATCACAAACGATAGGAATAACCATTGGGTCCACATCAATGGGAGAAAATCCCACAAACCCTATGTTGGGATCTTCATCTATGACAATGGGGGAATCTTCATCACAACCTTATGGTGGAATCTCACTTAATCCCTTTGGAGGAAACCCACAATGAGTCTTCATTCAAGGCCCTCAACACAACATAAATACATCATCACAATTAAACATGCCACATGGACAAAGAAAAAATATGAACATCCCACATGGACAAGGAAAAAATATGAACATCCCACATGGACAAGGACAAAATATCCACATACCATATGGACACTTCCAAGGAATGAACACCAACATGCTATAGGGATAATTCTTTCAACAAGGACAAGGAACTCAAATGACACAACAAATGTGTAACTTTGGCAATCAAATGAGTCAGGGATTTTAGATACCTCAAATACAAACAAACATGGCTGGGTCACATATTCCCACATACTCATCCCAGATTCATACTCAACAACAAATTCCCACTCACAACTAGAAATATCAACAAACACCTAATCAGAATATACCTTACTTTTAGGCAACCAATGATCCTATTATACAAACCTTGCTAACAAAAGTGGATGACCTTCAAAAACAAATGGAAAATATGAAAACCTCTAACAAGAGGATGCAAATGCCATATGACTTATGTCCATATCCTTTTGATACAACTTTGTACATGCCACCATTTCCACATGGTTATGTGGCTCCAAACTTCAACAAATATAAGGGTAAAACAAATCCACTTGACCACATCAGAGAGTTTGTAACAAGTTGTGTGGATATTTCTCATGAGCACACATATCTAATGCAACTATTTCCTAAAAGTCTTGTAGGACCAGCCTTAGAATGGTTCTATACACTGCAACCTAGGCTACAATCATGGAAAGAACTTGTTGAAAAATTCGCAAAAAATTACACATGCAACATTGACACAGACACCTCCATTACCAACTTATTCCAACTCACACAAGAAGATTTAGGTGAAACCTTTTTACCATTCTTTCAAAAATGGAGGGGCCTAGCGAGTCACTATCATATAGACATACCTGAAAAGAAAAAAGTTGACATGTTCGTACAAACGTTATTAGGCCCACTGAAAAATGGCTTGCATGTTCATTGTTGCACAACTTTTGCGGACCTAGTTGAATGAGGTGTCCAAGTTGAACAAGCCCTCATTGTAGAAGGAAGACTAAAATATGGTCCCAAAAACACAAATTCAAACCCTTCTTCTACTGACAAAACTAAATTTTGGGTTAAGAACAAACATGTCACCAATGATGGTGTAGTCGATGCTAAGGCTGTCAACACTATGGGTCCTATGATTACCCTAAAAGGGACACAACCACAAAACACACAAATGATGACACAAATCTATGTTGCTAATGCTATCTAGACAAATCAGAATAACCAAAGTAATCAAAACAATCAAAATCAAAGGCAGCCTAGACAACCAAGACAATTCCCTAGAAGCCGCACATACACCCCCTTGGGTGAGCCTATTGAAGAATTTCTCAAGAAATGCCTTGAGAATGGTGTCATCACACTTGAGGACCCCAAACCATACAACCCTGGGTAGTTTAAACCATCTTGGTGGGATGATAATGCATTTTGTGGCTTTTATCAAATAAAAGGACATAAAACTTCTTCCTGTAAACAATTGAAAAACCTGGTACAAAACCTTATTGAAAAGCATATCATTGAAGTCAGTAGACCACAATTTGCTTCTAATGCAGATCATACAATACACAAAAACCCACTATAGGATCATGGTTCAGGAAACCCTTCTATGTCAAACCCTAATAACAACAATCGTGCCAACCATGCCCATATTGGATATGACTATTCTGAGGGACCTATCATACATCACATTAGAACAATTGATGATCATGTATGCACAGTCACTATCAGAAAGGCCCCTGAATGCAATGTCACCACCCACGGTAGAAAGGTCACCATAGTTGGCCCTCCTCTCCCTAGACAACCAAAGGTAACAATAGCTGGCCCATCTACTTTGCAGCCGCAATCTCATCCACAAAAAAAGTAGTCCCAACCTAAAGGAAACTTTAATCTTATTGACCAACTTGGAAAAAAATCCACAAAAATTTCTATCCTTGAGTTGTTACACATCTCGCCTACCCATAAGGCCATCCTAGATAAAACATTGCAAGAATCCTCCATTCCCCAAGATATTGATGTCAGCCAATTTGAAGCCATGGTAGTATATCTCATGACTCCCCACCATATCACCTTTTCTAACTAAGACTATTCATTATCCAAATCCAACCATAATGATTCCCTTCATATCAAAGTTTTTTTTCATAAACATAGGGTTAGACGAGTCTTAGTAGATGGCAGAGCAAGACTGAATATATGTTCCTTAAAATTGGTCAAGGCACTAGGCTTATATGATGCTTACGTAGATGCCACAAAAAGAATTGTTATCAAGGCATATGATGATGAAGAATGTTCCTCTCATGGCGTAATTACACTTCCAATTCAAATTGGGCCAGTCATTGTCGACACCACTTATCAAGTTCTAGATTTGGAACTTCCAAACAACATTTTACTTGGTTGACCTTGGATCCACGCACTGAAAGCCATCCCCTCTATGTATCACCAATGTTTGAAATTTCCTTTTGGAGGTACTGAAATTACTATATACAAAGACCCTAATCCATTCCAATATTGTACCAACTTACACAGTGTCTCATAGCGTCAAGTGCTTATCAATAGGGAAGCTTTGACATCTTCATCTTCCAAATTCATTGACCCATCAATACTTGCAAAGCCTTCCACGTCCACATCCATCGCCACATCATCTCACTACATTGATCCATCTTCATTGACCAATTCATACACTCCATTTACCACACCATCAAACCCCAAGGTCCAAATTCATGACATGGGATGTGGAGAATATCATATGGATAATTTACCAACAAACGACAATGCTAATGTTGTTGATAGAGATCAAAATTCCAATGTTGATGTCAAGATAGTTAAAGAAGGAACACAAAAGGATGGTCGTGCTTGGATTGAAACCTTTCCAGACCCTAATGACACATCGGCCTTTGCCATATCTACTTCCTCTCAAGCTTTTCATATCTATTATAACCCCTTGTTTGACGAAGAAATTTATGATAACCCACTCTTTGAGCATGACCCCATTGAGGATATCCAATCATCATCCTTCCATCCCACCTACCCTGGGCTAGGATATCAATCTCCTATTGTCATCTCTACTAAGTCATCTTTCCAAGTCAATAAGGATGTGCAAGCCTCCTTTGATGTTAACAATACAGAAAAGGACAGTCCAAAAGATTTCATTAATGGCATCGCCACTCCCATTCATCCACTAAACATTCCTTTCACTTCACCTACTTCCCCCATTTCACAGGCGTCCACTCGCATCATAGACATGGATCAATAAATCATAGCTCAAGGAAAGAATAAAGGAAAAGCTCCAATGAACAAGATATCTTTAAAAGGAGATCAAAAATCAAAAGAAAGAAAAGAAGATCAAGACAAGTCCCATAGCCAAAATAAAAAGCTATCAGACAAAATAGAAATAAAATTCAAAAGTGAAAATGAGAAAAATTCAATCTCAAAGTATGCCTCTTCATCAAAAATCACTAGGGGCATCTATCAAGGAAAAAATTCAAACAAAGCACTTGTTGATCCAAGGTCTCTATCCATGTCACTCTCACTCATACCATATACTCTGTTCCATCCATCCATGTTTACATATCCATCATATCCCTCCATTGGTGATGTCTTTCAATGTATCTTTGACGACAACTCCTTCTTGTACTCTAGCTCGTTGGTTGCCCAAGCTCCTTTTTGGCATGAGGCCTGATGGCCCACATACTGTGCACATTAGGGATCCTACCATAACCTCTTTCATTCGTCACATCTATCATCCTTCATATCTACCACTCGTACTCCTCATCCTAATCAGGTCCTTTCATCTAGCACAATCATCCACACAAGATCAGGGCATCATCAAGGCATTCCATGGATCTGGCATTTATCAATTTTATACCTAGCTTCAAAGAGCTAAGAAAAAAGTCCTGAAAAAATTCAAAAAAATTAAAAAATACAAAAATCATCACCTTGATGAAACTTGGAAAACAGGCATCCTGGTGACACCAAAAAAAAAAATGATGACAAAAATAAAGAGAAATATTTTTTCCAATAGTGAAAACTCTACTAAACAAGGGAAAATTTTATCATGAGACTATTAGCAGACATGATCCTAAAATCATAAAATGTCCTAAAAGTAATTCTAAAAATTAAAATTGTCCCTAAAAGATCTAAAAATAAAAAAAGTCCTAAAAGACCTAAAATTAAAAATGTCCTTTTAAAAAGACCTAAAAAATAAAAATGTCCTAAAAAAAGACTCCAAAAATTAAAAATGTCTCGAAAAAGGACTAAAATTTGAAAAGTGTCCCTAAAACACCTAAAAAATTAAAAATGTCCTAAAAGATCTAAAAAATCATGCAAATGTCCTAAAAAAAGACCTAAAAATCAAAAAACATCTTGAAGAAAACACAAAAATTCCAAAAAATGAAGTCATGTCAGTCAACATAGTCACGTCAATTCAAGTCTTGATTAGTCTTTGTCATTGTCGAACTACGTTGTCTCTATGCACTTGCTACGTAGGAAAAGCTCATGTTCGAGCCCCTGAGACATTAGGTCAGTCCTAGTAGGTTTGTCAAAATAAATCATGACTCAATCTTTGGTCAACAAGACAAAGTCATTGGTCCTGTCAAACTACGAAGTCTCTGAGTGTATGACGTAGGCAAGGCCATATGTTGATGAGCCCCCTAGGCCACACTAGTTTAGTCCATTAGGGTTCATTACACAATTTTCTCACACACATGAAATAGTCTTTAAATTTATCATGGTCTTTGTGAAAATTTGAATGAAAAATCTACCCAAGCAAACTTCTACAAACTTTCAATCAAGCACAACAATCATCTTGGCATATCAAAATTGGTCAAACTCAGTCAAACTTAGTCAAACTAGTCAAATCTTTCTTACTCTATAGATGTGTCCTTCTGAAGGGTAGCCCATCATTTAATTATGCCCTAGGATGTGTCCTTCTTAGGCATCATCACGGTCATCTGGCATTTTGAGGATTCTCACGACATTTGAGATACATTCCTCTTGATATCGACATCATTCAGGATGTGTCCTTCCTGAATTTGACAATCTTGACATTAACATTGTTTGGGATGTGTCCTTCCCAAGCTTGACATCAATTTCGGCTTCTTGACACCAACATTGTTCAGGAGGTGTCCTTCCTGAACTTGATATCATTTTGACATCTTGACATTGACCTCGTTCGAGATGTGTCCTTCCCAAATTTGGTATCACTCTAGCATCAACGTCATTCAAAATGTGTCCTTTCTGAATTTGACATGTCGACATCGTTTAGGATTTTTCCTTCCTAAACTTGACAACAATCTAGCATCTTCATATCGTCAACCCTGGCATTTTGACACTAAGACATCTGACATTCTGCCACACTCAACAAACTTTACAAACTTGACATTTTGACATTCAGACACTTGGCAAGCACTTGGCATTTAATTTTATGATGTTTGTTTTGTCTTTTGGAAATCATGATGCTAGTTCCTCAAGGATGTTTTGACAACATGATTTAGAGGAGCAATGATGTTTCATGATTTGTCTTGCCTGTCTTTACGTTTTGTAGTTGATTATGAAAAAAAGACTGGGGTAATTACTCTCTTAGTATGAGTCATGATCATCCTTGTTTGCGATTGCTTGTCTCACGTGATGGTAAAACCTTGCACACCTTGGTCTACGTCATATCATGGTTTTTGTTGGCCATTACAATAATCTGCCCAATGATGATAAATATAAAAATGTAAACATGAAAGTTGGTTCCCTTATCATTTCTTGTCTAGTTTTCCATCTTCATCCTCCCTTCTCTTCCACGCTAATATCCATCCTCTTCTAAGCTAACATTTCTTCTATCCTTCATCCTCTAGTCTTATCATCCATTTCAAGAGCACACTTGTGTTCTTTGAACTCACCTGTCCTCTCGAGGGGGTATACAAAACCCTCCTCATCATTATTCTTTCACTAGGGCATATTTTAGAATTAAATTTCTTTGACACAATGCGATGAACTGCATTATGTCAAAGAGGGGCAAATTGTAGACAATGAAAAATGTCCTAGGCTTGTGAGTGTCATTTTTCTTCATCCTCATCCTTCGATAATTGAATAATTTTAGTTATTCAATTATGTTTGATCATATTCCTCTATTAATTAATTTTTTTTTAATAATTATTTAATTAATTCACTTTCTAATCTTTATTCTATCCTGATTGATTAAATAAACTAATTGCATCACTAATTTCTCCCTCTTCTTCAATAGTTAAAGAAATTATTATTTATTTAATTATTTTGTCACCTTTCATCTATAGTTAAATAATTACCATTAATTATTTATCTATTCATGGTCCTTTAATTTTTCTATAGTTAAAATAATTATTAAAATTATTTAACTATCCCATGCCACCTTCCATATTTAATAATTAATCTAAATTAATTATTTAAGGTCTAATTTCCATCTCTCCATTTAATTAAATTGATAAATTTAATTAAATGCTCCTCTTTTAATTTTCTCCAAATAAATAATTTCAATAAATAATTTATTTTCCACTTGTCCATTTCCTCCAATCTCTCCATTTTTGAATAAATAATTTAAAAATTATTTATGCACCACCTAGTCAAAGATGCTTTGTCATAATCCCCTATCATAACATTCATTTATGTCATAGCCTACATGTCTTGCATGTCTGTCATAGTTGTCAAGTGTCATAGTCGTCGGCGTCATAACTTTTCCATGCATGGCATATTTTTGGTGCATCAATTCTGGACCGTTGATCTTGGCATCTTTTCTGAGACTTAATCTCAACCATCCATTTCATAACATCCCTCTCGTGCATTCCCATCCATTGATCTTGGAATATTTCTAGAAGATTAATCTCAGTTGTCCATTCGAAAGGTTGTCTATAAAAACAACCTTCCTTCTCTATTTTCAGCTTAACAACTATTCTTCTCCAACTTTCTTGCTACCATTTACAGGTTTTGCACAAGTATTTCAACAAATCTGAGGGGAAATTTGCATAAGAAGAAGGAGAGCAAGAGAAATGATTCAAGTTCAAGCATGGGGAGTATTTTGATTTAATGTTTTATTTGCCTTATGCTTTTATTGTATTCTCTTGTTGATGTGGTTTATTCTCTTGTTGATGTGGTTTAATAGCTTAGTAGTGTTGGCTATCACTTTATCTATGCTATTTGATTTCTAGCCCCATCTCACACATCCAAAATCACATCAAAATCCAAAAACATTCAAAAAAACACAAAATACAATAACATTCATAAAAACTAGCAAAACCCCAGAACATTGGAAAATCAAAAATCAAAACATTTGTAAAATCTCAAAAAATACCAAAAACAACCTCAAAAA
>VDFB02105785.1:84361253-84379999 GCA_007258455.2 Sequoia sempervirens | reverse complement strand
TTATTTATCTATTCATCGGTTCTCTAATTCTTCTATGGTAAAATAATTGTTAAAATTATTTAACTATCCCATGCCACCTCCCCTATTTAATAATTAATCTAAATTAATTATTTAAGGTCTAATTTCCATTTCTCCATTTAATTAAATTGATAAATTTAATTAAATGCTCCTCTTTTTATTTTCTCCAAATAAATAATTTGAATAAATTATTTATTCTCCACTTGTCCATTTCCTCCAATATCTCCATTTTTGAATAAATAATTTAAAAAATTATTTATGCACCACCTAGTCAAAGATGCTCTGTCATAATCCCCTATCATAACATTCATTTCTGTCATAGCCTGCATGTCTTGCATGTCTGTCATAGCTGTTAGGTGTCATATTCGTCAGTGTCATAGCTTTTCCATGCATGACATATTTTTGGTGCATCAATTCTGGACCGTTGATCTTGACATCTTTTCTGAGACTTAATCTTAACCATCCATTTCATAACATCCCTTACATGCATTCCCATCCATTGATCTTGGAATCTTTCTAGAAGATTAATCTCAGTCATCCATTCGAAAGGTTGTCTATAAAAACAACCTTCCTTCTCCATTTTCAACTTAACAACTATTCTTCTCCAACTTTCTTGCTACTATTTGCAGGTTTTGCACAAGTATTTCAACAAATTTGAGGGAAAATTTGCATAAGAAGAAGGAGAACAAGAAAAGTGATTCAAGTTCAAGCATGGGGAGTATTTTGATTTAATGTTTTATTTGCCTTATTCTTTTATTGTATTCTCTTGTTGATGTGGTTTAATACCTTAGTAGTGTTGGCTATCACTTTATCTATGCTATTTGATTTCTAACCCCATCTCACATTGGTGAACCCAATGTGAATCTTACAATTTTGCAGAGAAATTGGTATGTTTTCTTGTTTGTTTTTGTTGTTTTGTAGGTTACAACCAAGAATTTATACAAAATCCTGTCATCTTCTTTTGAGCAAAGAAAAATGGGCATATGGAATCTTTAAAAATGATCATCTGGGTTTTCTAGATCCCATTCTTAGTTTTTCGTAACTTCAAACAATTTAAAATTTTGTTAAGATTTGAGAAAGTTATGGCCATTTTAGTATTTGTTGTTTTTTAAAAAATTTCTGTTAAAACTTGCATTTTCTTTTACCTATAACATTTTTTTTGTGCAGAATCTTGGAAAAATACTTTATGGGTTTTGAAGGTTTGTTTTTCAACTTTCCATGGATTCAAACGATTTAAAATTTTGTTAAGTTTTGATAAAGTTATCGCTGTTTTAATTTGCTATTGTCATTAAACTTTTCTTTTGAGTTACTAATATCTTGTTTTCAGCATGTGGCACAACTTGGAGGGAGTCTAAAAATTGTTTCTATAGAAACAAAAATCAAGCTTTTTCATTTCTTTAGGAATAATCAATTTTGTTTGCTTTCAACAACAAAAAATTGCATTTACACTCATGAGGATAAAATGAACCATAATTTGCATGACACTCATTTGGTCTTAAAATGAACAACAAATTGCATATTTCATTCAGGGGGCTTAAAACGAACAACAAATCTGCATGAATCACTCATTGGGCCTAAAATTTACAATTACAACTTTCATTTTCATGTCATTGGGATAAAATGAACACAAGCATGCATTGAAAATCATATGGTTAAAATGAACTTGCATTCTCATGACATGAGTTTAAAATGAACTTTGTTTTTCATATTTCAAGTTAAACTTTTAAAAAGAACAAAGTGTCTTGTGTGTCCTCCTCACATTATCATTTGGTAATTAAAATTTACAAGTGTCTTCAAATTTTGTCACCTTGATGCAATAATCAAAGTACCCTCTCCCCTTGCGCATTCATGCGATATTGGGTGTAAGAGAAACGATTATTGCCTCTAGAATTTGGGTCTACCTTGGTGGGAAAAAGTACTTATCCCAAGGTGACTTACCCTGCAATAGAGCTTTTTAGCCAAGGTACCCTCGACTTGTATATAAATGTGAATCCTAAGGGAAAGCCGACGATTACGTGTGCGGATGTGTCATACAGACGAAGTAGTACTCCCATAAACCCTGTTGAGCATAACTTCTTCAGGCTGGAGTGCCACCTAATTGGTGATTAATCTCTCGCCCCATGTATGGCCACTCGAACGAGGGTCCCAAATTAAACACCTTTGTGTAGTAGCCAAAAACCTTCTATTTGTTAGCGCAACACCGGTCGGTGTGAAGGCATCCACATCTTTGCAGTATGTAGTAGAGGTGATCAATCTGCCATGGCAGTTTCATGGGGGTTGGAAGCTTGGTTGGCCTAAGAAGAGAGTGCACTGTAAAGGGGAGCCTATGTATCCAAGCTTCTAGATTCACACGCTACTAATATGCGGCTGGGGAAACCCACATGGAATCTAGCGAATATTGTCTTGGCCTAACCATAGGATTGTGCTTGTCTTATTTGTGTTTGTCCACATTCAAACATCATGCTTGTCAAGTGTTTTCTAGATTTTCAAACAATATACACAACATTCACAAATCTGGACACAAACAATCGACCTCTGACAACTCATACTTTTCAACAAAACATCAAAAAATAGTCTCAACCTGCTATCAAATTTATTTTTTTTAAGAGGTCTCTGTCAGAAATCAGCTTTGAAATTGCTCAAAATCCTCATTATTCAACCATTAGTTTGTATTCTTGACCATAGGATTAATCTTTCAAATTTTAGTTGCATCCATTAGGTTTCATAATCATCATTTTCAACATTAGCTTGACCATAGATTTTCATTTTTGCATACTTTGGGTTAGGCCAACCTTATCACAATTTTCAAAATCATTGCTTTCAAAACTAGGTTATCTTGGACTTTGTCATTCATTTATATTTTTAGTCATTGTCCTTTTTGTGAGGATTTCCAACTCAATAGTCTAGTTAGGAAACTCACTAGTCATCTTGACCTTATCACTTTGTCATTTTCAACAAGTCCTTTGGTAACCAAAATTGAAAACAAAGATTAAGCTTAGAGTGCTTAGGTACCCCTTTCTCCAAATTGCATTCATTTTAGTTCCTACCTTGCATACTTTATTCCCAAAAAATAAAAAAATAGCGTTCATCCTAGTTGTCATTTTGAACCTAGACCTTGCACTAGCTCCCTCATTAGTCCTCATTTTGCACCTTGACCTTGCAATTTTCCTAGTCCACATTGTCATTTTCCTAATCAACATTGTCATCCAAGTCAACATTTTCATCCTAGTCACCTTGCCTTTGGGAATACTTGCATTATCATCTCTTTGCATCGTCATCCTAGTCACCTTGGATTTGGGCATACTTGCATTATCATCTCTTTGAATTGTCATCCATTATCACACAAAAAGACAAAAACATAGACTAGTGTCATACTTGCATTGTCATCATCTTCATTTGAGCAATCTCCTTGATGATGGAAACAAGACTTCAAAGAAAGAAAATACAAATGGAAAACTTTGGATAAGACTTTGACAACAACACCAACACCAACACCAATTCCAATGACTAGATTTATGACAACCCATTTGGTAATTTGAACATACAATCATCCATGAGCATTTCAACTTCCTCTCAAAATCCACTTTTTGAACAATTCATACAGAGAGACCAAAATGGACAAGTACTAGTTGAGGATTTAGATGTTGCCACTCAAAATCTTGACATAGCTTCATTTGTAGAAGAATTGGTCTTGAAAGATCCTGACAGATACCTTGCTATGCTTTTGGACCAAGGGGAAAAACTACCAAAAGGCTTCGACATTAATACCATAAGACCTTTTTCTCCAAACAACATGACACAAACCATGACATCTCAACAAAACATGAACAATTCCTCCAATAGCAATAATATTGTGGTTACCACACAAGTTGCTACTAACTCCATTAATGTGACATCTAGTGGCACCAAAAGTCAAAACACCTCCACCTCAACTAATACATCTATTGGAGGAACATCTACTATGTCCATGCCTACAAAATCCACATCATCATCACAAACGATAGGAATAACCATTGGGTCCACATCAATGGGAGAAAATCCCACAAACCCTATGTTGGGATCTTCATCTATGACAATGGGGGAATCTTCATCACAACCTTATGGTGGAATCTCACTTAATCCCTTTGGAGGAAACCCACAATGAGTCTTCATTCAAGGCCCTCAACACAACATAAATACATCATCACAATTAAACATGCCACATGGACAAAGAAAAAATATGAACATCCCACATGGACAAGGAAAAAATATGAACATCCCACATGGACAAGGACAAAATATCCACATACCATATGGACACTTCCAAGGAATGAACACCAACATGCTATAGGGATAATTCTTTCAACAAGGACAAGGAACTCAAATGACACAACAAATGTGTAACTTTGGCAATCAAATGAGTCAGGGATTTTAGATACCTCAAATACAAACAAACATGGCTGGGTCACATATTCCCACATACTCATCCCAGATTCATACTCAACAACAAATTCCCACTCACAACTAGAAATATCAACAAACACCTAATCAGAATATACCTTACTTTTAGGCAACCAATGATCCTATTATACAAACCTTGCTAACAAAAGTGGATGACCTTCAAAAACAAATGGAAAATATGAAAACCTCTAACAAGAGGATGCAAATGCCATATGACTTATGTCCATATCCTTTTGATACAACTTTGTACATGCCACCATTTCCACATGGTTATGTGGCTCCAAACTTCAACAAATATAAGGGTAAAACAAATCCACTTGACCACATCAGAGAGTTTGTAACAAGTTGTGTGGATATTTCTCATGAGCACACATATCTAATGCAACTATTTCCTAAAAGTCTTGTAGGACCAGCCTTAGAATGGTTCTATACACTGCAACCTAGGCTACAATCATGGAAAGAACTTGTTGAAAAATTCGCAAAAAATTACACATGCAACATTGACACAGACACCTCCATTACCAACTTATTCCAACTCACACAAGAAGATTTAGGTGAAACCTTTTTACCATTCTTTCAAAAATGGAGGGGCCTAGCGAGTCACTATCATATAGACATACCTGAAAAGAAAAAAGTTGACATGTTCGTACAAACGTTATTAGGCCCACTGAAAAATGGCTTGCATGTTCATTGTTGCACAACTTTTGCGGACCTAGTTGAATGAGGTGTCCAAGTTGAACAAGCCCTCATTGTAGAAGGAAGACTAAAATATGGTCCCAAAAACACAAATTCAAACCCTTCTTCTACTGACAAAACTAAATTTTGGGTTAAGAACAAACATGTCACCAATGATGGTGTAGTCGATGCTAAGGCTGTCAACACTATGGGTCCTATGATTACCCTAAAAGGGACACAACCACAAAACACACAAATGATGACACAAATCTATGTTGCTAATGCTATCTAGACAAATCAGAATAACCAAAGTAATCAAAACAATCAAAATCAAAGGCAGCCTAGACAACCAAGACAATTCCCTAGAAGCCGCACATACACCCCCTTGGGTGAGCCTATTGAAGAATTTCTCAAGAAATGCCTTGAGAATGGTGTCATCACACTTGAGGACCCCAAACCATACAACCCTGGGTAGTTTAAACCATCTTGGTGGGATGATAATGCATTTTGTGGCTTTTATCAAATAAAAGGACATAAAACTTCTTCCTGTAAACAATTGAAAAACCTGGTACAAAACCTTATTGAAAAGCATATCATTGAAGTCAGTAGACCACAATTTGCTTCTAATGCAGATCATACAATACACAAAAACCCACTATAGGATCATGGTTCAGGAAACCCTTCTATGTCAAACCCTAATAACAACAATCGTGCCAACCATGCCCATATTGGATATGACTATTCTGAGGGACCTATCATACATCACATTAGAACAATTGATGATCATGTATGCACAGTCACTATCAGAAAGGCCCCTGAATGCAATGTCACCACCCACGGTAGAAAGGTCACCATAGTTGGCCCTCCTCTCCCTAGACAACCAAAGGTAACAATAGCTGGCCCATCTACTTTGCAGCCGCAATCTCATCCACAAAAAAAGTAGTCCCAACCTAAAGGAAACTTTAATCTTATTGACCAACTTGGAAAAAAATCCACAAAAATTTCTATCCTTGAGTTGTTACACATCTCGCCTACCCATAAGGCCATCCTAGATAAAACATTGCAAGAATCCTCCATTCCCCAAGATATTGATGTCAGCCAATTTGAAGCCATGGTAGTATATCTCATGACTCCCCACCATATCACCTTTTCTAACTAAGACTATTCATTATCCAAATCCAACCATAATGATTCCCTTCATATCAAAGTTTTTTTTCATAAACATAGGGTTAGACGAGTCTTAGTAGATGGCAGAGCAAGACTGAATATATGTTCCTTAAAATTGGTCAAGGCACTAGGCTTATATGATGCTTACGTAGATGCCACAAAAAGAATTGTTATCAAGGCATATGATGATGAAGAATGTTCCTCTCATGGCGTAATTACACTTCCAATTCAAATTGGGCCAGTCATTGTCGACACCACTTATCAAGTTCTAGATTTGGAACTTCCAAACAACATTTTACTTGGTTGACCTTGGATCCACGCACTGAAAGCCATCCCCTCTATGTATCACCAATGTTTGAAATTTCCTTTTGGAGGTACTGAAATTACTATATACAAAGACCCTAATCCATTCCAATATTGTACCAACTTACACAGTGTCTCATAGCGTCAAGTGCTTATCAATAGGGAAGCTTTGACATCTTCATCTTCCAAATTCATTGACCCATCAATACTTGCAAAGCCTTCCACGTCCACATCCATCGCCACATCATCTCACTACATTGATCCATCTTCATTGACCAATTCATACACTCCATTTACCACACCATCAAACCCCAAGGTCCAAATTCATGACATGGGATGTGGAGAATATCATATGGATAATTTACCAACAAACGACAATGCTAATGTTGTTGATAGAGATCAAAATTCCAATGTTGATGTCAAGATAGTTAAAGAAGGAACACAAAAGGATGGTCGTGCTTGGATTGAAACCTTTCCAGACCCTAATGACACATCGGCCTTTGCCATATCTACTTCCTCTCAAGCTTTTCATATCTATTATAACCCCTTGTTTGACGAAGAAATTTATGATAACCCACTCTTTGAGCATGACCCCATTGAGGATATCCAATCATCATCCTTCCATCCCACCTACCCTGGGCTAGGATATCAATCTCCTATTGTCATCTCTACTAAGTCATCTTTCCAAGTCAATAAGGATGTGCAAGCCTCCTTTGATGTTAACAATACAGAAAAGGACAGTCCAAAAGATTTCATTAATGGCATCGCCACTCCCATTCATCCACTAAACATTCCTTTCACTTCACCTACTTCCCCCATTTCACAGGCGTCCACTCGCATCATAGACATGGATCAATAAATCATAGCTCAAGGAAAGAATAAAGGAAAAGCTCCAATGAACAAGATATCTTTAAAAGGAGATCAAAAATCAAAAGAAAGAAAAGAAGATCAAGACAAGTCCCATAGCCAAAATAAAAAGCTATCAGACAAAATAGAAATAAAATTCAAAAGTGAAAATGAGAAAAATTCAATCTCAAAGTATGCCTCTTCATCAAAAATCACTAGGGGCATCTATCAAGGAAAAAATTCAAACAAAGCACTTGTTGATCCAAGGTCTCTATCCATGTCACTCTCACTCATACCATATACTCTGTTCCATCCATCCATGTTTACATATCCATCATATCCCTCCATTGGTGATGTCTTTCAATGTATCTTTGACGACAACTCCTTCTTGTACTCTAGCTCGTTGGTTGCCCAAGCTCCTTTTTGGCATGAGGCCTGATGGCCCACATACTGTGCACATTAGGGATCCTACCATAACCTCTTTCATTCGTCACATCTATCATCCTTCATATCTACCACTCGTACTCCTCATCCTAATCAGGTCCTTTCATCTAGCACAATCATCCACACAAGATCAGGGCATCATCAAGGCATTCCATGGATCTGGCATTTATCAATTTTATACCTAGCTTCAAAGAGCTAAGAAAAAAGTCCTGAAAAAATTCAAAAAAATTAAAAAATACAAAAATCATCACCTTGATGAAACTTGGAAAACAGGCATCCTGGTGACACCAAAAAAAAAAATGATGACAAAAATAAAGAGAAATATTTTTTCCAATAGTGAAAACCTACTAAACAAGGGAAAAATTTTATCATGAGACTACAGTGGGTACCGCACATGATCCTAAAAATCATAAAATGTCCTGAAAAAGACCTAAAAATTAAAAATTGTCCTGAAAAAAAGATCTAAAATAAAAAAAAGTCCTAAAAAAGACCTAAAAATTAAAAAAATGTCCTAAAAAAGACCTAAAAATAAAAAAATGTCCTAAAAAAGACCTAAAATTAAAAATGTCTTGAAAAAAGACTTAAAAATTGAAAAGTGTCCTGAAAAAAGACCTAAAAATTGAAAAATGTCCTAAAAAAAGATCTAAAAATCATAAAATGTCCTAAAAAAAGACCTAAAAATCAAAAAACATCTTGAAGAAAACACAAAAATTCCAAAAAATGAAGTCATGTCAGTCAACATAGTCACGTCAATTCAAGTCTTGATTAGTCTTTGTCATTGTCGAACTACGTTGTCTCTATGCACTTGCTACGTAGGAAAAGCTCATGTTCGAGCCCCTGAGACATTAGGTCAGTCCTAGTAGGTTTGTCAAAATAAATCATGACTCAATCTTTGGTCAACAAGACAAAGTCATTGGTCCTGTCAAACTACGAAGTCTCTGAGTGTATGACGTAGGCAAGGCCATATGTTGATGAGCCCCCTAGGCCACACTAGTTTAGTCCATTAGGGTTCATTACACAATTTTCTCACACACATGAAATAGTCTTTAAATTTATCATGGTCTTTGTGAAAATTTGAATGAAAAATCTACCCAAGCAAACTTCTACAAACTTTCAATCAAGCACAACAATCATCTTGGCATATCAAAATTGGTCAAACTCAGTCAAACTTAGTCAAACTAGTCAAATCTTTCTTACTCTATAGATGTGTCCTTCTGAAGGGTAGCCCATCATTTAATTATGCCCTAGGATGTGTCCTTCTTAGGCATCATCACGGTCATCTGGCATTTTGAGGATTCTCACGACATTTGAGATACATTCCTCTTGATATCGACATCATTCAGGATGTGTCCTTCCTGAATTTGACAATCTTGACATTAACATTGTTTGGGATGTGTCCTTCCCAAGCTTGACATCAATTTCGGCTTCTTGACACCAACATTGTTCAGGAGGTGTCCTTCCTGAACTTGATATCATTTTGACATCTTGACATTGACCTCGTTCGAGATGTGTCCTTCCCAAATTTGGTATCACTCTAGCATCAACGTCATTCAAAATGTGTCCTTTCTGAATTTGACATGTCGACATCGTTTAGGATTTTTCCTTCCTAAACTTGACAACAATCTAGCATCTTCATATCGTCAACCCTGGCATTTTGACACTAAGACATCTGACATTCTGCCACACTCAACAAACTTTACAAACTTGACATTTTGACATTCAGACACTTGGCAAGCACTTGGCATTTAATTTTATGATGTTTGTTTTGTCTTTTGGAAATCATGATGCTAGTTCCTCAAGGATGTTTTGACAACATGATTTAGAGGAGCAATGATGTTTCATGATTTGTCTTGCCTGTCTTTACGTTTTGTAGTTGATTATGAAAAAAAGACTGGGGTAATTACTCTCTTAGTATGAGTCATGATCATCCTTGTTTGCGATTGCTTGTCTCACGTGATGGTAAAACCTTGCACACCTTGGTCTACGTCATATCATGGTTTTTGTTGGCCATTACAATAATCTGCCCAATGATGATAAATATAAAAATGTAAACATGAAAGTTGGTTCCCTTATCATTTCTTGTCTAGTTTTCCATCTTCATCCTCCCTTCTCTTCCACGCTAATATCCATCCTCTTCTAAGCTAACATTTCTTCTATCCTTCATCCTCTAGTCTTATCATCCATTTCAAGAGCACACTTGTGTTCTTTGAACTCACCTGTCCTCTCGAGGGGGTATACAAAACCCTCCTCATCATTATTCTTTCACTAGGGCATATTTTAGAATTAAATTTCTTTGACACAATGCGATGAACTGCATTATGTCAAAGAGGGGCAAATTGTAGACAATGAAAAATGTCCTAGGCTTGTGAGTGTCATTTTTCTTCATCCTCATCCTTCGATAATTGAATAATTTTAGTTATTCAATTATGTTTGATCATATTCCTCTATTAATTAATTTTTTTTTAATAATTATTTAATTAATTCACTTTCTAATCTTTATTCTATCCTGATTGATTAAATAAACTAATTGCATCACTAATTTCTCCCTCTTCTTCAATAGTTAAAGAAATTATTATTTATTTAATTATTTTGTCACCTTTCATCTATAGTTAAATAATTACCATTAATTATTTATCTATTCATGGTCCTTTAATTTTTCTATAGTTAAAATAATTATTAAAATTATTTAACTATCCCATGCCACCTTCCATATTTAATAATTAATCTAAATTAATTATTTAAGGTCTAATTTCCATCTCTCCATTTAATTAAATTGATAAATTTAATTAAATGCTCCTCTTTTAATTTTCTCCAAATAAATAATTTCAATAAATAATTTATTTTCCACTTGTCCATTTCCTCCAATCTCTCCATTTTTGAATAAATAATTTAAAAATTATTTATGCACCACCTAGTCAAAGATGCTTTGTCATAATCCCCTGTCATAACATTCATTTATGTCATAGCCTACATGTCTTGCATGTCTGTCATAGTTGTCAAGTGTCATAGTCGTCGGCGTCATAACTTTTCCATGCATGGCATATTTTTGGTGCATCAATTCTGGACCGTTGATCTTGGCATCTTTTCTGAGACTTAATCTCAACCATCCATTTCATAACATCCCTCTCGTGCATTCCCATCCATTGATCTTGGAATATTTCTAGAAGATTAATCTCAGTTGTCCATTCGAAAGGTTGTCTATAAAAACAACCTTCCTTCTCTATTTTCAGCTTAACAACTATTCTTCTCCAACTTTCTTGCTACCATTTACAGGTTTTGCACAAGTATTTCAACAAATCTGAGGGGAAATTTGCATAAGAAGAAGGAGAGCAAGAGAAATGATTCAAGTTCAAGCATGGGGAGTATTTTGATTTAATGTTTTATTTGCCTTATGCTTTTATTGTATTCTCTTGTTGATGTGGTTTATTCTCTTGTTGATGTGGTTTAATAGCTTAGTAGTGTTGGCTATCACTTTATCTATGCTATTTGATTTCTAGCCCCATCTCACACATCCAAAATCACATCAAAATCCAAAAACATTCAAAAAAACACAAAATACAATAACATTCATAAAAACTAGCAAAACCCCAGAACATTGGAAAATCAAAAATCAAAACATTTGTAAAATCTCAAAAAATACCAAAAACAACCTCAAAAAATTTCAAAAACATCAAAAACATCCAAATATTTGAAAAAATCCATCCGTCTCATCTGGATTTCACTCAAAATAATTAATCATCCATAATAAATTGATCATCACCTTCATCCTTTCACAACACAAATAGAAACAATCACAACAATCAGTAAAAGAAAACTTAAAACACAAATCAAAATCGAAACAACAAACCTTTAAATGCAAAATCAAACTCTTAATCATTCCCAAAAATGTCAGTCAACCTTATATCAATAGCCTTTCAATCAACTTATCAACCCATCATCATCCTATACAATGTATGTCCTAGGATATATCATTCCGACAATGGGCATCATTTTGGATACCACCTTGGATTCTTATCCTATCAAAACAAATCTGTTTGGATAGAGGTATGAAGAACATTGGCTTGTTTGTGTACTTGATCTTTTCTTTTCATTTATCTTATTGTGCTCATTCCAATGACCTCTTGATGATTTCTAATCAAAGCAATTTATAGAGACAGGAATGGGGAAATGATCATTATCCTTTTGTTTGTTGTGCTTGTTGGATGTTTTTGTAATATAACTTGGCAAATACTTGCTTTGTTAGGTATGTCCTAGCAAGGTTTCTGTATGTCAAGTGTGAACAATAATACTCCTATCTGTTTGTCGAGTCAAAGTCCATCGCACTAGGTACAATGCCATCCTAGTTCTTTATACCTTGATGCATCGTATCTACATGTGTAGTCAAACATAAGGTAAGTATCCCTTTTTAAAATCCCAATCCTTGATAATAAAATCATTATCTATCATCATCATCATCTCTAATAAAGTCTTGTCAGATCATGGACTTGTTGGATCCTCTTGTCATTATATCATTTCTCATTTCTTCTTCTCTACACTAACATCATGTCATATCATCATCATTAGTGCATCCATCCTGCATCCACAAACCATCAGCATTCTGCATATCATCTCACATACATGTTCATCATCATAATATAGATCTGTTAGTCTAAGCATCTCATTAAATCATAGATCTACATAATCATATAGGCATTATCACATCATCCATCTCATCCATCATCACATCATATCATCATTTAAGTTGTTTAGGATAATATAGATTGGTTATTCTAAGCATCTTAAAATCATCTCATTCTTATCATCATCATAGCCATCCATTTTGAACATCTTTATTGTGAGATCGACCCTCAAATCAAATCTTTTCCACTCGATCTCTCAAGGGGGCAATGTACTAGTGTACTTTCCACTGGGGCATCCGAAAAAATAAAATAAAATTTAAATTTTGATCACGGCAAGTTTATTCTTTGAACCAACACAACAAGTACATTGCTTCAAAGAGGGGGAAAATGTAGACATGTGAAATTAATATCATGCATCATATTCACCTAGTCAATTAAATAAATCAAGTTTAATTGATTAATTTCCTAAGGTCATTCACTTAAATTGAATAAATTAACTTTATTTAATTTAAGCCTATCATCATCCTTTTAATTAAATAAATCAAACATTTATTTAATTAAATATAAAATCACTTTTCATCTCCCTTTGATTTAATTTAAAACCCTAAATCTAAGTCAAATGGGTCAAAGAATATAATCATCATCTAAGTTAATCAAACTATGATTAATGTAATCTAACCACCCATCACATCCTCTAGCTTTTCCCACTTGCACCAATAAAGCATTTTAATTCATTTATAAATTCCTCATTTTCCCTCAACAAAGCATCTTTTGGGAATATTCTCCAAGTTTGAATTTGAAAAGAAAGTTGAATTGTCCCTTCCAACATGGCAATAACTTCTCTCTTACATGTCCCCCACTTAGCATTTAACTCTCAAATTCAAATTTGAATCTCCCCCTCTTTGGCACATTGACCAAAACTTGCACATCCTCCATCCACTTAGACTAAGACAAGTGGCTTCATCTCATTGGCCAAATCTTTATCCCACATTTCTCTCTTATGAGCATTCTTTCAACTTGAGAATCTATAAGTAGAGGGCTTATTCTTCATCTTGGCATCCACAATCTTATGCAAAATTACTCTCTTCAATTAAGAACTAATTTTGCTCACTTCACTCCATCTTCAAGGCATTGTATCATTTGAGTTTTAGCAAGGATTGGGAAAGGGTCACTTGCACAATTGACACCAATCCAATATGGAATAAGTATATGTCATGTTTTTGAATTTCTTTTAATCCTTTTTATTTGTTGCATTTCTTGAGCATTGACATGTTATTCTATAGAGGTATTCATAGATTTTCATGTGTATAAACTAGCCCCACTAATGAGTGTTGGAGATTGTTCATTTGCAGATTTAGGGGTGCTTCATAATGGCGCTAGGAGGGCTCCACCCCTATTTTAATGCCTCTTTTTTTTTTTTGGAAACTGCAGATGTTTCATTGTTCTAATAGGGAACCTAAGGCTCTGATACCAATTGAAGGAACACAAAGGTCACCAAGAGGGAGGCGGTGAATCAGTGGACTAAAAACTTTTAAAATTTTATGTAATATGATAGCAAATGCAGTAAGTATGAACTAGGAATAAAAGAAAGGCAACTAAACCAAACACACAAAATGCATCTCACAACACAAGATGTATGAGGAAAAACCTAAGATGGGAAAAAACCTCAGTGAGAATAGCTGCTAAAGGCTACTACTCTAATCTAGCCTCACAATGAAAATGATTTATGTTATAATGTATGGGCACCAACCCAAAGGAACATCAATTCCTAGTTTATGAGCACAAAATCAAAGGAGCTTCTACCCCTAATCTAAGCACCCACTTAGATGATTATATAATGAGATATTTTTTATTGCAAATTCAGTATCATGTTACAAATGAATTTTTGTAACTCAAATAGATTTTTGCACTTATGTTAACTTGTTGTCCTCAAACAGCTTTCAGTCTTCTATCACCAAGTAGCTCTTGTGAGTATTCTTGCACTTACTCTACAAGAATCTCTAATCTACATCCACACAACAAGTCTCTACAAAACTAACATATTCCTTCACACATTTCTGCAACAAATGAAAACATACTACACTTAGAAATATGCATACTATGTTTTTATTACAGATATTTGATGTATTCCTGTAGCAGTATGATTGTGAAAGATAAAAAACCTAAATCTTTTCTTTCATCTATTCTTCCCCATACAAGTTTTTAATGCTCTTCTTGAGCAATTGAAGGATTCGATGCAGCTACATCTTTTGAGACTGGCTTCCATAAATTTAAAATGTCTCATTTTATGCAAACAACATAAATATGAGATTTCCTTTGCCTTGATTTGTCTAGTTCAGTAGTATCTTGCAATCTAATATCAAATCTATAATAAATAGAAAACCTAATCTAGGGAATTTCCATCTTCTTAACAACGTCTACAAGAGGTATGTAATCCAGAAAAAAATATTTAAAAATATTTTCATTCAATCGTTGCTACAGAAGGATACTTCACTGCTAAATCTAATTTTTAATTGGATTATATTGGACGCCAATACAAATTAGAAGATAGGGAAAAATATTTAAAACTTAAAGCTTGCTACACTTAAATATGATATGCATCAATTTAGGGTTAAACTTCCATACCTTGTGATTGAACAAAGGCTTCGACTTAGGGTTAAGTTAGCTGCATATTATCTGGTAGTTGTCATAATCTCTGAGCACTGAAAAAAGTAAACCCAATCTTCTGTAGCCACATACATAAACCCTAGTAGATAAAAAATGATTTAATCAGTCAAACCTACACATAAGCTCAAAGTCATCATTCTTCCAATCTCCTTTATCCATGTCATCTTTCACTTATTGGACCAAGTTGCAAAGTTAGCCTTTTGCATATTAAAATATTAACCATCATTGACTTTAGTTTAAAGCTACTATGGTCACTCGTTGTGAAGCTCCTATCACTATGTAGTTAGCTTCCTATCGCATGAACTACACACTACTACTCACACTATTGTAGATGCAAACCATCAGGTTTTTGTAGCTATGCATGTTCCTGTAGCTACATACATGTTCCTATAGCTGCAAACAAACCATTTTATACCATGAGTTGACATCAATGGAAACCTAACGCCAACCAACAAAAACTCAATGCCAATAGGTGAATGAGTCCCATCAAGCATAATGTATGGTACCAAAAATGAAAAGTGCTTAGAAATGTTTGAAAACCAATTCGGGGCACAAAGATCCAGGTGGGACCCATTCACCCAAGGTGGAAAATGAGTACCATATCCTTAAATATGGGCCACACAAGCTAAAAAACTTGAATTATGATTGGTTACTAATTGGTGTTAGGATTATCCTCAAAAATATATAATAAATGAGGTTTGTAGATGCAAAATGGGTCCAATTAAAGCATAAGAAAGCCCAATTATTAATAAAAATCCTAGAAAAGTGTGGAAGTGTGTTCTAACACTTTACAAGACTTCAAATAAGTCAAGACTAATGTTTATTTTGACTAAAAATAGGTTTATTAAGCTTTATTATTTGATAAAACCCTAGAAAAGTTTGAAAGTGAGTCACAACACTTTAGTAAGGTACCATTAACATCCATTAGATCACAAGGGACCAAGGCCTAATGCAAAAGTTTCGTCCACATTACAACACTAAAGCAAGGCAACATTAAGCCAGAATCCACAAGGAGGGCCCAAACAAGTGTGAAAATTTAAAGGGATCCATTTTTCTACACTATACTTAGTATAAAATATTCTTTCTAGAAGTCTCAATTGGATTTTCTAGAACTTATCTTATCTAGCTAGTATTGCTTGATTCCTAGGTGATTAATTTGTTAGTTGTCCCATGTTATAGGATTATGACACTTGTCATGATATTGTCTAATCCTATCTCTCTACCTTTCCTTTATAAGCAAGGAATCTCATGTACATTTTCATTCAAGTGTATTCAACTATTATTCAATCTTGCATTGTTGAAGCAAGCTTTCTTGCCATTCTCTCTCTTGTGGAAGTTGCTTTGGTCTAGCAACTATTCTTGGGGATGTTGGGGATTCACCATTTACTCCCACATGCTATCCAAGTTGTCCAAGTGTTGCAGATTCCTTCCCAGATTTGAGGGTTTCATGTTGGCTTGAAGTTTTTTGTTGGGTGTAGATTAGAGTTTCAAGGACCTCATGGTTGAGATCAAAAGGCCACACAAATTTTTTTTGACTATAAATTCATCCATTTTAAGTAAATTTGTCTATGAGGAAAAATATATTTGCCCAGGTAGGTTGTACAACCCACACAATTGGTTCGATATTCTTATTTTCATAAAAAAACATTTATGAAATATTTTTTGTGGTATTCTCAAAAAAGTTGTGGGGCACAAATATTTGTTAGTAGCACCTATGTAGAATATTCTATTATCTTCAATCTATATGCATCTTTTGTCGACATCCCATTTGAGTACTTACATCGTCTCCTCTTTTCTATATCATATCGGGTACTATAGACATTACATTGTTTTTTTTTTATTTTATTTGCAGCCTTCACATTTTTTGAACTTGTATTAAAGGTTTTGCAGAATAATATTATTTGCAAAGGTGTGAATTTCATTCGGCCACCATACATTGTCATATCCATCTGTATTAGCAATTTGCATTTAGAGTCACCAAAAAAGTATGTCTTTTCCTTGCTTGATTTAGGAATAATTAATGATAAATTGGAATTAGTGTCACCTTGGTCAAGTGTTGTGAGGTGTTTTACACATCCACATTAGGTCTCGGGCCCTCCTTAAGCTAAATAAACTTAACTCTACCTTAATTTAGTGTTGTAAAATGTATTTATATACATATTCACATTAAATTTAGGATGCTTGTAAACAAAGTGGACCTAATCTAGTGTTGCCATGTGTTTTACATATTCACATGCGATTTAGGGCCCTTCTAAGCTAAATATACCTAATTTTTCCTTAATTTAGTGTTGTAAAGTGTATTTTTTTACACTCTCACATTGAATTTTGGGCTCCCTTACATTTATGGCCTTTATATCATCATTAATAGGCCCCTATGACCCTATATTGTGCATCACAAGGAATATTTTGATCAAAAACCTGACAATATCAATATAAAAACTAAAATTCTTCACTCCCCAACACTTTAGCATGAAAAATAGCCCCTATGGGACCCATTTGCCACCTTGGATGAATGAGTCCCATTTGGCCTATTTTAAAGGCTTTGAGCAGGAAAAGTGGATTTTTAATTCAAATTTATTTAATGTCAACCTTGGGGATCAAATTACTGGTCATGTGAGTGCATTGTCTATATAAAGAAGCCTCCAAATCATTATTTCATCATGTATTCAATTTTTCAAGTCAAGCAAGCAAGAGTTAAGCACTCCAAGTTTTCACAAAGTCATCAAGATAACTTTCTAGATCATTTCTAAGGCATTCAAGGGAAAAGTCTTCATAATTTATTGTAGCAATTCAAGATCCATCATCATGGAAAGGTTCTAATTGTATTACTTCATGTTCATGCTTTATTATCTTATTTCATCATTTGGTTTAATTACCTAAAAGGATTTTGACCAAGGAAAACCCCCATTCCCAAACAATCAACAAGTTTTTTTCTCTCTCTCTCACTTTGTGTGATTGTAGATTTAGGTACTTTGAAGACTTGAAGATCATTGATGATTAGGTTTTAAGCTTTTTGGAGTTGTCTCCCCATTTTCAAGGTTAAAATCTTCACGAAAAGGTCATCTATAGCCTTGTAATCAAAGTTTTGGATCTGGGAACTTGGAGGAGCAGAAAGAGCAAACTGAGAGGTGCAAATTAGAAATTTGAATTTCCAAAAAATCCAAACTAGATTCATTCACCAAAAGTGGCGAATGAGTCCCACTGTGGGTGTATTTCAAAGATTTTTGCAGATTTGGATACTCATTTTCTTGAAACCTGCTTTCATCCAAAAACCCAGAACAAGGACTAATTCACCCAGAATGGTGAATAGTCCCACTAGGCCAAAAATTTAGCATATCCAAAATTTTAGAGTTGCTTCTAGTCTTCAACACATTTCCAGGTGCACACATTTTGCTTTATAGCTTTTTGTTTTGTTCTTGTTATATTCATAGGTCATTTAAATCAAGTTTGCATCATATTAGTGTTTTTTATTTCATCTTGCATATCACTATCTTTTCCAAGTCTAAACATGGTGGTGAACCCCTCTTGTAATCTAAAATCATATCCTAGGATACCTTATTATTAGAT
>VDFB02105785.1:84326487-84361153 GCA_007258455.2 Sequoia sempervirens | reverse complement strand
CCCTATTTCTTGGTCCAAGCCAACATAATGAAATGTCCTAAAGAGTGTTTCGTGTGTTTGGATATATTTTGTAAATTGTTGGAACCAACATAATAACAGATAAAGCATTTTGAAAATACTTTACAGAGTCAACCTAATTAGTGCATGCAATGGGGACTAGGTATATATATAAGTATATGGTGAATAGTGTAGAAGTAAGAGTAAGTTCTTATGGGTGTGTACAAGTATATGCAGTGAGCCTATAGGAAAGTGATAGAGGAAATATTGAAGAGATAATGAATGATAAGGTGTGATAAAAAAGGCAGTAGCTGTGAGCACATCCAAAATTGTATCAGGACTTGTTAGGTGCATTTTACCAATTTATTTTTGGGTTGTAAAGCCTTACTCTATTTTGTATAATTTTTCTGTAGGTAATGAGCCTCTTGTTGGACAACGAGTGCTTATGTAGGTAGTGACCCTTTGTACTTGGACAGTGAGTCCTTCCTTTGGCAGTGAGCCTCCTTTTTAAAATACTATATAGTGTGAGTTAACCCTCACCGTGGTTTTTCCCTTATTGGGTTTTCCACTTAAAAATATGGTGTTCATTGTGTTGATTTACTTTATGTTATCTATAGTTCATGCTTATGTTTAATAATAAAATAGTGTGGATAATGAGTTGATGAGTGATAAAGTTTTGAATTATAGATTTGTGTGACAATTGATTCACCCCCCCTCTCAGTTGTCTTGCACTTGTTTAACAATTGGTATCAGAGCTTGTGGTTCCTTGGTGAAGAGCTTAATTACTTGGGGAGAATCCTTAAGGCTGGTTGAATGGATGATAAAGGAGAAATCCAGATTGCTCTTGAAGATCTTGATAAAGTGGAAATAGAAGATAGAGATATGAAAGAGAATCTTGATGAAGAAAATGAATGTGTTTGAAAGTTAAAAGAATAGTTGAAGAAATTTAAGGAAAGACACTGAGAAGTAAGAGAACAACTGAAACAAGAAATAACTGGACTAAAGGTGTTGGTAGAAGAAAAGAAGAGGATTGAAGAATGAGTGAATACAATGGTGCACAACAAGTCTGAAGAATGTTCCAGACTCAAGTAGGAGATCATAAATTTGATAGTGGAATTAGAGAAGGCTAGAATCTATAAAAACAATTTCAGATCTAGCTCCAGTAAACTTGAAGAACTGCTTGTAGGACATAAACCATGTAAAGATAAAGGTGGCTTAGGAGTTGATACCAGTGAATGTTCTAAAGATATGAAGAAGAATCAAGGTAAGAGGAAGCAAAGAAGGAATTTTACAATATGACCACCTGTGAAACAACCTAATGCATGAAGGTATCCCTCTTTTGATGGTATTTTCTTTTCTTGTAACAAATATGGTCATAGAGCAACTGAATGTAGGAGTAGGATGAACTAGTTTTTTGTTTCACTTTCTGGAAAATATTTTGAATGTGGGAAATTTGGACACAAGGCTACAAAATGTAGATCTCGAGTAAGGATGATCAGTTGGGTAATGGAGAACAAGTTTAATGAAGGTAGGATGAATCAATTCTTTAATGGATATTGCTATGTCTGTAACAAATTTGGACACAAAGAAAATCAGTGTAGATTAAGAAATAATGAAGGATAGTATAATTAGAAAGGTGTTATCTACTATAACTGTAATAAACCTAGACATATGCAGCTTGAAGTTTTGTAGAAGTAAGAATGGAAAGAAGTCTGCTCCGGTAGAGAAGAATGATCCAGTAAAGAAGATTGACAAAGAAGAAATGAAGTAAGAAATGGATAAGGAATGGAAGAAGAAAGAAGAAGAAGAAAAATTAGAGACTCCTGATGTGTCTGTACCCTCATTCGGTACAAATGACTTATTTGAAATTTAGACCCAACATGTTCGTAGGGGGAGCATTATCAGCAGATCATAAAAACCCCCTAGAAGAATGACATGTCAGAGGTTGGCACATGGTTGGAATAAGAAGAATGATTATTCAAAGGATTTGGAAAAGGATCCATAGAAAAATATGTTGGCATAAGGATTTGTGGACTAAATTAGGTTTTTTTTTGCTAAGTGAAGTTTAGCAATATTTTGTATCTTCCACATTTAATGCTCTTAGGGAAAACTCAACAGTGGATAAGTAGAAATTTCATGATGCTTTTTGGTTAATTGTACATCCAAAGTCTTTGGAAGGTGCTCTAAAGAAATCTTGAGTTGTGCTCAAAGTATTTTTGAAGGGTATTCGTAGATTGATTTAGGTAATCTGGAACCCTCTCTTTTTTATTGTAAAAGAAAAGAAGAAAATTGAAAATTTTCATTGAATTTCAAAAGAAGCATAGCAATGGATAGTGGTGTGCATGGTGTTACCTCTCTGAAACTGAACAGGGCAGAAGTAGAAGAATATGATTCTAGGAAAATGAAGGAAATTAAACTAGGGTTAAGTGAAGTCAAATTACAAAATACAAAAACACTAGGGATGGATTTATGGAGTGAATTTCTATGGATTATAGATAAAAAGGTTATTTTGTTCTTGTTGAATTGTGTCAAAGATAGAAGCATTGTTTTGGAAAAACCCTATTTGATCTTGAAGGAAGCTATCAAAGCAATAAATGGCTTACACAGTTTTGGAGAACTTCCTGGAAAGAAAACTATGAAATATAAAGATGTGATGGGGCTGACTGGCATTGGCAGAGATTAGAGAGCATTGTTGATTGATACACTTGCTGACTCAACTATTAGGTATGTTGCATATGGTATCTCATACAAAAATTTATTTTAGAAATCGTGAAATCTCAACTTTGGCTATTGTTGTACACATTTCCCACATTATGGTTAAGGAGAATAGACAATTTGATTTTTGTAGCTTGTTACTAGTGAATTTGATTGAAAATATTCAAATATCATTGTTTGAGAATTATCCATTTCCTTTCAGATCGTTGCTGGTATGCTTGGTGTTTTACTTTTTGAATTCTCTACCTGAAAAAGATAATGTGGTGTGGGAATCTAGTATCCCTATTGGAAAAAAAATTTGTAGGCATCTAGAATATTTGGAAGATAATGAAAATATGTAAAGATCGTATTTATCATCTTTGTGAGAAAACCCTTGCTCCGGTATATCTGTGTCAAGTCGATTTGAAGTGGGTTATTCCTTCAAAAAAGAGAATTGGAGGTTGTTATCTATGATTCCCTTCCGGAATTGAAAAGGAGAAAAGAGATAACTAAAGACATCATTGATATTTCAGATGAAAAGGAGAATGAGTCATAGAATGGCATTGAATCTCCTAATCCTAATGATATCCGGTCTATGATAGTTGGAGGAAAAATTAATAAAATTGGTGAATTATGGGATGCTACCTCACCCATTGACAGACTAAAAATTGATGATGCACTAGTAGATTATCTACTTTAGAAAGGTATTGAAGTATCTGCTATTTCTAATTTCTTACCAGAAAATCTAACTAAGATTATTGAAGAAAGGATGTTGCTTGAAGGCCTGAAAGGACGTAAGATGGGAATCTTGGTTGAAATATGTAAAAAGGCTATGCAGAGATTATCTAGATTGATTGTAGAAACTAAGAAGTGTGTTAAAGAAATTTTAGATGTTTACAAGTATTATCTTCGGTGGCCTACTGTTGTAGATAACCAGAAATAGAATTGAAGCAATTGAAGCTAAGGTGAATGAAATTGGTAAGAAATTTGACATATTTGAAGATAAAGAAGGAAGAAAAAGGATAAGAGTTGGTGAACTATAGACTGAACTGATCATTACACAAAGATAGAAAGATGATGTTGAGAAACAATGTTTTGTTGAAGATTGGTCACCCTCTTTTACTCTGTTGTGATTATTGGAATGTACATGCACAAAATTGTAGTTTTCTGCTTTTAATTGGAAGAAGTTGTATCTAGTTCTCAAAGAAAGGTATAAGAAGGTGTTTCAGGTGAAGAGTGTCATCTTCACTTAATTTCTACTTTCTTAAATGATCTAGATTATTAGAATTTTTGAAGTTTTTGGAAATATTTTTGAAATTTTGATGTCACCATGTTTGCACTCATTTTTGGCACCCTTTGCCATTGATGTCAAAGGGGGAGAGATTGGATTTGGAGAATTTTGTTCACATGTTGCCATCAATGAAAAAGGGAGAGATTGTTGGAAAAATGAGTAGGTTATCTATTTTTTGTCATTGATGTCACCATGTTGGTAGTTTTGATGTCACCATGTTGGTAGTATGTTGGTAGTTGGGTTCGATACTCTTATACTGGTGCTTATCCTCTTTGGTGTTTGGTCTAGTATTTTCGTTGCCTATCTGGTATTATAGTTTGCACTTCTCCACGGATGATAATCTCTGGTTGTGTTTTTGGGAAATCTCTATTGAATGTTAAAGGAATACATGATCAGGTTATTTCATGCTCTTGTCCTTGTACAATGTACAAATTGATTGTTGCCTTGTTGTGTTGAAGATTATTCCTAGCTGACTTGTTAAGTTAATTTTGATTTAATGTGAAAACTTATGTGTGACCCATTTCTTGGTCCAAGCCGACACAATGAAGTGTGCTAAAGAGTGTTTTGTGTGTTTGGAAATATTTTGTGAACTATTAGAGCCGACATAATAATGGATAAAACATTTTGAAAATACTTTTTGGAGCCCACCTAATTAGTGCCTGCAATGGGGATCAGGTATATATATAAGTATATGGTGAACAGTTTAGAAGTAAGAGTGAGTAATTGTGAATGTGTGTGTGTGAATATATGTAGTGAGTCTATAGGAAAGTGATAGAGGAAATAGTGAAGAGATAATGAATGAGAAGGTGTGATCAAAAAGGAAAAATCTATGAGCACATCCAAAATTGTATTAGCACATGTTAGGTGCATTTTACTAGTTCATTTTTGGGCTATAAAGCCTTACTTTATTTTGTATAATTTTTCTATAGGGAGCGAGCCTCTTGTTGGATAGTGAGTCCTTTTGTAGGAAGTGAGCCTTTGTACTTGGATAGTGAGTCCTTCTTTTGGCAGTGAGCCTTCTTTTTAAAATACTATATAGTGTGAGTTAACCCTCACCATGGTTTTTCCCTTATTGGGTTTTCCACATAAAAATATGGTGTTCATTGTGTTGATTTACTTTTTATTATCTATGGTTCATGCTTATGTTTAATAATAAAATAGTGTGGATAATGAGTTGATGAGTGATAAAGTTTTTAAGTATATATTTGTGTAACAACTAATTCATGCCCCTCTTAGTTGCCATGCACCTATTTAACAATTGGTATCAGAGCTTGTGGTTCCTTGGTGAAGAGCTTAACCACTTGAGGAGCATCCTAAAGGCTGGTCAAATGGATGATAAAGGAGAACTCCAAACTACTCTTGAAGATCTTGATAAAGTGGAAATAGAAAACAAAGATCTAAAAGAGAATCTTGATGAAGCAAATGAATGTGTTCAGAAGTTAAAAGAACAGTTGAAAAAAATTAAGGAAAGACATAGAGAAGCAATTGAATAGCTAAAAAAAGAAATAATTGGACTAAAGGTGTTGGTAGAAGAAAAGAAGAGGATTGAAGAATGTGTGAATACTATGGTGTAGAACAAGTCTGGAGAATGTTCCAGTCTCAAGTAGGAGATAGTAAATTTGAGAGTGCAATTAGAGAAGGCTAAACTCTATGAAAATTAATTCAGATCTAGCTCCAGTAAACTTGAGGAATGGCTTGCATGATAGAATCCATTTAAAGATAAAGGTGGCTTAGGAGCTGATACCACTAAATGTTTTAAAGATATGAAGAAGAATCAAGGTAAGAGGAAGCAAAGAAGGAATTTTTCAGGATGACCACCTATGAAACAACCTAATGCATGAAGGTATCCCTCTTTTGATGGTATTTTCTTTTCTTAAAATAGATATGGTCATAGAGCAACTAAATGCAGAAGCAGGATGGACCAATTTTATAGTTCCCTTTCTAGAATTTTTTTTGAATGAGGGAAATTTGGCCACAATGCTACAAAATGTAGATCTTGTATAAGGATGATCTTTTGGGTAATGGAGAACATGCTTAATGAAGCAAGATGAATCAATTCTTTAATGGATATTGTTATGTCTATAACAAGTTTAGACATAGATCAAATCAGTGTAGATCAAGAAATAATGGAGGACAATCTAATCAGAAAGGTGTTATCTGCTATAACAATAATAAACTTGGACATATCTTAAATTTTTCCAAAAGTAAGAATGGAAAGTAGTCTACTCTGGTAGAGAAGAATGATTTGGTAAAGAAGATTGACAAAGAAGAGATGAAGCAAGAAATGGATAAGGTATGGAAGAAAAAATAAGAAGAAAAATCAGAGACTCTTGATGTGTTTGTACCCTCATTTGCTATAGATGAATTATTTGAAATTAAGACCCAACATGGTCGTAGGGGGAGCATTATCAGAAGATCATAAAAACCCCCTAGAAGAATGACATGTCAAAGGATGGCATGTGGTTGGAATAGGAAGAATGATTATTTAGAGGATTTGGAAATGGATCCAGAGAAAAATATGTTGGCAAAAGGAATTGCAGATTGAATTAGGTTTTTCTGTGCTAAGTGAAGTTTAACATATTTTTGTGTATGCCACATTTAATGCGCTTAGGGAAAACGTGATGGTGGATAACTATAAATTTCATGATGTTTTTTGGTTAATTATGCATCTGAAGTATTTGGAAGGTGCTCTGAAGAAATCTTGAGTTATGCTCAATGTATTTTAAAGGGAATCCAAAGATTGATTTAGGTAATCTAGAGCCCTATCTATCTGATTATAAAAGAAAAGAAGAAAATTTAAAAAAAAATATTGAATTTCAAAAGAAGCATAGCAGTGCATAGTGGTGTGTGTGTGTTACCTCTCTGAAATTGAAAAGGGTCAAAGTAGAAGAATACAATCATAGGAAAATGAAGGAAATTGAACTAGGGTTAAGCGAAGTTGAATTACAGAATACAAAAACCCAGTTAGGGATGGATGTCAGGAGTGAATTTTCATGGATTACAGATAAAGAGGTTATTTTTTTCTTGTTGAATCATGTCAAGGATGGAAGCATTGTTTTGTAAAAGCCCTATTTGATCTCGAAGGAGGTTGTCAAAGCAATCACTAGTTTATGTAGCATTGGAGAACTTCCTGGAAAGAAATTTGTGAAATATAAAGATGTGGTGGAGCTGACTAGCATTGGCAGAGATCAGAGAGCATTGTTGATTGATACACTTGCTGACTCTGCTGTTAGGTATGTTGCATATGGTATCTCATACAAAATTTATTTCAGAAATTGTGAAAGCTTAACTTCAGCTATTGTCATACACATTTCCCACATGATGGTTAAGGAGAATAGACAATTTGATTTTTGTAGCTTGTTACTTGAGAATTTTCTTGAAAATATTTGAATGTCATTGGTTGAGAATTATCTATTTCATTTTGGATCCCTACTGGTATTCCTGGTGTTTTGCTTTCTGAATTCTCTACCCAAAAAAGATAATGTGGCATGGGAATCTATTAACCCTATTGGAAAACAAATTTACAGGCATCTAGAATCTTTGGAAGATAATGAAAATATGTAAAGATCATGTTTCTCATCTTTGCGAGAAAACCCTTACTTTGGTATATCTATTTCAAGTGGATTTGAAGTGGGTTTCTCCTCTAGAAAAAGAGAATTGGAGGTTGTTATCTATGACTCCCCTCCAGAATTGAAAAAGAGAAAAGAGATAACTAAAGACATCATTGATATTTCAGATGAAAAGGAGAAAGAGTCACAGGCTAGCACTGAATCCCCTGATTTTGATGATATCCAGTCTATGATAGTTGGAGGAAAACTTAATAAGATTGGTGAATTATGGGATGTTACCTCACTGATTGATAGACTAAAAATTGATGATGCGCTGGTAGATTATCTACTTTAGAAAGGTATTGAAGTATCTGCTATTTCTGATTTCTTGCCAGAAAACATGACTAAGATTATTGAAGAAAGGATGTTGCTTGAAGGTCTGGAAGGATGTAATATTGGAATCTTGGTTGAAAGAAGATGTAAAAAGGCTATGCAAAGATTGTCTAGATTGATTGTAGAAACTAAGAAGTGTGTTAAAGGAATTTTAGATGTTTACAAGTATTGTCTTCGGTGGCCTACTGTTGTAGATAACTTCAAAAGTAGAATTGAAGTGATTAAAGCCAAGGTGAATGAAATTGGAAAGAACTTTGACATATTTGAAGATAAAGAAGGAAAGAAAAGTATAAGATTTAGTGAACTACAAGATGAACTGATCATTATAGAAAGACAGAAAGATGATGTGACAAAGACCTTCTATCTCTTTAAAGAAATTGCTGAAGTATGGTTAGAACATCTTTCTAGAATTCTTATTGATGCTGAAGATGTTGAGAAACAATGTTCTTTTGAAGATTGGTTACCCTCTTTTACTCTGTTGGGATTATTGGAAAGTACATGCATGAAATTGGAGTCTGCTGATTTTAATTAGAAGAATTTGTACCCAATTCTCAAAGAAAGTTATAAGAAGGTGTTTCAGGTGATGAGTATCATCTTCACTTAATTTATACTTGCTCAAATGATCTAGATTGTTGAAATTTTTGAATTTTTTAGAAATATTTTTGAAATTTTGATGTCACCATATTTGCACTCATTTTTGGCACCCTTTTCCATTGATGTCAAAGGGGGAGAGATTGGAGTTGGAGAATTTTGTTCACATGTCAATGCAATCAATCACAAAGGGGGAGATTGTTGGAAAAATGAGTAGGTTATCTATTTGTTGTCATTGATGTCACCATGTTGGTAATATGCTGGCAGTTGGGTCCAGTACTCTTATACCGGTGCTTATCCTCTTTGATGGCTGGTTTAGTATTTTGGTTTCCTATCTGCTATTCTAGTCTGCACTTCTTTGCGGATGATAATATTTGGTTGCTGTTTTGGGAAATCTCTATTGAATGTTAAAGGCATGCATGATCAGGTTATTTCGTGCTCTGGTGCTCATACAACATACAAATTGATTGTTGCCTAGTTGTGTTGAAGATTATTCCTGGCCAACTTGTTAAGTTAATTTTGATTTAATGTGAAAACTTATGTGCGACCTATTTCTTCGTCCAAGCCAACATAATGAAATGTACTAAAGAGTGTTTTGTGTGTTTGGAAATATTGGATCCAACATAATAACAGATAAAGCATTTTGAAAATACTTTGTGGAGTTGACCTAATTAGTGCCTGTGATGGAGATGACGTATATATATAAGTATATGGAAAATAGTTTAGAAGTAAAAGTAAGTATGAATGGGTATGTGTGAGTATATGCAGTGAGTATGTAGGAAAGTGAAAGAGGAAATAGTGAAGAGATAATGAATGAGAAGGTGTTATTAGAAAGGTAGCAGTTGTGAGAACATCCAGAATTGTATCAACACATGTTAGGTGCATTTTACCAATTCATTTTTGGGTTGTAAATCCTTACTTTTTTTTGTATAACTTTTCTATTGGCAGTGAGCCTCTTATTGGATAGTGAGTCCTTTTGTAGGTAGTGAGCCTTTGTACTTGGATTGTGATTCCTTTTGGCAGTGAGCCTCATTTTTAAAATACTATATATTGTGAGTTAACCCTCACCATGGTGAGGAATTATTGGGTTTTCCACGTAAAAATATAGTGTTCATTGTGTTGATTTACTTTCTATTATATATGGTTCATGCTTATGTTTAATAACAGAATAGTGTGGATAATAATTTGATGAGTGATAAATTTTTTAAGTATAGATTTGTGTGACAACTAATTCACCCCCCTTCTTAGTTGTCCTACACATGTTTAACAATACACTCATGGTTGGTATGCACTCACACACACACACAAGTGGCTATGGGGAAAGTCATGCCTTGGATTGGGCTTCTACTCAAACCATACCAAAGTTATGTCTCCTAATAACTTTAATAATTAACCACACAAAAATGATATTTGAGCTACATGAGGCAAGTAAAACTTCATATGCTTGAAACTCATACACATTGTAAATGTAAGATTTGTTCAATGGGATTATTCTTAGTTCATGCAAGGTCTCTTCTTAGGGAAAATTGTGCCTAATTTATCCAAGAGAGGACAAGTCAAAGAAATATTATGCTCTCGGAGGGAATTGAGCCCAATGACACCACCAAGAAAAGGAGATGTCGCAAGAAGAAATAAATCACACAATGAAACATTATGAGTGTTGATGTATGCCCCCACTTTAAAGTAGTTGGTAACACCATTATTGTGAGAAATTGTTTTAAAGGAGAAGGCATGAGAGCTTATTCAAAAATACCTATACCAAGTCATATGTTTCCAATAAGCTACATCATGAAAAAGGTAGTATGTCACATGCGATCCAACTTAAGGCATGTGATCCACATCCCAAGCTTGCTCTTATATCTACATGAAAAGCAGACAACTATCCAAAAGAGACAATGACAAGTGACATACGAGGAGAAGGATACCTAACCCTTTGCACCCACTTAGTGAAAGAAAAGGATGACCCAAATAGGATGAAAGTAATTTTTAGTTAGGGGAACTAGGTGCTTCAATACAAGGAAGAGAACCACACTCCTAAAGATGTTGAATTTTGTTACTTAAAGCCTTACATTTGTTAGTGGCATGACCATGCACTCTATGATATGCACATAAATAAGTCTTTTAATAAAATTTCTTTATGTTCTTGGAGGAAGGGATATTAAGTGATCTTGAAGGAGTCTCGACAAGATACCCTCTTGATCAATATAAGATGTTCCTTTATTATGCGACAAAGATATCTCTTGCTTAGTACAAGATGTCACACCTATGCAAGACTCTTTAGATTGTGAGATTTTGTTCTCTCCTTTATAGGAGGGTGTAAAATATAATGAACTCAAATCATTAGTGATTTGCATGATGACATTGACATTAAGCGAAGATGTCTTTTTTTGTTTCATTTCTTTCAAAGAATATTTTGTAATAGTGTTGATATTAAGTAAAGGCTTGTTTGTTTCTTTTGAGGGACAATAACCAAGACCATTAGTCTTTTCTTGCATGTGAGGCTCTATAGGGACACAAATACCTTGTTCTTTAGCACCACATCCTAAACCAATATATCCAAGTTGTTTCATAAGCTCGTAACATTTTCCATAAATCTTCTTCATCGCTTTTGGATTTGGTGGTTGTTCATGATTAAGTTTGTTGACTTTTTTCATTTAATTTTCTTTTTCTTCTAAAGTGGTTGAGGTGGATGCTCTCGAAGGATCTTTCATATTTTGTGTTGACATTACTGCTTTTTCTTTTCCCCTGTCTAAATCTTTTTTTATGATCTTGTATTCTCCCATGAAAGTTGGTTCAATGTCTAAGGAATCCCAATCATCTTCTAATAGCTTTGTGACTTATTCAATGTGTTTTTCTTTGTCTTTCTATTGTACGGGTTCCACTTGTGTAGTTGGTGTCAATGTTGCTAAAGGATTTTCCTTTCCTTTCTTAATGTTTAAACAACTTTTTGGGTCAGGGCCAGCTAGGAGTGTGTACACTTTGTTGTTGTAGATAGATTTAATTTGATGATGAAGAGTAGAAGGAACCCCATTCATTGTGTGAATCCATGGCTTGCCTAAAATAAAATTATATGAAATATCATGTGGCATAATATGGATCAGTGTTTCTAATGTGGCCTTTCCATCTATAATAGGCAAAGTGATCACACCAAGCAGTTTCCTTCCTATAATATCAAATCTACTAATAGATAAAGAGGTAGGTTAATTTTTTTATTTATCAATGTCAAACCTATCCAAAAGGGTCACACTACACACAATTAGGCCTAAGCCATTGGCTCACTTTATCCCTTTATCACTTTTCTTTTGTAGTAAGATATTCTTTTGAAAGCTTCATTTTGTTTTTGCACTTCCAAAGGGGGGAGTTCGCTTTGGTCGAAAATAATGTTAGCATTTAGCCTTGAATCATGGCTACTATGTCATTCAATTTTTCACTAGAGGGAATTGAAACTTGTTGCAAGGTTGTTTGAAGCATAGTTTGATAATTACGTGAATTCTGAATTAGGTCCCATAGAGATATTTTTGCATGAGTGCTCTTTAGTTGTTCAACAAGATCATACTCCTTTCCATGAGGAGGACCTGGTAAGATAAGGTTAGGTAGGATAGGATTAGGAAATGGGAGGGATGTTGAAGGTGGTTGTATTGGTTGCATATTGTTCCTAGTATTATATCTATGAGCAATAGTATTATGACTTAGTTGCTGCAAAACATTAGGAAGGAGAGAGATAAGGTTATCACTTTCAATCCACATGTCCTCTTGAAAAATATGATTTTCATGATTTTTCATGATTGTATCCTCTTTTACTAATTCCTTCTTACAAGTAGGGGGGGTATTGAGAGATGGATTTGGGATAAGCAAGGTGGTGGTTGTGATCCCATCTTCTTGTTTTCTAATATCTCCCAAAGGGGGATGAGGAGAGGAACAATCAAGACCCTAAATGCTTGTATCTTCTTTCACCAAGATGCCTTCATCACTAATATGAGAGGTATCAGAGAAGAACAAGTATGATTTTTATGATTGTCAACACTACCATTCTCACCAATGTGTAATGTAATATTAAGGATTATGTCAATGGTTTGATCCACTTTCTCAAAGATTTTCTCATAACTATGAAAGATAACTTAGATGGATGACTAACATGTTTCTTAATGACCTCATTGTTGTAATCTAAATTGAACTCATAAGAGGGGATGTTGTACTTATGCAATCCATTTTTAACCATATCAAAGCCACATCTCTCGAAAGAAAACATGCTATCATGAAAAAGTGCAATGCAATGACTTAAAGTGAAATGTTTAAATTGAATTTTTCAGATTTGAAACTAGGTAATTTACTTATTACAGTATGCAGTGATATGAAATGGAATGTTGTGAATGCAATTTTGAAATGAAGCAATGCATGAAATGGACTAATTTAAGCTAGATTTAGTGAAATGCATGTAACTAAAACTCAACCAACTTAAAAAGATAGTTAATGGCAACAAACAAAACTGTCGAAATAAGGTTTTTAGTGTTGTCAAAAGGCAGTTTCACATGTGCTCTGGGACTGACTTGCCCAGGGTGGCGAATGAGTCCCAATAGGGATTTTTTTCAAAAAAAATAGAAATTTTTAATTGATTTTGATGCTTTTTAAGTTCTATGATGTGTATCCTATGTGAAGATGCATTTTTTGGATGATTTTTGATGTTTTGAGATGCAAAAATGCAACCTATATGCACTTTCACTAATGGAAAATTTTGAAAACCTAGAATGCCAATTAAGTAATGTAAAAGGAAATGAAAAGTTAATGCAAGCTAGATCTAGGATGATGGTGGACTCCAAATTAGCAAAGAAGGTATTCTAAATGCAGGTTCACCAAAATGTAACTTAGAATTTTGTCTTCAGTAGGGGTTATAGGACCTAGGGAAACAAACTTTCTATGCTTTACATTTAAGGATGACCCTAGAGATCTCACCCAAAGAATGGAATAAAGGAAAGAGATCTAACAATAGGGTATCCTAGGGCATGATTTAGATTACAAGAGGGGTTCACCACCAAGTTTAAACTTGGAAAAGATAATGACATGCAAGATGAAATGTAAAGCCTAGTTTCATGCAATGCTTCACTAAATGACTTGAAAATGCAAATAAAATAGAACAAAAACTTTAAAATAGAAAGTATGCACCTATAAACTTGCTAGAGATGGAATGGATCTCTAAAATCCTAAATAACCTAATTTTTTTGGCCTAGTGGTACTCATTCACCATTTGGGAAAATTAGTCCCAGATCTAGGTCATTGCATAGGATCAAGTTTTAACCAAATGGGTATCCAAATCTGCAAAGATGTGTGAAAAACTCATATAGTGGGACTCATTCACCACAATTGGGGATCAATTATGTCTTGTCATGAAGTGTCCCAAGAGTAAAATATTGAACTGGAACATTGCAATCCTTTGATGATGGATGAACTAAGCACTTTCCCACTGATTTCATGCAAATTGGATAGATAATTTTCCCTAGATCTTAGTTTCTGTGAGTCTTGACAAATTTTAATGACAACTTTGACAACATTTGCAACTTTGTCATTTTGGTTCCTTTGAAGACTTCAAATCCAGTTTTCTTCAATCTACAAACCTACAATCACACATTGAAGAAGGGAAAACTTGTTGATTGTTAGGGAATGGGGATTTGCCTTGGTCAAACCCCTTTAAGGTAATTAAACCAACTTATGAAGTAAGATAATGAAGCATGAAAAATGAAATAATGCAATTAGAAATTTTCCATGATGATGGATCTTGAATTGTTGCAAAAATTGATGAATAATTATATTCTTGAATGTACTTGAATTCTCTTGTGAACTCAACTTGCTATTAAGAATGTTCTCACAAAAGTATGAGGTGAAAATGAATGAAAAAACCTTGTATTTATACTTAATTATGTAATAATTCCCAAAATTACAACACTGCAAGACAACACCAGATCTAGGAGGAAAAAATCCCACAAATATTTGAATTACTTTTAATTTTGGGCCACATGGGACTCATTCACCATAAGTGGAAAATGAGTCCTATTTGACATAATGTATGGGGCCAAAAATCAAAAGTGCTTAAAAAGGTGTAAACGTTTGTTTGGGACCAAAAAATTTAGGTAGGAATCATTCACCACAAGTGGTGAATGAGTCCCAAATCACTAAATTTGAGCCATACAAGCTAGAAACACCTGAATTATGATTGGTTATTGATTGGTGTTAGGATTATCCTCAAAAATATGTAATAAATAAGGCTTGTGGATGCAAAATAGGTCCAATTAAAGCATAAGCAAACCCAATTATTAATGACAAGCCTAGAGAAATGTGAAAGTGTGTTACAACACTCCAAATAAGGAAATATTAAGGTTGATTTTGATTAAAAATAGGTTTATTCTCCTTAGTTAATTGATAAAACCCTAGAAAAGTGTGAAAGTATGTTGCAACACTTCACAATACTTGAGCAAGGTACAATTTAAATCCATTATTGCACAAGGTCCCAAGACCTAATGTGAATGTGTCAACCACATTACAACACTAAATCAAGGCAATGTTAAGCCAAAATCCACAAGGAGGACCCATACAAGTGTGAAAATGTCAAGGGACCCATTTTTCGACACTACAAGGACATACAACATAAAAAGCATAAAAAGCAATAAAAAACTTCTAAATTTTTTGAAAAAAATTCCTACTAGGACTCATTCGCTACCTTGGGTGAATCAATCCTAGTGCACATCTAAAACTGCCTTTTACAACACTAAAAACCTTGTTTTTGCACTTTTGTTTGCTTCCATTAACTATCTATTTCAGTTGGTAGAGTTTTTGTTACATGCATCTCACTAAATCTAGCTTAAATTCTCACATTTCATGCATTTCTCAATTCTAAATTTGTATTTACAACATTTCATTTTCAGATCATTGTATAGTGTAATCATAAAATTATCTTGCTTGAAAACTGAAAATTACATTTCATTTTAAGTCCTTACATTGCATTTTAAGTTTGCATAGATTTATTTTCAAAAATACTAGTTTCATTCTTCTCCAAGTTTGCAAAGAAAAATTTAGTCAATAAGCATGTTAGTCATTCATTCAATGCATTCCCTAGCTATGAGAGTCTCTTAGTGCAAGAGAATGAAAATGTCAATGTTTTCCTTAAACTTACACCCCCTCCTATCTCTCCTATTTGTGACGATGTTGTGCTACAAGAGAATACAAACATAGATAACAATGATGATCATAATTGTACTTCTCCTGATACCTCTCCTTTTAGTGACGAAGGTATCTTGGAAAAAGAAAATACAATAATTGAGAATCATGAAGGACTTGTTCTCCCTTCTCCTCATTCCCCTTGGGAAGATAGTATAACAATAGAAGATGAATTCACTGCCACCACTTTACTTAGTCTCCATTCATCTCCCAACACCTCCCTTATTTGTGAAAATGCTTTAGTGAATAAGGGTACAATCATGAATGATCATGACAAACACATCTATAAGGAGGATATGTTGGTATCAAGGAATCCAATGATTGAGAGTTATAGAATTATTTCTCTCCTTCCTAATGTTCCTAACATTTGGAAGGGTCTATTTGAACAAGAGCATCCAATCATTGAAACACATGAAAATCATAGTTTTCCTTCCCTCGATGTCTCCCCTACTTGTGACGAAGATACTTTACAACATCTACCCATGAAATGTGATGAACCTCTTGTTTGCCACTTTCCTAAAATCTCTCCTACTAGGGTAGACATTAGGGCACAAGAGAATGAGACCTTGGAGCAAATGAATGAAATAATCAAGAGTCACAACAATCAAATTTCCCCCTCTCCTAATATCTCTCCTATTGGTGAAGAAGATATTATGGTGTTACAAGATGCCATCAATGCGAATCACAAGGAAATCATTATTGAACAAGCAAACACCATCATTGACAAGCAAGAAAATACAACCATGGATCATTCCCTTACTTGCAAGGAAGTCACTTTGGAAGAACCAATCCTTGAATGTCAAGAATAACTGGTTTGTAGTTCTCCTAACAACTCTCCTCCTAGGGAGCCTATCATGATGCAAGAAAATAACAACAATAGTAATGTGTCTTCCTTAGGTGATGGTAAAAATGTGATTCTAGATTTCCCTTCATTAGAGACACATTAAACCAAGACCGCTAAGGTTATGAATGTGCAAGTTTCCATTAGACCACCCTTGAATGGACCTCCTACATACCCTGTGGGACATCCTAATAATCCCCTAATTCTTTATCCACCCTCACAACAACCACAAGTTCAAAAGAAACCTATGCTCATCTTAGAACCACCTAAAAGGAAACTTGATAATGATAACGTTTCACACCAACCGAGTTACAATGGCATTGCTCACATATATAACAAACTGTATACAATCAATGCCAACCTCAAACCTGTAAGACTTATGAAGAAAATTGGGAAATGATGTGGTGCTATAGAACAAGGTATCCATGTCCATATAAAGCCTAAAAAGAAAGAAAAGTTTAATGATCTTGGTTATTGTCCCTCAAAACAAAAGCCTTCATTCAATGTCAACACCATCACAAAAGATTCTTCCAAGACAACTTTAACCTTGGTACATCCTAAATTGATAGATATCTCATTAAATATGTATCAAGAAAAAACTTTATTTACTCATCATAATAAATAACATTAGTTTCTTCTCCTTGCCATGCAATAGTTTTAGGATCATAGCATACTCACTATTGCATGTTTTGCATTCATCGCAAGTTATTCCCTTTTTGCAAGGACCAACATATCATCATCCATTCTAGGGTCACCCTTGTCTTGCACTAAGTGGGGTAAAGGGTTAGATAGCCTTGTCCTCGTATATCACTTTCCATTGTCTCTTTTGGCTAGTTGATCACCTTTCATGTACATATAAGAGAAAGCTTGGGATGTGGATGACATGCGTTAAGTTGGCTTGCATGTGACATACTTATCCATGATACAACTTTACTTGGAAACATATGACTTGGCATAGGGATTTCAAAGTTAGCTCTCATGTCTTCTTTCAGGTTAGCATTTATCATTGGATACTTTAAAGTAATTGCTTAAAATGGTACATTGTAGCAACCGCTTTAAACTGGATGCATACATAGATGATATCTTTTGGAAAAAAATTATATGGTGTGATTTGTCTATTTTCTTGTGATGTGTCATCTTCTTGGTGTTGTCATTGGGTTTGATGTTGTCCAAGAGTGTGTGATCTACTGACATGGAATGATATGAATGAGGAATCCCATGGGTGATGATTTGACACTTTTGACTTGTCCTCTCTTGGAGACATTAGGCACAATGCTCCCTAAGAAGAAGACCGTTACATGAAAAAAGCAAGATCTCCTTTAACAAAATTTTCACATAACATTCAAAATCATTTACAAAAGAATTTTCATTGTGGGGCTTTATCAAAGTTATCAAGAGGATAACTTTGGTATGGTTTGTATGATGGGAAGCCGACACACTAGTATGACTTTCTCATTATACAGTGGGAAGTTGACACACTGGCATGAATTTCTCACTAAACCACTTCTTTGGGACAACTCACCCCATGGACAACCTGATGTTCTGTGGCCCTAGAGTGAGCACATTTTTGAAGTTGGATCCACCTATATTATTATTTTCTTCTTTATGTCTTTGACATTATATGATTGTGTATCTTGTGTTGCTGCATATTATACACCTTACGTGTGTCCTTTCATGCTTATGTTGCTTTGACATAGGATCTTGGATCCTGGTGGCTTGACCACCTCCTTTAATCTTTGTCATCCTTTGTCATCTACATTGGTACACTCAAACCCCTCTTGAATGTCTACTTTAGTGCGAGTTTGAAGCAAATTCATCCTCTCACTAAAGTGGGGGCTAAATGGAGTCATAAAAAAAGTATACCTTTTCCTTGCTTGATTTGAGAATAATTAATGATAAATTGGACCTAATGTAACCTTGGTCTAGTGTTGTAAGGTATTTTAAACATCCACATCAGGTCTTGGGCACTCAAGCTAAATAAACTTAACTCTACCTTAATTTAGTGTTGTAAAATGTATTTATGTACATCTTCACATTAAATTTAGGATGCTTATAAACAAAGTGGACCTAATCTAGTGTTGTAATGTGTTTTACACATTTGCATGGGCTCTAGGATAATTCACCACCAACAATTCACCAATGGAAAATTCACCGACAATAATTCACTATGGGAAAACTCACTGCCACCAGTAATTCACTTCCATGCAAAATTAACCACCAAAAATTCATGTAATTAATTTTTTGTGTGGTGAATTGTCATGGTGGTGAATTTTCCTGTAGTGAATTTTTGGTGATAAATTTCCCTTGGTGAATTGTTTGTGATGAATTTTTCGTATACCATTCGCATGGGATTTAGAGCCCTTCTAAGCTAAATAGACCCAATTTTTCCTTAATTTAGTATTGTAAAGTGTATTTATTTACACTTTCACATTGGATTTTGGGCTCCCTTACATTTATGACCTTTATATCATCATTAATAGGCCCCTATGACCCTATATTATGCATCCCAAGGCATATTTCGATCAAAAACCTAACAATATCAACATAAAAACTAAAATTCTTCACTCCTCGACACTTTAGCATGAAAAATAGCCCCTATGGGACCCATTCACTACCTTGGATGAATGAGTCCCATCCAGGAGGGACTCATTCGCCCAAGATAGTGAATGAATCCCATTTGGCCTATTTTTAAGGCTTTGACCAGGAAAAGTGGGTTTTTAATTCAAATTTCTTCAATTTCAACCTTGGGGATCAAATTAATGGTCATGTGATGCACTACCAATATGAAAAAGATTAAAAAATCATTGACTATATATCACTAAAACTATCAAGATCATAATCTTCCTTCTCTTCTCAATTCAAGCTATTCTTTTCAGATCCAGTGAGGTCAGGTCAGTGCCTCCTTGTTGTATCCATAGGTCATTTAAATCAAGTTTGCATCATATCAGGGTTTTGTATTTCATCTTGCATATCATTGTCTTTTCCAAGTTTGAACTTGGTGGTGAACCCCTCTTGAAATCTAAAATCATTCCTAGGATATCTTATTGTCAAATCTCTCTCCACTAATTATTGGATTGAGACATCTAAGGTGTCCTTGAGTGTAGCAATTTTGAAATAGGATCCCTATCCTTGTGTTTATGCCTCAAAGGTGGGGAACATCCATTTCCATTGACTATAGTATTGGTTTGTCAGATCTGTCTAAAGTTTTGATTTGAATCAATGCCTTTGTATCGAGTCTACGACATATTCTCAATCCATCAACTACCCCCTATTATCAGCTGGCTCTCAACTTTTCTTGGCCACCAAATTTGTGTCTGACCATTTTTCTATTTGCCATATGATTTTTTGGCATCATCAGGGTGTACCCATGGGTCACATCGGTCGATTGGATTTTTTCCAGTCGCTGTCAATCTCCTATTATCCATTGGCATAAAGAGTCTTTAGTATCTGGCATACTTAATTCTCTATAGTAGTGGGTTTGAACTTAGATCATCTATCAACGAATATTTACAGATTTAGTACTTGAGTACCTTGTCAATTTTCCTCAGTCAAATTGCTTCCATTGAAGGTTTTTCTCACTCGCAAATTTATATAATATAATTTTGCTTTTAACAGTTTTGTCTGAAATTGTAAATATCAACCATTATTTAATGAGCCGACTATGATTTGTTGTCGGAATTCTTGGTTTATAGTTATTTGTTGGTTTTTAAAGTCTTCAAACCCTCGGCTAGATGGCTATATTAGCCCACGGTTTCATACTCAGCCGGAGGTGGTAAGCGCCAAGAGGCATTTTTATTTTTAATATTATATAGTCTACGGTCATATAAATGCTCGAGTAGTGTTTTTCATTTTTCATTTTTTGTGGGTATGGTCACATGGATGACCGCAAATGTAGCCCCCAAGTGCCAAAAAATTGCTCCTATTTTAGCTTACTGATTACCTAATTTTGCCCCATAGGCCCCAAAATAGCTATTTTTATCATTTTTGCATAGATTTTACTTACAGAAGCAAACTTTTTGACACAAAATATCACCAGAAAGCTAAGAAGCTCAATTTTCTAGTGGTGCAATTAATTTTTAGAAATTTTGCAGTTTGGTGGGCATGTGCAGGATCATGATGGGCCAAAAAGTGGCGATATGATGGGTATGTGTAGGGTATGTCGCTGACGACTTTTTTTTATACCCAAAATTGATGAAACAAAAAAGGGTTTTTAAAGGAGATTCTCAACTTTCCACCAATATAAATTATGCTTTACTTTGAATTTAATAAATAATTATTATTCATTTTCTATTTGAAGTATAACTAAAGTCCTAATTATTTATTGATTTAAAAAGCATCTATAGCTTTCAAATTGTATCACACTTTTGAATCGAAACATGTCACATTCTATGCTTCACATACTATAGGGTTTTTTTTAAAAAAAAATCATGAAGTTTTGACCATGTTAAGGTGGTCAGACATACGAGTTTTTATATTTTTAAAAAGTTGTAATAAAAAATTCATAATTAATTATTTACTTGGAAAAGAATTACAAAAAAAATGCATCACATCCAAACATCAGTCCTCTACTTATATCCAAAATATTATAAAAAAATATTATCATTTTATTGCGGTTAGGGTGGTTAGACAGACACCTACTTCTTATTTTTTCCCTGAAATTTAAGTACTACTACATTGAAATTTCAAATTTTCACCAAATAGAATTTTTTTTCTTAAATAAACCTAGTATTTTAGAAACTACATTCAATTTGCTACAGATCATATTCTTACATATTTTTGAAATAATATAGATAACTTATTCAAATTTTTATGTCAACTTGCCTAACTCTGATTTTTCTAAATTTTTTGCCACTTAAGGTCTTGTTTTTTCCGTGATGATCCTGCACATACCCCAGTACCATATTTTACTGATTGAAGTCAGATCATGTATTTTGGCTCTTGATCTCATAACTTCTTGCCATGATCTCTGATTTTCATGATTCTTGTTGCACTGGAAAGGTATTGAGGAGCTCTGTCTAGCCATCCATGCACTTTTTCCTAATTCTATCCTAGGTACATTGTGATTTCATATTTTTCCCAGTGGGTCTACTAAAGGGTACGTGGATATTTTGGAAGTTGGAAAATATTTTTTTTATCATTGCACTTCATTTTAGCTATACTGTATATGTTGATCTCATATTGCATCATTTGAGAAGTGTATTATCATTGTAATCATGGGTAATGCAACTCATCCTTTTGTAATAGTTCTAACTAGGGATAATAACTAGGGATAATTATGAGTCATGGAAAAAGGCATGACAACACATTGTAAGTGGCTCAAAAAATTTCCACATCTTTATGTACTCATTCCTGAGCCAGAAACAACATATATGGAATTAGTTTGGGGTAATAATAATGATCATATCATAGGATTAATTGGTTCTAGTTTCAGTGCAAGCAGCCTCAGAGGAAGCTATCATAAGATATTCTATGGCATCACATGCCCATACATAGTTTGGACCAAAGTTTGGGAGATATTCAGAGATCCACACAAGCCTCCATTCCCAGATGATCCTGCTTTAGATTGCCTCATTCCACTTGATGATGTTGATAACATACCATATGATGATGAGACCTTATAGGATTTTGAATATGATGCAAAAATTGAGTGTCTTGGTGATCCAAAGACTTCTCCTATAGCTCCTACTTCTCTAGATGAGATCACATCTTAATCTTCTATTGATGAGTCATTGAGTGCTTACATTGATTCATTGCAACAGGTATCTGATGGTCTTCCTAATTGGGATTCCTATTTGATAGACATTGGTTCTTTGTTTGTGGAGTCTCACATTATAGATTTGGAGGACGAATTTGAGGATCTATCTCTCCTATTTGATGATATTCATGGATCCACTATTGTCACTTCATGTTTATCTTTGGAGTTGGTTCATGATCAGTTTCTACTTGTTCTTGGTTTTTCATAGTTTTTTATCATTAGGTATGTACCTAATTGGATTGTGGCATCATCATCTTCATCCAAGAACTTGGCAACACATGAGTAGATTTCAGAGACACAATCTTCATACATATGGATTCCTCCTAATTCCTACTCAGAATGGGAAGCACTCCTACATTTGTACATGTTTTGTCTTCTTCCTAAGGGGAGAAACATTATTTGTAGGCATTGGATTATGTTTTGTATTTAGACATTAACCATACTCGTAGGTGATCACACATTATGGGGGAGATATCTTATCTCTCTTTCTCCCTCTTATGGGGGGTCATTGATTGTATATAAATGATGGATGTAGTCCTTGGGGGTATCACCGAGTCCTCCATACATCATGTTTTCTTATTTTTTTCTCTCTTTTCGAGTGAAGTTTTGTCCCATTGGGTTTTCTCCTTTTCTTCGTTTGTGAGATATTTTTTTCATTTTCATTGTAAATGGGTACCTAACATGGCCTTGTAGCCAGAACCCGTAATCATAATGTTTGCATAGTTTGCATAATAATCTTCTCCCTAAGTTGCACTTAAGGGGGGTGTTGGTGTTAATAAATGTCTTGTACCTAGCTAGTTCACTCACTAGGTAATTAGGGGAAATATTCACATGTTAAGTTTACTTAGATAAAAGATTCTTTCTAGAATTCTTACTTGGATTTTCTAGAACTTATACTATCTAGCTAGTATTTCTTGATTCCTAGGTGATTAGTTTGTTAGTTATCTCATGTTATAGGATTAAGACACTTTTCATGATCTTGTCTAATCCTATCTATCTACCCTGCCTTTATAAGCAAAGGATCTCATGTACATTTGCATTCAAGCATATTCAACCATTATTCAATCTTGCATTTTTGAAGTAAGATTTCTTGTCATTCTCTCTCTTGTGGAAGTTGTTTTGGTCTAGCAATTGTTCTTGGGGGTGTTGGGGAGTCACCATTTACTTCCATAGTCAAAGGATACAAACAAGAGCTTGAAAGATATTATGATGAAACATATGTACCATTTGGAAGAATGGAAATAGTTCAAGTAGTCATAGCAATATCAGGCCAACATAATTGGAAGGTGTTTCAAATGGACACAAATCCAACCTTTTTAAATGAAATGCTAAAAGAGGAAGTGTATGTAGAGTAGCCACCTAGCTGTGAAGTCCCATGGCTACAAGAGGACAAGGTATATAGGCTTCGAAAATCTCTCCACAGGCTGAACAAGCACCAAGGGAAAGGTACAATAGAGTAGACTCATATTTATTGAGTAGTGGATTTAGCAAAAGTAGCAGCAAGCCCACACTTTATATCAAAGTAGGACAAGGTGATATTTTAATTGCTATTTTGTATGTAGATGATCTGATTTTACTAGAGATAGTGATAACTTCATTATTGATTTCAAAAAGATTATAAGGAGATTAAAAATAGATAACAAAAAACCTACATCAACACCAACACTGACAAGTCTGAAACTAAGCAAAGAGGACAACAATAGTGAAGTGAACCCAACCCTCTACAAAAGCATGGTTGGAAGTTTGAACATATTTGACATCCACTAGGTGTGATTTAATGTATCTAGTAAACTTGATTTCTAGGTTCATGGAGAAAATAAAGTCACACATTGGCAAGCACGAAAGATGATTTTGAGATATGTGAATGAAATAATAGGCTATAGAATTTTGTATGGTGCATCTAATGAATTTAAGATGGTTGGTTTCATAGATAGTGATTGGGAAGGTATTGCAGATGATAGAAAGAGAACATCGAGACATGTGTTCCACATGGGTTTAGGTGCAATATCATGGGCATCAAAGAAGCAACCAATTTTCTCTATTTCTACAATGGAAGTTGAGTATATTGCAGCAAAAACAACATGTTAGCCTATTTGGTTGAAAGAATCCTTGTAGATTTGAAGGAACAACAAGAATAAATGATAGTCATTCATTGTGACAATGTTTCCTCAAATATTTGATAAAGAATATAGTCTTCCATGGATGAAGCAAACACGTTGAGAACTGTTATCACTTCATAAGGGAGTTGGTAGAACAAGGTGAGATTGAACTTCATTATTGTAGATCTAAGTAGCAGCTTACTAACATCTTCACCAAGCCATTGCAAAAGGATAGTTTTGAACACCTAAGAGATAGGCTTGGCATTATAGAAAACTTCAGAGATTGGCTTTGAAGGGAAATTGAACAATGATATCTAAATTTAGATTAAGGGGGAGTGTTGGAAATATTTAATACTCAATCAGAGGTCTTTTCCCCCCTTATTAGTTTTGGGGATCTCCTCAAACTGCCCCATGTAAACTTACAACTTGCTTGACATGCCAACATTTATGAAGGTAGGTAAGTTTAATATTTGAATTTTGAGTGATTGTTTTCATGAGTTGAAAACAACACAAAACAAAAGGAATGTAATTGTAGGTTTTAGTAGTCAGTTCCCTTTTGGTATTTTAAGAAGACCCTGCAACAATAGAAGGAGAATGTATAGCTAAGAAAAAGGAAACAACAATAGTGCATAGAAAGGAATTTTTATCAGATGCAATAGATGAACAACATTAGCTATAGTAGCTCTAGTTTAGGTGTGTGTGCAACACCAAGTATTGGACAACAGTCCAAATAGAATATGTTATATTTTGTATTGGTAAACAAAGCATCTAATCAGTATTTTTATAATTTTAGAAAGAAAATGAGGAATATATAAATTTATTTTTTCTATCATACATTTTATTGTCACTCTGCATTATTTTCTATTTTTTTTGTTTTGTCCATCATCAAGTTACAATAGTAGTGATATTGTATCGTTGCACCCCTACTTTCCAATATTGAGGAGGAAAAGGATAAGAGACCTTCTATGAGTCAAGTGGTTGAGATTAGATTGTTGAAATGATAGATACACAATGTCCTTGAGGCTGTAGCCTTCAAGAGGACCTTTTCCAAGAAGAAATTCGACCACATAGAAGGTGTTGCAACTAAGGGCATGCAAATGGAGATTATCTGATTGATATCTAAAATATGATTAAAAATGTGCAAATGACTTGAACATATAGGCATGAGAGAGATGAAAGATGCAATATGATGTTTCCATGTGTCATGATGTAACAACATGTGACAACATGTGAACCCTACCTAGGAAATGATAAAAGATTGAGATAAGTTCTAGAAGGACACCTCATCTTCTAGAAGGAATCTTATCTCCTACAAACATGGAAAGGGGGATGACCCCATTATTTATGATTTATCTAATAATGCAACCTATGAAGTAATTAATTAAATGTAAGACCTAAGTTAACTTATGATAGTGTAATAAATAATTAATTACACTAACATAGATAAGATAAGATCTCACGACAACTAGAACTTCTAAAAAAAATTCTCATGGCTTAAGTAAAGTTAACATGCGAATATGACCTACTAGGTGAACTAGTTAGGTAAAACACCTTATTTAAAGTAGAATTTTGATTGGGAATATTTATCTTTAAATGAGATATCCTTGTCATTGGATCATATTTTGCATTGATATCTTTTAAATCCTATATTTTCATCTTCATCAGCATGGCTTAGAAAACTTGATTTGGTAGTGGCATCTTTCGACATCAACATCGAGACACTTGAGAAATTTTTAGAGGCTTAATACATCTTTAGTTTTCCTCTTCCATATTCCTTTCAGGAATGGGGAGATATCATTCATACACCTTTGGAATTTTTATTTTCAAGGGGAGGAATATTGTTTAATGATCATGGACCATTTTCTACATTTATTTTCAAGCATCTACCAATGGTACAAATTATACATTGATGGGGGCTACATGGTCTCTCTTCTTCTCTCTTATGGGAGGAATTTTTCCTCACATAATATTTTTTTCCTTCTCATTCTTCTTTGAAAGCATTTTTCTTGTATTTTCTCTCTTTTGGGGAGGAGTTTTGTCCTACTAATTTTCCCTATTTTCTCCATTTTTTAGAGATTTCATTTCTACATGAGTACCTCATGGCATACCCTTGCATATTTCCATTTTTACATTCATCTACTTCTCCCTAAGTTGTACTTAAGGGGGGTTGTTTGTGTGAAAGAGGTATTTTACCTAGTTAGTTCATCATCTAGGTCCTATTCACACTTATTACTTAAGTTAGGGTACATATAAGATACTTATCACTTTATGTTTCTTACCATAAGATTAAGACACTTAGCATAATATTATGATATCTTGTGTCTCACCTTGGCTTATATAACAAAAATAATATTTTACAAGAGAGAAATACAAAAGCATACATTTTAAAATTGTCTAAAAATGACAAAATTCTAGAAATACATATAAAGTAACAAAATAATCTTAGACTAGAATGGAGGGAATTTTTCTCCTAGATTGGTGAAAACTAGGAGCTGATAGCTAATTCCAAATAATGGCTTTGTCATTTTGATCTATTTTCTAATCTAGTTTAATGACTATCTTAAAACTTTGGTTCCTCTGGAAGTTAGTATTGGATTGTTATTTTATGTTAGCTATGGTTTAGTTTATAACTTGTTGTACTGGTTAATCTTTTATCTAGTATGTGTGCCAAATTTTGGGATAGTAGTGGTATGCTTATGTTTTGTATTATAACTATAATGATCCTGTGGATGCAAATACTCGTAAGTTGTCCTGCGAGCCCCATATGGTTGCTTATTAGTATTTATTTTGGTTGTTATTTTTTGGGTGTGGTTGATGTTGTTTCCTATCCTGTCTTGTCTTTGTTGTTTCAACTCATTTTGTTACTATGGGATCAGGGTCCTTCCCTACTTATGTAATAAAAAACAAAAATGAAACCATCCCACACACACAAGAAAAAAACAACAAAAGATGTTGTTCTACCGATGAAGAATACAATATTCACAAGATTCTTTGATACCTTATTACAATATGTAAGAGAAGTGCTGATTAAAAAGGAAAGGTGAGAGATGTGATCAAATAAGATCATGAAAAGTTTCTTAATCCTATGACATGATACAAAAAATATTAAATTAACTAAAACACACAAAGAAAATGAGATAAGACAAGATAAGATCTCAAGACAACTAGGACATGTAGAAATATTCTTATGACCTAAGTAAACATAACATGTGAAGAGGACTTACTAGGTGAATGAGTTAGGTAAAACACCTTTCACACCAACAAGTGGAAACTATTTATAAAAGGCCTATGTATTGATGATAATTAAAAACTATAAAATATGTAGAGTTATGTGCTAAGTTATTGTAGGATAAAAAGAAATGGTATTTTTGCTAGAGATAAAATTAAATAAAAATTATTATTATTACCAGATCCCTTATATGGAGATTTATTGACACTTAGAATTACTATAAATGTTCCATTGGTGTGGAATTTTATATATCTAGGGGTAATTTTATCCAATGAGTTGTTGACAATGTTAGAGAAAAAAATGGGTGGAGAACATGGTGGATCTCAAATTAAGATTATATTTTATTTTTATTATTAAAAATTATTTTTTTTGAAATGGAGTTTACTCATATTTATCTTCTAGAAACTAAATAAAATGAAAAGAATGTTGAGCATTTTACATGGAACTTTTATACTTAAGAATTATTATAAAGTTGTCATTGGTATGGAAAAAAAACACCTACTTCTAGAACATTGCAATGAAATTAGCATAAAAGAGATACGATGGAAGCAACATGGATAAAAATTACTCTCTAAAGATATTTTTCTATAACTTCATAATGATATAAGTGTAGTCATTGTATGAGATATTTTAAAAAAATATGAAAAGAATAAATAAGCTTGGGATATAAATAATAAAGATTTATATAAATAATTTTACAAAGTATTGTAGGGTCTTGCCAACCCTTTAAAAGAGACCTAGATAGTGTGTTAAACTAAAAAATATAAAATAAGTAGAGTTACATGTGCTAAGCTAATGTAGGAAGAAAAAAATGAAATGATATTTCTTTGCCAAAAACATTAAAACTGAAAAAAAATGATTAGGTTCCTTTTATGGATATTTTCTTGATACCTAAGAATTCTTATAAACTTGTCATTGGTGTAGAAAAAGGAACTCCAAGTCCTAGAACATAGTAATAAAATTGGTATAAAAGAGATAAGATAGTAGCATCATGGATAAATCTCTCTTTGAGGATTCTCTTCCAAAATCACATAATGAGATAAGTGAAGTCATTATCTAAACTATTTTGAAAGTATATGAAAATTTAGGAAATTTATAAATTCTATCTCTTACTAGTTCATGTGATTTTGTGCCATGGTAAGATTCTTCTTGAGTCTTGAGAGCACTTGTTGTTGATGAAGCAAGTGGTCTCTATTGTATTAACTCTTGGTGACACCTTCAATGATGATGTGATGGAAGGAGGATGATATTCATATAGTGTAAAAAATGGAAACATTTTTTATGAACTATGAAAGGAAGTTTTATATCACCATTCTACTAGTGGTAGCCAATCTACCCATTGAGACTATTTATCTTACCCGAGACAACATAGAAATCCTTCAAAACAATTATTAACAACCTCACTTTTCCAATTAGATTGATGGTAGCATAAAAAACTATGAGCCAATTGAGCACCCAAACGTGAGAATAAATCTATACAAAACTTATTATTAAATATTAGATTACTTGGTCCCTTGCTACAATTTTCATCCTATACCCTCTATAAACTACTCTATTGTGACCATTTCCTAATTGGCTAGGCCTTAATTCCTACTCAATTTTTGTTTAAATTTATTAAAAACCTTAACTCTTAGTTGTCTAACCTTCAACCATTCTTTTGATATTTCTTGGTACTCTTCTTTTATTACAACTACTAATTTTATTAGGTATTCAATTGTAGTAGTATTTATTTTATATAAAATTGGTATATAATCATCCTAGACAAATAAAAATTCATTTATTTCTAACTCTATTTGGTGAGAAATATTGGATTCATCACTAATGAAGTGATAAGACTTTATTTCATTCTTTAAAACCCCATCCCAAAATGTGTTTAGGTCATCTCTCCATTCTCTAACAAAGAATAAACCTTTAGGATTTGGAAGCTAGGAATCCTTATTTAGTGTCACCTATAGGATTAGGGTAGGAGCAACTGAATCAATAGGCCTAATTAAAAGGTTGAAATATGATACTGTAGCATCATAAATTGTCACCCTTGACAATTTCACACTAGATTTTAATCCCTCCTATCTTATTGGACCTAATCATGCTCCTAAAGTCCTAAATTATGCATTTTATGGCCCATTTTAAACATTTACTAAACACACAATGTGAAAAACCAAATTACAAATTTAATATTTTTCCCTTAACACTTCAAATATTGAAAAAGTGCATCTAGACAAGGGTTCCCTAACACCCTTTTTCTCTTAATTTGTCCCCAAATTTAAATGTGTCAAATTTGGTGATTCATTATTTGAATTTAAAATCCTAAATGCCAGCTATCAAGATTTAATTTGTGATAAATTGGAAGAATTACATATAAATACATAGTATTTTCACCATTTTAATCCTAAGAGGAATTATTGAGAAAATTGAAGATTATCAAGATTATTGTTACACTTCATTATCCAAGATTCATGTCAAACTTATGTGAGTTTGTTTATGCATACATTTTTTTTGCGAGGACTAACACTTGTAGGTCTTCAAAGAAATCAAGCCTTGAGGAGATGTGCATGAATTCAGTCCTTTAAGGAAATCTTATTAAGTGTTGAGTTACAACTAATTGTTGATTCATTACTCCATTATCATTTAGCCTCTATCCCTCAAAAGGAGAAGCTCTCTTTCATCAATTTTTTGATTATGGACATAGAAATACCAACATGGGGTTTGACCAATGCAATCCCCTATATGGTACAAACCTTCCTCTCTCTTTGAATGTGTAGGTTATAGATATGAATAATATTGGAAGAAGATTGAATACTATTTTCTCATTAATGCATTCAAGCCCTACAACTTGAAAAGATACAAAAAATACATTATCTCAATAATGAAAAAAGATCTAACAACATGATTTGAAAGGAATAAGTCACAGATAGAGAGCTACAAGACTACATTTTCAGATTTAAGAAAATCCAACTCAAACAAGGGTGCCCTAGGTGGCCTTGTCCACTCAAATTAGTCTAAAATTTATAGGTCAGATACGTCTTTGTCTTCCTTTTTCTTTTTTGGAGCCCAAATTTGTTTGTCAGTTTCCAATATGCCATAATTCATGAAAGAATGCTTCATTTTCATAGTTGGCTATTTGCATTATTGTTTTTTCCTAAAAAATGATTTTTAAACCCTTAAATTAATTTTGATCTAGGGTTGATTGACTCACCTTTTAGGTTGTAAGTTAATCTCATACCCTTTTTGATCCATAATTCTAATGTTTTGTAAGTGAAAGGTGACTAATTGTAATTAAATCCTAACTTTAACTTTTCCTACATTACAAATGTCAACTAAGAGACTTGGGATTTGAGTTATTCTTTAGAATTTTCATCCTTCTAGATCTTGTTGAGGAAAACTAAGACAACCATTTGTAGTGACTATTTCTCTCCCTCTCTAGTTTGAGCTCCCAAGTTTGTCTACTACAAATTGATAATCTTTAGGCATAATATCAAATTCAGGCTTGTCCACCATAGGGATAAAAGTTTTCTCTATTATATTTCCTTTTTCATCTATGGTAGTGGTGGACAACCTTGATAATTTACTCCTTATAAGTGCTTGGAAGGCATCAATGAGAATATAAAAAAAATCCTCCTCTTCTTGGGCATATTCCCCTTTTCTTTTTTGAATTGTATGGTTTAACCATATTGGGAAGGTGGAGATAACTTCATGTTGAGAAGGGATGACCTTTACATCATGTGAAGCCTAAGAACCTTCATGTTCTATCTCAAATTCTTCTCTTTCTTACTCTATTTATTCCCTTCCAATTTCTTCTTCTAACACCTCTTTATTCAAAATTCCATCTTTTGTGGCCTAGGGTTCCTCTTGCTCTTAGGGAGGAGGAGGGTGAGTTTCATGTGGAGGAAAAGGGGGAGGAGAAGGAATGAGAGGTGATGGAGGAGGTGGAGGAGTTGTAGAAGTGAGAGTATGAGGAGGATAAATATGAGAATAAATTGGAGGAGGGTAAGAATCTCAAGGTGATGGAGGAGGAGTAGGTGAAAGATATTGAAGGGGAGAAGAAGAGGGAGTGGATGAACCAATCTCAAGGATTGGTGTTATGGAAGATGATGTAGCCTAAGAGGAACTTTGCACTCTCTTCTTTCTCTATAGAGAAATTTCTTCCTTACTCTCTTATTCACTTGTTTCAATAATTATCCTTTCTTCTCCCCTCTTTATCTTTGATCTAGATGCTAAAGATGTTATTCTCTCTTTCTCAATTGAAATAGTAGATAGACCCATAACCTTATTTAGTATTTGGTAACTCCATCATGGGGAAAAATGATTCCAACCATCCTTTAAAAAAAACTATTACACTTATTGCTCCTACTTCCATTTTAGTATCCTCTAAAATTGAGTAGTTTTCATTATAGATTGGTTTTTTGTAAATCCAATGACCACTACAAATAGGATCTAAGTCCTTTCCACTTTTATTTCAAATCCTTAGGAATTTTTTCCATATTGTAGGTCCTTATCATTTCTATTGTCAATTTGCAATAGTCTTTCATACTCACTTCATATGTGTCTTCACAGTTAGAGCAATGGTGTTCTGAAATAGGATCATGCTATAAAAGGAACCAATGACCTTACTAATTTTCCCAATCAACTCAAACTTATCTTTGAGTTGATTGTGCTAGTCCATTTTATGCATGGCTAGTCCTATTTCTGTAGTACTTACACTATGCATGTTTGAATAGAAATATACACTCACCCTGATGGGGAATGAGTGTCCTTAATTGTTCCAAAAATCATCTTTTGGGTCTCTTTAACTTTTTTGCATAGTTTTAATAGGATTATCTTATCATTGAGTCATCTTGGTAGCTTGGGAGGAGGTTTTTGAAAGCCTTCCACCCACCCTTATGTATGACAAGGTTTAAAATTGGATGTACCAATTCCCATTGTTCTTCAATTCTCCCACTGTCTCTAATGCAAATTATTTGACAAATTCATCCTCCAATCCTATAATGATGGCATAGAGGAAGGCATCATTCAGTATGCAAGTTTTTTTGTTGCTAGAATTTAACTCCAATTCTAGGTAATGATCATAATTTTTTTTCTCCTAGTTGAAGTGATCATTTTCTAATTAGCCTTGTAAACATTGCCTAATAGGAAAGTAGGTACACCAAGTATGAGGTAATGTATATTTTTTAAAAATTTTAGCACATCCTTTAGTTATGCATGAAGTTTGTTACTAATTATAATGGCACAATCTATCCTTTTATCTTACACTATTATCAATATATTGTAGCACATCCATGGGTTGAAGGGTTGATGCAAGAAGTTGGGTCCACGAAAAGCTCAAAAAGTGGAATTGTTTTTCCTATTTTTCAGAATTTGTGACAATTAGATTAAAAATTTGAAGCACTTACACAATGAATCTTAAAAAAAGTCAATATTATGAAATTTAGTATTTGGAATCTACTTTCCAAATATGTAATTTATTCTAATACCCAGATGATAGAAATTAAATTTTAATAGGCACATATATAAACCACTTTTTAATAGTCACTTTTTTTAACCATACCATGCATGTGTAGGGACACCACTTTTTGACCTAAATAAAAGTTATTTTCTAATTTCTTTTGGGGAAAGATATGTAACAACATGAAGATTGATGTGGATATTTTTTTGTAATTATTTTTTATTTTTCTATTGAATTTTTATTGGCCTTAATTGTTGATTTAAAAATCATTGTAGCATAATTGGACCTAAAATAAATATTTTTTTACTTTTTTCATTGTGTAGAGAATTTTTCGAAGATTGATGTCATATAAATTTTTTCAAAAAATTTAATAGAAAAAAAGTTATTAAAAGAGAAAAAATGCCTAATATTTCAATTTTGTGGACCAATTTGCTTAGAAATTAATTAAAAATAGAAAACATAATCTAATATTTAAAAGAAAATATATTTTGCAACTAGACACATGTTCTATAATGAGTTTCAATTTCATAGTTAATTTTGAAAAAAATTCCATCAGATTTCTCTTGAATTTGCCTTATTTTTTTAGTTGTAGGTCAAAGGCTAAGGGTCAGGTTTCCAAACCTTTCCAAAGCCTAAAACCCAAGAAAAAAGTGGCTTGGGGATTCTAGATTTAAAGAATGGGTACCCATTTTAAAAATTCCCAAAATAGAAATTTTTTAGAATAGGTACCGTTTAAATTCTATTTTTGAAAAAAATTTAGAATGGGTACCCATTTTTAAAATTCTATTTTTGGGAAATTTCTATTTTTAGATTTTTTTTTAATAGGTAACCATTCTAAAAAAAATATTTTTATAATTTTTCATATTGATACCCGCTTTAAAATGGGTTCTCGTTCTATTTTTAAAATGGGTACCTGTTTAGGCTCAGGTTACCATTTCTAAACGGGTATGCATTTTGTGTGACTTTTGTTTGGTGAAAACTTCACCTATTCATGGACCCAACTCCTTTCTTTTATCTAGAAGTCTCTAGCATGTGGGTGACCATAGACCCTATTGAGGAGTATTATTTGGTCGTTGGCATCCTCTCAAAATTAACTCTTGTGTTGCACTTTGGCCATTTTAAGTGCCAACTTCTTGGTATTTTAAGTAGCATTTGATTTTGGATATAGTTAATACAAGTTACATTATGCTTCTCAAAATAATCTAATGCCTTCTTCATGTCAATTACTTTATACTTTGGGGATGTTGAGATCTCTATGGAGCAATTTTTTCCTTCAACATTTTGGTTTTCAATTGTTACTTTTTCGCTTTATGATGCAACCATGTCTGAAGAACAAAGGTTACTCTTGCATGAAAGTTCACAACTCACCACGTGGTGGTTGCTAAAATTTTCTTTATCATTTTCATTTTTTCCCAAACCAAGACATGTGTCTACATGGTGGGGATTTTCCCCAAAACTATTCTCACCAATTCTGAAATCACCCACTAGCTTGCCACATCAACCATTTCATCAAGCAGGTTATTCTTCTATGGATGCATCTCTTTTGGGCATAGTTTGTTGGACACCATGGAGGAGTTCT
>VDFB02105785.1:84314877-84326387 GCA_007258455.2 Sequoia sempervirens | reverse complement strand
CTCATACCCAACTCAAGTCATTCACAAAATAAATCAACACATGTTTCATCTGGCCTTTCTAGTTTTGGCATAACAAACCAACATTCCATGAAATTGTCATGGAAATCAGATGAGGATTCATCCCCATATATTTCAACATTCCATAATGAATCTAGAGGTGAGAAAGTTTCAACCTCAAATTTATATTCTTCTTCAACTTCCTGAATATGCAAAGAACTACCATTAGACAAATGATTGCCATTCACCTCACCAAACTAATCAATGCATATTTCTTTGAAATTATGCCATGAAAAAATAGAATGCAGAGGTAGATTAACAAACGAGTCCTTACCATCATCTTCTAAATTTCTTACAAATAACTTCATGACAACATCCTCTTCCTCTATTTGACTTTCCACTAACAAGTTATTGAAATATTTCCAATGTATTGATGTTGATTCTTCTAAACTACCTCTAAACTTAAGAAAATACTCCTTTATATCTCTTGGCACAGAGTGTGGATAACCATGGGTTATACATCTCCAAAGAAAAAAAAATTCTTTGAGGATATCACCGTGGTTCACACATGACATAATAGCTAGTAGAGGGGGAATCCATTTGATGATACATTTTAAATCTTAACCCTCTACAACTAGCTACAGAATATCCAACTTCTCTTTTCCCTTTTGAACTAGTACCTTAAAACATTTAATAAGGGACAATATTTACCAAAACTTGTAGACCTTCATACAAAATTTTGCAATAGAGAAATACTTGAAAACTACTGCAACCAACTCTTATGATAATGTGGAATATTTTGTAGAGTTGCCACCTCTTCAAAAGAGGAAAATATCTTCAATCAACAAAGAGCTCCTTCCAAGATCAATAGATTTTAGAGTTCTCCCCACCAACAGAGCACCAGAACTCAAGAACACACTAGAAACATTGCAGCAACCTCCCTCTTCAAGTATGAAGGTCCCTTTACAAATCTCTATCTTCCTCAATAAGCTAGAGCATATATTCATTTGCTCGCCCAAAGATTTATTCTTTTTTTTCAAAAAACTCATTTATGGAAAGATGGTCTTCTACCTAATCTTCTCAAGTTATGACCAGTAGATTCACCAATCTCTTGGTGTTTCTAGCTAATGGTCTAGCATATCCTAAAGGGTAGCTACTCCTTATACTCAGAGACCCTATGTCAGTGACCAATGAATAGGAGAACTAATTTGAAAGCCTCTCCTCTACACTTTAGGGTCTATGGGACCAAGGTGGGTATCCCCATACATTAAGGTAGATCATCATACTACAATGGTGGGAAGCCTTCAATGGGATAAATCATCTACACAACTCTCCCCTACTAACAATGGCGTGTAGTAGTATGGAAAGAAACATAAAAGAAAATACATGAAATTGAAAGGTTTTCTTATGGATTGAATTTGGATTTGGATCCACCTCAAACTTAGGCTTATGAACATAGGCTAGCCAATGCCTTATCCACACAGAGTCCAGAAATGAAGTAACACTCCTAAAATAGACCACCCTAGCTTCTTATAAACTTGTTACCTTACAACAAGAAACCAACAAAAGAATAGAACTATCAAACTTCTTTGAAATCCCTATTTCATCATCACTACCTTAACATACGACTTGAAAGAAATTACTTTTCTCCTTGAACAAAAACTAACAAATCAAACACTCAAGATCAGCAAATGTGATTGAGAACCAAAACAATCCTTGATCATATTGATTCAAAGATAATGAGTGCAAATCTAGAGAACATGATAACATTGATACAATACTTGAAAGGAGAATGCAATGAACATTTGGGTCATCTATTGTTATTATAGAGCATATATTACAACATATCCTTCCCAAGTGAAGAAATCACTATATAGACTAAGACAAAGACTTAAAAAGATTCAAAGATAATGGAACCTCTACAAAATTCACAAAATTTTCCTTTATAGTGCAGGCATAGCTCAAATTCAAATTTGAAATTGCAAACCCTAGCTAAACTATGGCTTCAGACCAAAGCACCCAAGTCAAACAGTAGTCTGCCAAGAATTTTCCCCAAAATGATGCAACCACCAGAATTGAATGCACCTAACATCTCGAGGACACCCTAACATTGATGGAATTCAAGAAATGAGCATGGCACCCCCAAGAAATCCGTGATCACAATGAACAAGAACATACCTTGATTCCAATTTTATTCTCAACAACACATCAAGACATCAATGGCTCCACTCAACAATAAATTTTGCTTGGGAGAAGCAAAATTCTGATCTGTATTTGTCCCGAATCGATCATGGTAGCTGGTTGCAGTTGCACCATTACTACATATTCATTACCCATGAACAAGAGTGTCTAACCATTGTGAAAATCAAATTTTGAATTGTTAGATTTAAAACATGAGTGTTAGATTTAAAACCTTTAAATATGGGACACTTGATCATCACTATCATAACATTGCATGACTCACAACAATGATGTCAGTCATACAAAATCACACCAATAAGACTTTTCCACCTAGAGCGTTGACCATTAAAACTGTAGGAACAATTGTCTTCATCAATGGTCAAAATGCACCCACGTGGACAAATGTCCACTACTTTTCATAGACCATATGGGACTAAGATGAGATTCACCAAAATCCCTAGTGGAAAGAACAAGCACCATCTAATCTCTTAAATCACCATTGTTGATCTCTAACAACAATCACCATGACGTCACATCCCATTAACTCATCTGCTGCCACCACTAGTCCCTCTAGGGACATGCATCATCGACGTGCTAACCCTACAAGACTTTGGGAGATATTATTTTAATCACACAGGGTGCATTGGAAATGACTGAGATGAAGCCATGATTTCTCCTTTATCTATGTCATTTGATCAAGGTCCCACCACAACTACTACTAGATAGGAAGACCACAAGACCCATGCCATGCATACGCCACATGGCAGAGGATTGCTAACCCCACAACTTTAATTTAATGAATATTTATTCCCATTAGGTGCACTAGTAATGGTTGAGATCAAATCTCCAAATCCAACAGCTAGCAAATCTACACATGCACAAAAGTTAATCATAGAAAGGGGACTCGACTTGATCAATGGGAACAAGACCCTTAGAATAAAAATACTTAAGGGCTTAAGTCATAAAATGAGATTTATCTTGCCTGACATAGGAAATGGGTCAAATAATTAAAAGGGGTCGCGCCTAGGCAAACGTTAAGTGATGACACATAAGTCATGAATTAAATGGGGCAAGGCTAACTAGGTGCAAAAAGGTCAACATGAAAATAGACCCGGACTAGGATTTAATTAGGGTCTCAACAAATGATAAAATCTTGAGGGGTTTTAAGCACTAAGATAGAACCCTGATGAATGAAAAGTGAACCCTAGCTCTTAGGAGACTCAAAATTTTGGAAAAAAGGCAAAGGATTTTATAGGCTCCACCACATTTTCTCTTGGGATGAACTCAAAGAGAAACTATTTGAGTGCTTTTCAGAGAAAGGAGATCACTCCTCCTTACTACAATAATTGATGACTATCAAGATAGCCCCGCAAGAGGCCATGATCGACTTCAATACCAAGTTTCACAAAACTTGGCAGAGGATTCCCTTAATAGCTATGCCTCTGGTAGCTATGGCATTCATGTTCTATCTAAAGGATTTCAATTTGCATATCATAGTCCTGATATAGTCTATGGGATGAGATACCTTTCTTGACACATATAATTTAGCTATACATGTAAAGAATAGTCTAATTAGTGCAAGGAAGCTTCTAGCACAACCACTGATGCCCATGTTCACAGAAATCTCTGATGGACTCCAAGAAGAGGAAACTCCTAATGCCTCTGCTCCACAACCTAGAACATTATCTGCACCACTACCATCCATGTATGCATATCCAGAAGGACAATGCAACATGTCAAGATCCTCTTTACTAGTAGTGAATGTCAATGATATGAAAATCCTAATATATTCTTTTGAAAATGAGCTAGCCCTTATTTGGTGCCAGCAGGCACTACCCCCAATGCCTCCCATGGAAAAATATCAAGTAGGAAGGTCACCTTATTAGTAGAACACTTACCAAGGAACTCTGAAAGGAGGTAATTAATAATAGGTGCCTACAAGCCAAATAGTCCCAATCACCATGCCACTTTAGACTATTAAGAGCAACTCGAACAAGAATTTGGTCCTAAGATAAAACAACCTAGCGGATGATGAGAATGTGTTGTGTTTCCCATTTAACAATGGAGAATTCCTTGAAATTGTCCAAGGGGAAATCTCCAACAAAAGATAGAAAAAAAAAGAAGCTGACATGTGTTTTTGAACATTGAAGAATATCAATATCCTAGAATGGAGAATACCCAATTCAAAGCACAAACAAAAGGGATGTCCTTAGAACAAGAGCTAGATATCTCACTAGACCAAGCACTATTTTCTTGGATGTAGGAAGAAGATTCAATATTTGAAAATGATGTTCTAAAAAACTAGCACTCCACAGGTACAGTCATACTACAAAATGTGATCCCAGAGAAGACTGACTAGAGAATATGTGCAACAAGCTACATAGCATCCACAACCACAAAAAATGTAACCAAAAGTAGAGAAAGCCTCATAGATCAACCCAATTAATAGTTGCAAGCTCCACCATTACCAAGGAAGGATATGGACAAAGCATTGATCCCATCCACATTGAATTGACCTCTTCTTAACGTGAAAGAAATACCACCATTCAAATCTAAGATTCCACATAGTCAGAATGCTTAACATGGTGAAAAAACTAAAAAAGGCACCTACTAACATGTCTCTATGGGATGTTATATCAATTCTAGAGAAAAAGAGATTGCTCCAAGAAGCATTGAAAAAAGATGAACAATCACCATGGGCAGATATACTCCCACTGTGCAATCAATATAGAGGAAAAGGGATCATGCAATTAGATGGGAAGAAAGTATCATCTGGCAGCTGCATCAAGGATCTTTCTTTGACTCTTTTCTCATGTTTGAGAAAAACCATCACACAAGAAAGTGGTTGTAATCAACATTCCCCTAGTTTTTTGAATGTGTCTTTCAAGAGACTTCACGGAAAAGCCCAACGAATATTTGGGGCTTGATTAGTTTCATTTGATACTATAGACAAAACACAGGGTGAAGATGAAAATATCATCAGAGTCTTTACACCTTGAACATATAGCAAAAGACGTGATGCAAAGTTTTGAAGTAGCACATGCTTCTTTCTCGAAAAAGGATATTTATTATGTATAGATGTTAGAAGACGAGGAGGACACCAACAATCATGTTGGAAACACAAGGGTAGACAACTGAGAGGGGTGGGGTTAATCAATTGTCACAAAATTTCAAAATTATTCAACTTATTATTCTTATTCTCATATATGATTAATAACCATGAAAGCATAAATCAACAACACATCAAAAACATACACAACACCAAATTTTTTTTACATGGAAACCCTATTAGGGGAAAAACCACAGTGGAGGTTAGTCCACAAGATTATACCTTGTTAAAAGTATAAAGAAATATGAATGGGGAATGCACATGCATTCAAGCACACTACCTAGAGCTCATTGCTCAATTACAAAAAGGAAGACACACTATCTTACAAAATATTTACATCCACAGGATTTGAACTGAAAAAAATAACTTCTGCTAATGCCTGATTATAGTTCTGGTTAAGCAAATGAGCAATTCTTCACTCTTCTTCACACTCTGCTTTTTCCTTTGAATGATCTGAACATTATTCACAAATAGGACTCACACACTTCACATACACATGCCTTCAAATGATAAAACAATCGCTTATATATATCCACAACAAGAAATTACATCACTACATGTCAGCCTCAATAAAATAATGAAATGAATACAAATTGTTGGCCCAAAATAATAAAGATTATTAATGCAAATCAACCAAGGTTAGAAAAAACATAGTGTAGACCCAAAATGAAATTATCAAACATGAACCACCTTCAAAAATTATTCCATGAAGGTCCACAACACACTACAACACCCTGTTGGCCAAGAACATGAAAAAACATGAACATGCAAGAGAAAATATCGAATTGTGAGCACAATGATCAATGTGGATGTGCAACATAGATAGAAAAAAATCTAGAAAAATCCACAAAAATCATGAATCACCAGAGAAGCATATACAATAACTGAACTAACTAAAATCGCATCATCTTCATTCAAGAACACCAACTAAAGTAATAGAAAAATTGTCAGAATACAAATGCTCATAACATGATCAAATCTTCACACGGATCTCTAAAACTTAACATGGATAGAATATATATACTCAACAAGAAACCCTTTAATCCACAACCTTTGATCATCAATGTACTAAATTCACCGACATACTAAACTTCACTTCACCATTGACAACCTACAACTTATTTCATTACAATTTTCTCAATATCCTCAACATATACAACTTCGAAGACATTAATGCCAATAGTTTTGACATCAATGACAACCACATATCAGCAACACAACCACAACATCCAAAAATCTCCCCCTTTGGCATTGATGGTAACACATAATGTGAAAAACACCATCAACGCAACTATCTTCATCACTTACTCCCCCTTAGGTTTTGACTCTTTTCACTTCAACAACTCTTCTCCCACATAACTCTTATCCTTAGATAATTCATAGTTTTTCACATGACTCTTCTCCCCCTTTGACATCAATGAAAAATATCTCTCTTCTCCACACAAGCTCTGAACCACATATCTAAACATCTAACTACTCCCCCTAAGTAGCAACCACCACAACATCAATTTGGATCAAAATATGACTCTGAAATTCATAGATGCAAGACAATGCATCTTAGTTTTGATTAGGAGGGGTAGTCACCCCTATCTTCCCTCTAAGATATTCAAAATTATCCTTAGGAAACAACTTTGTAAAGATATTTGCAATCTATTCCTTAGTAGGCACATACTCCAGTCTAACTTCCTTTTCACTCACCTTCTCTCTAAAAAAGTGAAACTTGATAGATATATGCTTTTTTTTAATGCAACATCATATTCTTAGAGATGTTAATTGCACTTGAATTATCATAGAATATAGTAATGGGTTCATCATACACAACTCTGATATCATTTAACATCCAAGAAAAATGCACCACCACTAGTACTCTTTCTGTCATCCACATCACATGAGATTCCTTAGGATCAACTTGAAATCTTGCAACAATGCATACAACATTCATGATATCTGGTCTAGTTTGAGTCAAATAAAGCAATACACTAATCATTGATCTGTATCTAGTTTGATTTTCTTTCGAAGAATCATGATTTTTTGTCAACTTGCATCTAGTCACCATAGGTGTACCAACTGGCTTTGAATCTTCCATACCAAACTTCTTTAGCAATTATTTCACATACTTGGACTGAGATATGAAGATCCCTTTATCTAACTAAGTAATTTTCAATCCCAAAAGAATTTCATCTCACCAATCATAGACATCTCAAACTCATTTTACATCTCATCAACAAACTTCATGCACAAACTATCTTCTCCTCCAAAAATGATATCATCAACAAAGACTTCAATAGTCAGATCTTTATCATGGTCAATTTTCAAATACAGATTACTATCAACAGTACCTTTATTGAATCCAAGCTTTAACAAATACTTGCCCAATATGGCATACCATGCACTTGGGGCTTTCTTAAGTCCATACAATGCTTTCTTCAACCAACAAACCATATCTCACTGATCAATCAATTGAAATCCATCAGGTTACTCTATATACACTTCTTCTTCCAGTTTTCCATTTAGAAATGTTGACTTGACATCCATCTAATAAACCTTGTAATTTTTGTAAGCAACATAAGCAAGAAATAATCTCACAGCTTTAATTCTATATGCACAAACTATCTTCTCCTCCAAAAATGATATCATCAACAAAGACTTCAATAGTCAGATCTTTATCATGGTCAATTTTCAAATACAGATTACTATCAACAGTACCTTTATTGAATCCAAGCTTTAACAAATACTTGCCCAATATGGCATACCATGCACTTGGGGCTTTCTTAAGTCCATACAATGCTTTCTTCAACCAACAAACCATATCTCACTGATCAATCAATTGAAATCCATCAGGTTGCTCTATATACACTTCTTCTTCCAGTTTTCCATTTAGAAATGTTGACTTGACATCCATCTGATAAACCTTGTAATTTTTGTAAGCAACATAAGCAAGAAATAATCTCACAGCTTCAATTCTAGCAATAGGGGAAAAAACTTCTTCAAATTCAATTCCTTCCATCTAGGAAGATCCTTTACACACCAATATTGCTTTTTTTGTAACAAATTCACCTTTCTCATTCAACTTGTTTCCAAAGACCCATTTAGTTCCAATTACATTTTTTTCCTTAGGTCTACAAACAAGAATCCATGTATTCTTCTTCTCAATTTGTTGCAGCTCTTCTTTCATTGCTTCCACACAATGTTCATCTTTGCATGCTTCATTCACACTATTTGGCTCAGTCTTTGAAATCATACAATATTCTTCTACAATCCTTCTCCTAGTTTGGACACCTTTGTTCTTATCACCTATTATCTGATCTTCTAAATGATTCAATCTTACATACCTTGGAGTCTTAGGATGTTCTTGAACTTTTGGCTCTTGTGATTTCTCTTCTACACTTTCACTAGTTCCTTCCTCTTTATTTTCTTGCTTCACTGGAATGATCTAAACTTAATTTTGAGTATGAACTTTCTTTCCTATGACTAAACTATTATTTTGATCATCTGAATCATATCCATAGGTTTTTGATGGTCTAGCTATGTCTTCATCAACCTTGAAATTTTCACTTTCAACTATTTTCCTCAATCTCTTATTGTGGCACCGGTAGGATTTTCTCTTAGTAGAATAACCAAGAAATATTCCTTCATCACTCCTAGCATCAAACTTTCTTATCTCTTCATCTCTTTTGATATAGCATTTACTCCAAAATATTTTGAAATATCTAATAGTAGGCTTATGACTAGTCCATAGCTCAAAAGGGGTCTTACAACTTGTACCTGGTTGAGGATGTAAACAACAGTACTCACAACTTCCCCCTAATAGATATGAGGAACATTTCCTTCCAGCATCATAGTTCTAGCAACATCTTGAACTGTCATATTCTTCCTTTCCACAACTCCATTTTTCTGAGGGGTCCATGGGGCAGATAATTGTCTCTCTATCCCATAAAATTCACAAAAATAATTAAACTCATGAGAAGTGAATTCACCACCTCTATCTGATCTCATACATTTAATCTTTAGACATATCTTTGTCTCAACCATAGCCTTAAAAATCTTGAATTTCTCCAGAGCTTCAAATTTCTCCCTTAAGAAAGTAACCCACATCAATCTAGAGTAATCATCAATAAGTAACATGAAGTACTTGTCTCCTTGTAAACTTTTGACTCTAGAGGGACCACACAAATTAGTATGAACAAGCTCCAATACTTCTTTTGAACAATGTTGTTTGCTCTAAAATGAAATTCTACTTTGCTTCCCCAACCGACATTCCTTGCATATAGTATTAGTAGGCTTTACCAATTTAGGAAGATATCTCATTGCCTGAGTAGAAATTATCTTAACAATATTGTCAAAGTTTACATGACACATTGTCCTATTCCACAACCAACTTTCATCAACTTGAGCAATCAGACAACTTTTACTAGCAACATTCAGGTGAAATATGTTACCTTTTCTTTTTGTACCTGAAGCAATCACATTTCCAGAACTTTCCAATATTCTACATTTTCCATTCTTGAATTGAAGATTGTATCCCTTGTCAACCATTTGTCCAACACTTAAGAGATTGTGCTTCAAAACTTCCACATAAAGAGCATGATTAGTATTATTCTTACCATCAAGAGAAATGGATCCTCTACCATGGATTACACTATCTTTGTCATCACCAAATCTTACAACACCACCATCATAATTTTCCAGACTCACAAATTTTCTTTTGTCACCTGTCATTTGATGAGATCATCCACTATCAATCACCCATTCATCTTACTCTTCAACTCAAGAAGCTAGGTATTTCTGCACATATGAGCAACTAACAGACTCAGTAGTGTCTTGATCATTTTCCTTGATAGCAATAAATACCCATTCATCTTCACTTGCATTCCCTTTATCAGATTCATCATCTATCACACCTTCATCAGTAGCATAATAACACTTTCTTTGAAATCAAGGCTTCTTATGTCTTGGATTAGGGACTCTTTCTGGACATGTTGATGCAAAATGACCTATATTATTGCTAGAAAAACATTTAATAGGAAATTTCCCTTTATACTTACCTTCTCCTCTGGATTCTCTTTTGGCAATAAGTGCTTCAAGATCCTCTAGCTTTCTCTTCTCTTCTTCAATCTCTCTCATTTCCTCATACTTGAATACCTTTCTAGAAGAAATTTCTCCTAGATCATATCTCTATTTGTCTCTTCTGGAAGAAGTAGCCTTGAATGAAGATTCTATCTTAGGAAGAGCATCACCAAATTCACTCAACTAAAAAGTAGTAAGCTTACCAATCAACATGTCTCTGGTCACATTTGTTACAGTCTGGAGCTCCTCAATAGCAATAGCTTTGACTTTGTATGCAATAGGCAAGGATCTAAGCACTTTAGTAAAATTCTCTAATTCTTCCAACTGTCCACTAGCACATCTGATACCACACACAAGTTCATTCACTCTTTGCATGAAAGTAGTAATGTTCTCATCATCCCCCATTCTCAACATTTCATATTTCCCTTTCAGACTTTGTAACTTAGCAATATTCACATTAGCATCACCTTCATACAAAGTTTCCAAATTTTTCCATATCTCATAAATAGTCTTCAGATCCATAACATTTGTCATCTCAGAATTAGTCAAAGCACTCAACAATGCTTCCTTAGCCCTGATATTGTACTTAACATCCCTAATCTTAGTAGTAGTAGTAGGACCATTCTAAGGAATAACATGCCTATTTCTTGTAATGCTCTAGTAGGGTTCACCAATGCATCTCAGATGGCATTCCATTCGAGTCTTCCATAGAGAATAATTTGTTCCATCAAATCTCAGACTATCCTTCTTGTATGTCACTATCCTGGATCACCTCAAGCTATTAAAATTCTTCCAAGGAACCTACTCTAATACCAATTTTTGGCAACACAAGGGAAAACAACTGAGAGGTGGGGTGAATTAGTTGTCACAAAATTTCAAACTTATTCAACTTATTATGATTATTCTCATATTTGATTAATAACCATGAAGCGTGAATCAACAACACATCAAAAATACACACACACACCAAGATTTTTTTACTTGGAAGCCTTGTTAGGGGGAAAACCATGGTGGAGGTCAGTCCACTAGACTATACCCTCTTAAAAATATAAAGAAATATGAATGGGGAATGCACATGCATTCAAGCGCACTGCCTAGAGCTCATTGCTCAATTACAAAAAGGAAGAAACACTGTCTTACAAAAGATTTACATCCA
>VDFB02105785.1:83584873-83699846 GCA_007258455.2 Sequoia sempervirens | reverse complement strand
TCCTAAAACTAAATAATTGTTGTAATTATTTAATTTATTTCTTATCTAAGCCCTAAATCACAAATAATTTTTTGAGTTTTGGTCCATCCTTCCCATCCTTATCTCTTTTCTTTTCAATTAATCTCATCATTGATCATCATACATCATCACTCAATCCTCACCCTTCATTTGAATTGGGATTTCTATAAAAGTCACCTATCTATTTCATTTCAAGGTTAACCACAATCTTTGAAGCTTTTTTATCTTGAGATCTTGGTACTACTACATCAGTCTTATCAAATACATTTCATACTACAAATTTGAGTGCAAACAAAGAAAAATGGAGAAGAGCAATGGAGGAGAATCCAACTATGGCATAGGAATTGAAGTATTATTGTTTATTATTTGGATTTCTATTGTAATTTGTGCTTCATTGTTAGATTAGGTTCTTTATGGTTTGAATTTAGGTAGTTTTTTGGTTGCTATCATTGATTCATTCTTTCCCACAAATTTCCCCTATCAACTCCTATATTTGGATGAATCAATAAGTTAGTTGAATTGGAAACACAAAATTAGTTTATGGACCTCTTCTAAGCTAAGCAACACACAATTAAACATGGTAAATAAAATAATTTAAAATAAATAACTACCTTCTGTAATCTGTGATTCTATGAATACAAATATGGCAAGCAAAAGGGATATAGAGGAAGAGGAATTCATGGGTTTAGAGTCAATGACATTTTCATATGTAATTAGAGTTTGATAATCTTACTCAAGAGACAAGTGATTATTATTGACCATGTAGCATGAGTTATTAAACCTTACATGTATATTTATTTATTATGAGCTTATTGAATAGGATCATATTAATGTACACATAGAACATGAACTAATAAAATATTACATTAAAGATGATACATCTACCTTACCATCTTAACTAGAGAATTTAATACAATAAAATATGTGAAATATTCTCTTTGATGTATTGCAGTTCAATAATATTATAAAAAAAATCGCATAACAATTAAAAGACCTTGTAATTATTATTTCTTAATAGATAATTCAAATATACTTATATAAACATTTTATAAAAAGAATAAAATTATTTTTAATCTTTAAAACTATATTTTAAAAATTTATAATTTTTCAATAGTCATATAAGAATTTTTTAAATAATATTATACCTAAATTATTTCTACACTCTCGATTCAAATATATTAGTGTAGCCTATTTTTCTAATCATTCCTTCCTAGATATGTATAGTATCATCTTAAAGTAAATTATACCTTAGATTATTGTAGAATGAAAAAAGTGCAATGAATTCACTCATATAAGAATGAAAACGAAATTGATATTTAAATAATTAAATTTTAATATATAAAAAATATAATTGATATCCTTTCAAATGAAAATGGTTAAATAAGAAGATGGAAATTGTGTTAATTTTTTTTCATATTTAATTTGACATGAAATATCCAAGTGAAAGAAATATGTTTTAGGTATAGAATTAAAAGAGACCGTGCAAATAAAAAAATATGATTACCTCAAAGGTTAAGATGACATTATGAATATTAAAGATGCAAGATAATGAAATTATGTATTTGTGACTTACAGATAATTAAAAATTATATGTTGAACAATGTCTAAGACAAAAGAGGAAATTTAGGAAATGTGTAAAGTTTCTTATGCTACATTAGTTAGCAACCTTCTAGGTCTATTCTAGAACTAATATTTCACATGCAATGGGATTTGTGTATAGACATGTAAAAACTAGAATAGGAGCTTCATGTTGTAATGAAAAGAAATATAATAGATATTTATATGGCACCTTAGTTTAGGAAATATATTACCACGGAAAAATTGTAAACATGGATTTTTGGATTTTAATTGAGTTGACGATCTTGACTATTAAAGATGATCTATTAATGTTTATATATTTAGTCTTATCAGAATAGTAAGTTAGATGAGTAAAAGGTATGTGGAGATTGCATTATTAATAGTCGTAGAGTATATGGTAGTAACGCATGCATGTAAGGAAGCAATGTGGCTACAAAGATTATGTTTGATTATTGGTCTATTATAGAAATTAATAAGAAATGTTTGTGACATTATGAATACAATATGCTTTTTAGCAAGAATCCCTATTATCATGCTTAATTAAAATATATTGGTTTAGAATATTATTATTTGAGAAAAATGATTGAAATAAAATATATTTTATTGGAAAATTTATATATCTATCTATATATATATATATATATATAAGAATATTGTTTATTGGGTGATAGAATCTATGAGTACTAGGAAATTTTATTAGTTCAAAAAATTAATGAGCATGGTTGCCCTTAGCAATTGGTGGTGGTAGTGTGTGGCCCCTTATAGAAAGTATTCAACAAATAGGATATTATTTGAAGTGTGTTATATTCCTTTCATGTTTTATAGTCAATTGAAGCTCGACTAAATATTAGTGATGGGCATTTTTCTTGATGCTTTAATGAAACTTCTATTTTATCCATTATTTTAAATAACTCATGAGTTATACAACCTACACTCTAATGCAAAATAATATCAATGACATCCACCAATGTTGTTGAATCATGCTATCACTCCTCTAAAACAAAATTTACAAGCTCTTTCTTTGTGACAAAATGGTGTTTCTCTTCTTACAATAGAAACAAAAAACATAAACCTTCAAATATCTATAAATAAAAACAAAATAATTTCAACTCCAATCTCCTAATGCATTTTAATCATGTTTAGTTAAATATAACCATCTATTGTTCCATGTTGGCATCTATTCATTAATTTTACTAATTTTTGAGCTAACATGTAGTGTCACAAAGAGATTCTAAATAAAAATTGATGCAATGGTAATAATTGTTTGATTCTTAGAAAACTTAACGGGTGACAAGGAATATTTGAGGATGGTTTTAAGAGGGAAAATTCCACAAGAAAATTTTTAAGGAACAAGTAGTGAACTTAGTACAATTGAACCCAAAAAATATAATAACAATATATTGATAAAAAAATATTATTCAAAAAATTTCCATTTTCTCATGGTTGCTTCAACAATTTACAACACTCTATTACCAAATTATATTTTTTTTAAAAAAAATTGACACTTGAAATTTATAGATGAAATCATATCCTTGGTAAAATTATTCTTGTACATGATTATAGTGGATTGGTGAGATTGATATTATTCCTGTACATGATTATAGTGGATTGACAATACATTTTGATATATAGCTTTTATTAAAAAAATCATATAATTAAATTAATAACCTCTACATGCCTAAAAAAAATTAACTATTAATTTAATATATTTGTTTAAGTTGTAAGGTTGATATTATTCTTGCAATTGACAGTACATTTTGATATATAGCTTTTATTAAAAAAAATCATATAATTAACTTATTAACCTCCACATGCCTAAAAAAAATTAACTATTAATTTAATATATTTATTTACTGTAAGGCCCCACCTTGCCTGTGATTAGTAAAACTCTAATCTATGTTATTTGTTCCTAAATAGATGGTAAGATGTATTGTGGATGACAAATAGTGTGATTATTTTATAATATTCTTGCTTTTCATTCTCACATTTTAATTATGCTACCGTGAAGGAGTTAGGAATCATAAATTGTGAATATGAGGAAATTGTAAATGAAATGGTTGCAAAATTAAATCTTATTCCAGCTATCAGATTAATGTGATATACAATTGTTGCTTGTGGCTTCATTGGTAATGTGTAGGAAAGGAAGAGTCAGTACGAGAAGGGAAGACCATTGAGTAGATCAAAAGACATCTTCTTGTGGTGATGAATTTGACCCCCTTTTGAGGCTTAAAAAGAAATAAAGTTAACAATTTGATAGAGTAAGGTGGTAAGGGTTGATATAAAAGGGATGGTTTTATATTTTGGGTTGAGAGGGTATTTATTTGTGTGTCAAGTGAGTTGTAAGTTGGGGGATAAGGTTTAGAAACCATTATCCAAGTTGAAATTCGGATAGGTCCTTAAATAGGTCTTTAAAGAAGGTTGTTGGTCAATTTCCTGGCTAGATGCAAAATGCAAACCTCTACATTGGGTACCTATAGTGTGAGGGGCCGGCGGTGGGCATAAGTGCCCCCAGTATTAAGGATTCTGACCCTTCTCAAAAAAATTCCTTTCTATTATGGAGGAGTGACAAGTTCCAAAGAGAGTATTGATGGAAAGATGGAGGGAAGTTTGTCCAAAGTACAAAGCCTTCTTCTTCAATAAGGAAAAGACTCTCACTGATGGAGGTAGGTATACTCCACATCTCCCCATCCAAAGATTGCAAGTTGAAACTCCCATATATTTTGGAGAGAAAGAATGAGTGGGGTGTTACCCACTTCTCCTTTTGGAGAACTTTAGTGAAGATGGAAGGAAGAATGAGAAGATAAGAGGAGTCCTTTTGGAGAGATAGTCATCAAGATGACTTGGCTTGGGGAGAAAGAAAGTGTGAATGGTGGATCTAGACCTGCATAAACATGAACAATAAACACAATATTAGTCACTTATACCAATCTAAACCATCACGCCCCATGCAATTCATTCAAATGTCAAGAACAAGAAACAAAGCAAATAAACCAAATGAAAGCTATCTAATCTTGCTCAAACATTCAAACCATCAATCCCATGGGGGAATTGGTGTTATTTTGATGTGGAAAATAGCCCTTTCACAATTCCTTGCAAGCTTTGAAGATGATCAATGGTGCTCCTAGATGAAATTTTCCATAACCTAGCTATGGTGGATGAAAATTATGAAAACCTTGACGAACAATGGATGAACCTACATAAAATGTGTAGATAATGACTTTGCATAAGTTGTGGATGCAAAATTAGTAAAAGAGCTCTCCATTTATAGGAGAGAAGGATGGAAGAATGAGCAAAAAGGATGAATGTGGGACTAAAGATCAACCAATAACACAATGCCACTTGTCAACATGCTAGTGAAGAGAGGTGGAGCACATTTTGATGAATGTGCAAATAAATGCCATTAGGTGAATATTTGAAATTCAAAAGTTAGCTTGTGGAGAGAGATGTGGAAGAGGAGTTAATGCTACTTGGCTCAAGAAAAATGACTTGTAAGAGATATAAATGCCAAGTTGGAGGATAAGACATTTAGGAGGGAGAATTCAAATTTGAAGAATATTCCAACTTGATGCCCTTTTGAATGAAAATATATGAATTTATAAATCAATTAAATTGATTTACTTGCACAAGTTGCAAAATCTAGAGGATTTGAGGGATTAGTGTTAGGATTAATCATGATTTGATTAACTTAAATGGAGATTAGCTTATTTGACACTTTGACTTAGATTTTTGGGTTTATTTAAATCAAAATGAGATGAATATGAATATTTGTCTTAATTAAATAAAGTTTGATTTATTTAATTAAAAGGGGATGGTGTTAGACTTAAATCAAATAAAGTATTAGTTTATTTAATTTAAAAGAGGTGATCTTAGAACTAATTAAATAAAATGAATTATTTAATTAAAAGAGGGACATTAGGATTAATTAAACAAAATGATATATTTAATTAATAGAAAATAACAATTTAATCAAATAAAATGGATTTATTTAGTTAAAAGATGAAATATGGTGAATTTAATCAAATAAAGATTATTCGATTAAATGGTTAGTAAAGGAGATAATTCAAGATGAACTGGTGTTAGTAAATCAGGATCAAGTGCACGAGATCAATCAATATATTTTACTTGTCTATAGAAAGGATAAAATATTTAATTTCCTCACCTAAAGAAAAGAGATAAGTTCTCCTTCACTTCCATTTTCCCTTTTTTTTTATTTGTTGTAAGAAAGTGGTATGTTGCATAGATCACGGTTGAAACAGAGAGTAGAAAACCTAGATACATGAAATTTGGTGTTGTTATTCTTATTCCTTTGTAAAAAATTTAAAAAGCATCATTTGGAGCTAAAAGACTTCCTTGCTCGGGGGTATGGCTAGAGCCCACAAGACTCCATGAGGCCATTACGGTAGGGAGGAGAGCAAGCCTTATTTATTTGTATTTTTTTCATTATTGGAAGATTAGTATTTTCTTGTAAACTGATGATGAAAATAGCATGTTGTTGACATTTGGCATGAAAATCATATTTTTTTTCTCCATCTAATTTGTAATATTGCAACTTGAAAGGTGAGTTTCATACTTTGTGTAATGAAAAATGAAAAGAGAAAGTTCTTGTATGTTGGTATGTTATTTGTTTCGTTGATATGTATCATTTGTTATATGGAAGTTGGAAGAAATTATACCTTGTTGAAAAGAAGTGTAGTCTTTCTATAAACATGTATTAAGAGAAATGTTTCAAGCAGAATTATTTTTAGTTGTTCTTGGGAATAATTATTGTGTAAGTTTAATTATATTTCTTTTGTGTTGTTTAAACAAGTTGCTATGAAAAAGACAAAAAAAGAAAGAAAATTAAATAATCTTTTTTTTTTCAGTATTTCTTATAGCCTTTTAAGTTAGACACTTGAATGTGATAATTTCTTATGCTTGAGATGATAGAAATTTTCATTTATATGAAGGAATATATTATTAAAAAATTGTAATTAATTAAGCAAGCATTTTCCATTCAAAACTCAAAATATATTGTTTAAAATCTGCAATTAAATAAGTAAGCATTTGTTGTTCAAAACTCAAAATATATTGTTTAAAATTTCCAATTAAATAACTAAGCATTTGTTGTTCAAAACTCAGAATATATTGTGGGCATCTAGGTGGTCCCCCCCTCTCCTCTACCCATTGGCACGGTAGGGTGATTAGGTGGATGACATGGTGGCGAAGTGAGAGGACACAGGGGTCAGTGACGGGGGTGTGTAGGATGACAAGCACATGGTATTGCCACATCTCTTCTTCCTTCTTTCTTGAGGTTTTCTAAGGCATAATTACTTGGAGATCATCTGGTACGGATTTACTTTGACACATTTGGAAGGTACTTATTAGCTAGGATGGTAGTGGCCATGTACCTGGCAATAAATTGGCTTAATGGTTTAAGTTGGAAAGTTAATGATTTTTTTCACCTTTCCTTTGTGGAGTTTGAGCCGACTAGTGGTGGAGTTCAACACGGCCTTTGTGAGTGTGAGGTGGAGAGTATGGTGAAGTGGTCGCGTTTTGTCATTGAGGTCTCTGTTGAGGGGGTGGAAAAATTTGGTGGAGACACTCCTATTTCTTTGAGGTTGAAGGCTAGACAAGCCTCTTTTAGAGAGATTAAGGATTAGTGCTTGAAGCGTGTTCTCACGAATGCGGATCATCTAGTTTTAGTGGCGACGAAAATGATTTTGGGGGCTGGTCATTTGGAAAACAAGTAATTCGAAAGAGATAATCTCCACATTTCTTCTCAATTCCTGGCCTCTCTCCTAGACAATGAAATAGCTAAGGTCAAGGGTAAACTGTTGCTAGTGATGATGTTCCACAAAGATTTGGTGGGTTGCATTGATGAAGTGTTGGGTTTTGTTGTTGAGGACAGAGGGATTCCAAGACCATGCGACCTTGAAAATCTCTGGAATTTGGATGAAGTTGTGAAGATCTTTTCATTCCTACTTGATTTGAGTGGTCTGGCTCTGGTAAAGCACAAAATGGTGGCAATAGTGGCAATTGTGTTTCTAAAGAAGTTCTTCAGTTTGATGGCTACGGGCAGCATTGAATGGGTAAGGAAATTTGAAGAATTTGCAATTTTAAACAATTTTATGTGATAATTTCTTTTTCTATGGGTGGTGGTGTTGGTTGCTTTTAGGGTTTTGTTCTCTGTGAATTCTAGTGTCTCCTCTCAAGGGGTTTGGTGGCTTGGCCTATTCATGGCCTTTTATGGTGCTCTTGTTGGCTAGGGTTCTGTTAGTTTTTGGTTGGGGCCGATTTCTCATGGCCATTTTTGGAGTTGATGTTGGTTGGTTCGGTGGTCGAGTTAATTGCAAATGAATGTATGGGTTTCTGGTTTTGTAGGTCTTGGGCTAGTTTTTCTGGTGATGGTGGTTGGGTCGGGTTTTGATAATGAAGGATGGTGGTTTATTACCTAAACAATAGACATTTGTATCTATTTCTACTTATTTAATATAAATCTCAAACTTGCGTATCAAAAAAAAAACTCAGAATATATTGATTAAAATCTGCAATTAAATAAGTAAGCATTTGTTGTTCAAAACTCAGAATATATCATTTAAAATATGCAATTAAAATTAAGTAAGCATTTGTAGTTCAAAATTCAGAATATATTATTTTAAATAATTGATTAATTAAGTAAATAGTTACTGATCAAAACTCAAAGTATATTATTGAAAATCTATAATTAATTAAATAAGCATTTGTTGTTTAAAAACTCATAATATATTATTTAAAATCTGCAATTTTAGTCTTTAATAACTGTTGTATTAGATAGTAGATAAAATAAAAGGAAAACAATTCTAGTTTTGAGAATCTATAAACATTAAAGAAAACAAAATACAATGCTTGGTGATTATACATTGCCTTGTGATTTATCAATAAGAAAATGAAACGCTACATGTTCTTGTAATCTGCAGCCTTATAATTGGGGTTAAGTGTATTTAAATAAATAAATAAATAATAGATTAAAAATACATTTTCCAATATAATCTATAGGTGTCCTACTATCCAGGTAACCCCATGACAAGCACACAGTATATATAATATTGGATCAAAATAAATTAAATTTGTAAAACTTGATGATCTTTGTTTGTGCTTAAGATGATCCTTTGTTCCAAAGAGGTTAAACACGGTTGTATGTAAAGTGAACACATAAAAAAGAAAGAAAGTTAAATTTATGTTTTCCTCACAGTCTCTATAAATTTAAATGTGCCTTTAGAATAGCAACCTGCAATAATAATCAAAAAATAAAAAATAAATAAGCACCAAAAGAAGGAAGAAGCTATCAATCATAGCATTATCCGCATAGCCATAAATAGCTCTGAAGTAAACTATTATGTGCTCTTTCCTTGCTACTTGGTTTTTCCTGGGACAAAGTCGAGGGAAAATGAATAAAACAAATTAATAAGGAAGAAGAAAATGTACTGTGAGATTTGAGTTGTTGTGATCATTGCTTTTTCCCTAAACCATGAAAAGGAAGCAAAAGGTGTGGAACAATGCTTCCAACACTAATCTATCTAAGAGATTTGCAAATTCATACAAATCATTAAAGCATTCTGCAGAGAAGAGCATTCAAATGCAACATAAAAGATTAATACCATAACGCACAAATTTACTTGGGAAAACCTTTCCAAGTAAAAAAACCCCACACCAAAAGCATGATACTTTGTATTATCAGTAACAAAGAATTACAATACAATAGCAGCACTATGCTTCTCCAAGTGTTCACCAATCTTCGACAAAAAACAGGAATTATTCTGGCAGCATAACGTCTCAGAAATTATCAAGTCACTCAATCTGCACTCAATACACTATTTTATAGTATATTATCTACAACAGCAAACTAGATTTTTATCTCTCATGCAATATTCGTAACACATTGAAAGTGTAAACTGAACTTCACAACTGATCGCACCCAATTGTGGAGAAATAAAAATCTTCACCGAAGTAGCAAGCTCGCATGAATGTGTTAACTGTTGTCTACGGTAGTTCCAAGACCATGCAACCACCTTCGTAAATAGCTCCACCGCTAATTTGTTTCATGCATTCTGTTCTAACAGTTAGCTCAAAGTCTCCACCGACTTAACTCATCCATTGCTAATTGTATTCATCTTATTGCATTCATCGCTGACTGTTTTCATCTTATCTCCTTATGCATGATCGATAGTTTCAATTAACTCCACTGTCACCATCTCATGCACCGTTGGAAATAGATTGACTCCATGCACTCACGTGTTTTAGTCATCCACCATTCATGCAAACAGGTTGAGACAAACAGTTATCTCAACAAACCATTCCCCCACAGCAGCGCTTCACCATGAGTTCTTTGGTGAAAAGCTAAGAAAATATCATGCAACAAACAGATCAAATCAAACTAAAACCTAACCCAAATCTATAATCGAGAAAATTTAAGCGATTAGGGATGGGTACATTAAACTGCATAAAAGATTAGATCTAAAAAAAAAACTTAGCATACAGGGTTCGATTCCTTGTTGGTTTAGTAATAAATTTCTTGGTGTTGAAATTGTGCAGCAGCTGAAAGAAAGAATATTGTAAAATTCGTGCCAAATTTTGTGAGAAGTTAATAATTACACCATACCAATTGAGGCCTTAATGAAATGAGTCTCTTTTTATTTTGGTCCTACATGATAAATAACCATTAATTCCCTTCTGTGTATCTTTGATGGTGACCTGCACCCCATGACCTAGAGTCATCTAATTACTAAGCTGCGCAAGTGGTGCTGGATGTTAATTGTCTCATCATGCAACACCTAGATTAGCAAGAGAAGTAAAAAGGGAATAAATACTTTGAGTTGGGAGTAGTTGTTCGGAGCCTTCACCTAAGGGCACTAGCTATGCAGGTGACAATTTGCACCGATGGGCATTCCATGCTGCAGCCATGCCATACCTATCTACGTACCTGCTGCTAAGACCCTCTCACTCCAACCCTTTCTCTCCCAGTCTAAGTGGCCACTTAAGCCCCTTTTTGGCCCCCCATCTTTTTGCACTTACCATATAAGAAGATCTGATTAAATATGAATATTCTTTCAAGTGTACCTTTCCAAATAATTTTATGAATATCCATGGAATCAAATTTTCACGTGAGTCCCACTCTAAGTATCCACCTAATCTAAAGTGAATATTTTTACTCCATGTTTTATGATTTCATAATTGGCTTTCTCTTCCTTTGTGATCATAGTATGATTTGGTTCAAAGTACATAATCATCTCATGGTAATATGCTCCTTTATGATAGGCTTGGTTAGGTATTATTTTCACATAGATCCATTAGTTGGAACTTGGAACATAATGGTAGACCTCTTGCACTTTTGCAAGGCTTCTCTACTAAGATTTGGGCTAAAAAAAGGTATCCAATGCTTTAATAATATTCTAATTAATGGGAAACTAAAAGACTAGGCGGCCTTAAGTAGTGAATATTGACTTGCCTCCATCAAATTGGAGGACATATAAAATACTAAGGGAAGCTTGTAAAGGGTTACCGTATCCTACTAAATGTATATAGAATGAAAAACAATACAGGGATTTCAAGTGGCAAGATAATACACTATTAATTGGTATCAATACTAGGATGATTTGCAAAGCATTGTCTAAATCTGACTACACTATGTTTGCTTTAGATGCCTTCTCATATTGCAAAGGTCATTGTCACAATGGAGATCTCAAAATGCAAGTTTATGAATCTGTTAAGGGATGGCTCGGTATGGGTAATTAAAGAAGAGGTAAGCTATAGTCACACTTGGCAGTTTGGTCAACTAGACATAACTACTTTTCTGAAAGCTCTCAAGGAACTACAAAAGGCATTCAATGAAAAAACATAGGAAAAACAGAGGGTGAGCAAGGAAACAAGTGGTCTTGGGTTTCACATCAATGAAAGAGAAGACTTCATATCAAAATGGTTATATTTAATGAAGATCTTTTAGCTATTGATCCTTCTCTAGGATGGAGGGACTTGGATATCTATAATGAAAGCAATATTTTTTAGTGGTGAAGCAATACTATGGTTTTAATTGTAAATCTATATGTTATTAAAGTATATTCAATACAAAAAAAAAATGAATCTTACATTGGAAATCATTATGCATTTTCCTACAATTCAATGATGGTTGTAAATAGTCAAATTAATAAGCTCTAATTTTATATTTTTTAGAATCTTATCTAAGAATATTTGAAAATTCATTCAAAATTTCTTGATAGTATCATGTTATCAACATTTAATTAGTACTATAAAAATTCATTCAAAGATGATCAAAGAAATAAATAAATTATATATTAATTTTTTATTTAAATTTACGTTATCAATATTTAGTTCTCAATTATCAAGCATGAAACATACTTTAAAAAAATAGTTCTTCTATAATTTTTCCTATGGACGAGAGATTTTAATTATGATCTAAAATTGGTTCGTTAAAATTATCAAAGTCAATTTATTTATTTAATAAACTATTAATGTAAAGACAAAATTTTACCAAGAAAAAATGTGAGGCGGGAAACTGTGGTTTGAACGAATTTAATTAGGTGGGCTTAACATTAAGAATGGGTAGGTCCGTGCTGGCAGCAGGCAGCAGGCGTTTGCGTCGGAGTTGACAGGCTGATAACAGTACTTGGATGCTACGGATATTAGACTGGTGACTGGCATACGAGCTAATCATTGACACCTGGATAGACATTGCCAGACTGGATCTGAGCATGTCATAAACCCTTTGAGTCAGACTCCATCTGAGCATCTCATAAAGATTAACACGTGTGTATTAAAAGGCTAATGTACGTCCTCCGTAGAATACCTTGCTTCATTTGAATATGGGTATGGGCGGCTGAAACTCGCCTGCTGGCTATGAGGTGCCTATATCAGCATAGTGTCTCTGACAAACATGGCGTGGTGCCAACCTGTATCCCATCTTCCTATGCGATTAGCATAGGATATACTCTTATGATGCATGAAACTCTTGTACCTTCTGCAGGCTATTAATTTTCGTCCTTATGTATACTATACTTTGTCTATCAAATAGTTAGTTGGGTTAGTAAATTTAGTAGAAATAGTTTATCCTCGGGTAATTCTGGAACGTATGTGATCGAATCATTAAATAAATAATGAAAATGTTAATTATGTACATTAAATGATTATTATTATAGTTCTTATATTTCAGATGATGGACAAATTCATCTGGTGAGGCAGTGATAATATTATTGAGTAATTAGCATAAAAATAATAGTAGTGTTATTATTTATAAATTGATTAGTAACATCATTATTGTCATTAATGTGGATGATCATTAATAAATATCAAAATTATTATTATTAAATTTTGGTGTCAGTTAAATAATGCTAGTAATTTTATTCTTCTTCAATGTCGTTAGGACAATAATATTATAATTAATGTTACTATTATTGTTCAAAAAAAATATTATTACTAATTACTAATTATCAATAGGGACTTGTAATTCTCCATTCTCACATTTCCATTTGTGTATTAATCACATTAGTACCAACGTTATATTCGTGTTTGGAAAAAGAGTCTCACACATAATGATACTAATATTAATATTACAAATAATATTAGCATTAATTGGTAAAAATGGTGATATTTGTAAATTGTTTAGAGAAAGCTTTAATATTAGATTGATTAGCCTTGCAGTATTTCTAATACTCTTATCAACATTCACATCAGTAGTAAACTTAATACTAATGTTAGCATAATTAATATTATTAATAGTTCTCGTTGTCAACTTGGTGTCGAGAGCACCTTTTTATAATTTAATTTTCTATGAATGTTAAAAGTCTAAATGTAACACTATAACTATAATATTATTACTATTACCATCAAGATTTGTATACACTTAATGTAGTACTCTAAAATACCATCTTAGGGTCATGATGAACCATCTTAATAAACATAATGCAACATGGACATTATTGTCAATAAGGAATATAGGTAGAAGCTGCGCAATGTGGATTAAGGTGCTTTAGCCTTCACAAAGAGAATATTATTAATGAAACCATTAAATTGCGATACTTGTAAGCTTCATATTTAGAGCCTAGTTTAACAGTGAGATTTACATTAATAATAGTTTCACATTAGCAAGTATAAACCAATAGTAGTTTTAAGGAAGTATGCTACTATTGACAAGTTTAACGATGATGACAATGATCATATTGTTTTAATATTGAAAGGAATATTGAAATTCACCTTACCTCTAGATATAAATAGTGGTGCTAGACTAGCATTAAACACCCTAAACACTCTTAGAACATTAATCGACATTATGAATTATTTTATTTTTTTTTAAATGTTGGGTTTTCTTAATGAAAATTTTTGGCATGACATTTACTTAAAAAAATGTTTGACTCGCCTAAAATTTTAATAATATTTACCTATCTATAAACTTCACTATATTACAATGCAAAATTTTCAACACTCTTATGCAATGTGATTCATTTACTTTTTGATTGTCGTTTAATACATGATTCTATGAGAGTCGACTCTATTGCATCCCATGACTCCATATGTTAAGCTCAACTCATATTCACCCTTTACTAATTTATAATTCAAAATATTATACAAATTATAGGCAATACAAATTATTACAATTTTTAATTACTTGGTGTAAGTGCTTCTAACACTTTAGCATGACGTGTTGTCCACTTCATATGTCCTTTTGAATTTATCTAATATTTTTATTATTTTATTACTTATTTTAACATGTACAATTTATGTAGTTCACATACACATCAAAGTGGTGGTAAAATAGATTGCTTGAATCTATTAGGATTTTCCTTCCGTTGGGACCATCGATAGACGCAATCATATCAATTGAATGCAGTTTCACACATACTAACATCTGCAATTTTAAAATTCATAATTTATCATTCTCAAAGCTAAAATTTCTAGAAATAGATTGTTGCCTATTGATTTGCATGCCAATTTTTTTGAATTGAATATTTATGATTATCTATTTAAGGAAAAGCTTTATGTCATTAGTAACTATTGAAAAAATGGATAAAAAGGGCATGAGAAAGGGAGTAGAAAGCATGGTCAATACATCATCAGCTCACAACATATTTGCATGAAAAAATACTACAATTCCTCTTCATCATAAATATTTTTACAATAATATCTCTTTTTTTAATCTTATGAAATTGACTTCAAAGCTTAACTAGGGTTTAAGCATCTTCCATATTCTACTCCTACCATAATAAATCCACAATATTTTTATAACACCTTGTTGATGTAATATCTTTGATTTTAAGAGTCCAACAATTAGAAACTATAACGTGATGTCATGTATAAAACTGAATGACATCAAATAGAATAACTTTCAATTATCTCTTGATTGTAAAAATGTTATTAAATTTTTGAAAAAATTTCATTCTAGAATTTGATTCTCATTATTGAACACATTGTACAACAATATCTTCCACATAAAGAACTAAACAATTGTAACCTCTCTTTTGCTTTATCTTTTATCAATCTTAATAGATATTTAATTCTGATTGGCAATAATTAGCATATTAATAATAGACCAAGATATCTGCATTTATAGAGATAGAGTGTAGACTTATTTTCCTCGACAAGATGAAACGCTTCAGATAAAAAGATTATGCCATATGGTTAGAAATTAGGGACAAAAGGACATAATAAAAAATCCAGGTAGAACAAAATATTCTCTACTGTATTTGGGGACTAATCTCTTAATACTAGGTATTGACGTGCAATCCACTGGCTTTCACCTACCTTTCGCTAAAAATATCTCCAATTAAATGGAGGAACCCACAAATCCTATATAGTATTTTACAATGAATGTGGTAGCAAGAAAAAAAAAAAAGAGTCCAATATAAATAGTATCGAGATGCCCACAGAAAGTTGGTGACAATCTTTTTATGCTGAACTTCTGGAGTTTTCAGCAAATCACTCCAATCATGCCTGGATATCAGTTGAGTTATTACACAGTTTCTCTCCATAAAAAAAAAAACCACAAATGCCTGTCTATGTTGTATTGTATATAACAGAGCTATTTAAAAGATAAGGTGGTATAGTTGTATGTATTCAATTTTGAAGTTGAAGCATAATTTGGATAGCGATGGTCTGCTTTCAACGTCCTCCTCCCATGTTTGTATTCCTCACCCTGCTGCTCATAGTGCAGGTAACAGCTTTTCTACTGTGAATTAGCTTTGATTTTTTTTTTCTTTTCTTTCGATTTGAGTGGGAATTATATAGTGTTATTGCACAGGCTTGGAAAGTATCCACAAATGCAGCTCAGGATGATGTGAAGTATGAAGAGGTACCTAATGATAATTAATTAGCTATCTAATTTGTGCTTCTATCTGTTCCATCAGTTTGATTTTATGGGGAAAACTGGCATTAACTTGTGCTTCTATCAGTTCTATCAGTTTGATTTTATGCAGCTGCAGACTGATGTGGGTGGAAACAGTTATGCAGAAGTGAAGGCTCATATCGGTATGTGTATATGGGAGGCCTCTGCTTAAACATCCTCTGGTTTGATCTTTTCAAAAAAGGTTTAAAATAGAAGGCAGTTCATTACATACAGATAGAAGTGGTAAATAGTTATTTAAAATGGGAAGATACCCACGCTGTATATTATATAATAATTGTAAGATTTTTGATGTTATGATGTGTTCAAGTGCAGACTGTGGTAAGGAATGCAATAGGAGATGCTCCAAGGCTTCATTGCATGATAGGTGTCTGAAGTACCGTGGAATATGCTGTGTGAAATGTAACTGCGTTCCACCGGGTACATCTGGCAACAAAGATGTTTGCCCTTGCTATGCCAATATGAGGAACTCCAAAGGTGGAGACAAATGCCCATAGCATATTATCATACTGACACTGTAATTTCCATTACTTGGGCAACATAATTGATTATGTTTTTAAATAGCGATGTGATAATCCCCATTCTTTCCTAGAGAATGGATGATATGTTACTGAATTTATCTTGAATATGCACATTCATATCTTTACATAATAGTAGTTCTATTTTTGTTGTTTTGTTTAAAGTTTGGTTGTTTGGAAAAAAATGTTAAAAATTCACATTTATACTTATAAATGTGTTTAACTGAAAATTTATTATTTTATTTGATGTGCGAATTTTATAATTACAAATAATTTGATATTATTTTTATTTTTATTAAAAAATTATTATTGTTTATTTGATAGTTGATTTTTTTTTGGTATGATAGATGGTTTATTTTTATATTTAAGAAAATTTAGAATTATAATTTTATTAGTTATATAAATTTTTCTATAATTTATTATTAAATTGGAAAGTTAGTGATAATAAATAAAATTAAGGATTTTGCAAATTCTTCATTATTTTGTATCAAAGTTTTTATTTACTTATTGGGGCCACAGCTATAAACAATTTTATATATTTTTTAAATTAAAGAGAGCCCATCAACTATTTAAATTGTTTCACTATAATTATTGTCAGTCTTACAAGATTATGACACGAGAATGTTGGAAGTTTTTATCATTAAACAAGTATTTTTTTAACACTAAGATTATTATAGAATCAATCAATGTTAAACTATTACATTTTCACCTTATATTATTGTCTTCAATAGTGAAATTTGGGAAAGTTTAACCAAACTAAAAATGATCAAGCTTATTACATCATGGTTCCATTACAACAAATACACTTAAAATGTGATAGTACTTTTTCCATCAAGCATTTATATGGTGATTATAACCATTCTAGAAAGTAGAGATTATCATTCATTGTCATTCTAGAAAGTAAAGGTTATAACCAAACTAAGAATGATCAAGATTATTTCATTTTCCAAGTCCTAATCTTTAAAAACATTTGGAGATCACTCCTCCCCACTTGTGTAATAGAAATTATCTAATAGAACTACATAGATATCTTCAAAATGAATCTTAATTAGAGAACTACATGCCTCTTGGAATCTTTATTTTGCATCATTCACCTCATAAAGTCCCTGCCCTCCTCCAAACATGACATGAATCAATTGCCTTCTCTCCTAAGCTCTTTGAGAGCAACAAGCTAATTGCATGAGCCTCCTCTTTCAAACTAATCTTGTTATCCCCATCCCTCCCTTTGTGCTTATTAATCATAAATTGAACCTCTACCAACTCGAGGCATATGACATCCTCCCTTTTAGTCAATTTTCTCTTTTTCAACTCTATTCAACCTTTTTGTAATAAAAAAAATATATAAATGAAAATATAAATTTATAAATCTTTCAAAACTACAAGTGATATAGGATGAAGTCTTAAAGCTAAATTAAAAAATGGGGAAACAAAAAAAATATATGGTCAAAAAAATATGAAGTTGCAAAAACAACAAAGAGAACTTCACCTCATAAGAGAAACAACTATCAAATCATGAGTTCATAAATAATATAAATAAATAAGCATTATTATTAAGCAACAAGAGAAATTACAATGCTAATAAGGAGGTCTTTCTCATCAAGTTTATCCCACCCTTTATGTGGAAAATCATTTTCCTTGTCTTTAAGCTCCTAACTTCTTGTTCTTCCTTAGGGTCATTCTACTACTTGATGCAGGAACATCCAGGATGTAAGAGCAATCTTGCATCAACAAAAAAATATATGTAATGTTTCTTTTGAATAAGGATTGAATTGGATTGAGTTCCTAAGTAAGAAGATCTCTAGAAGTTTGGGCTTTAGGCCTTGGGAATGTCTCTCATCGCTTGCCAAAGAAGTTGGACTCAGTCATTTTTCTGCACAGTCTCATTAGGCTTCAGATTTCGGGATTTGGTGTTAAGCCTGACGCGTGACTTAACTGCTAAAGAAGTATGAAGTATTCAGAAACTACGAACGCCAACACCCATGAGGTCGAATGCTGGTAAGCGGCTTGAAGGAGGAACGAACTCTGACTTTCAACAAACTGTAAACATCTAACATGTGGTCTAGGAGATTTTGAGCTACTGGTGGGAGTCATTCACGAGTCCCTTCGATGAGGTGATATGGCATATCAGAGTGACATGTTGATACCTCAGGCTGACATGAATCTTGGTCCCTTCAATGGGTCGACAATGCGATGACAAAAAAGAACCATCAGAGAGACATGAGTGTTTTGGTGGATGGTCTTGTTGAGTCCACCCGATATTTCGACAAAAGAGTTATCGTTGGAACCTGATGGTTTTAGAGAAAGAAGGTTTAAATTCCTAGTGATATTCAGATAGTAGGAGATGACAAAAGCGTGAGGAAAATGGAGGTGATGGTTGGCGAATAAATGGTAATGCATGGCGAAAGGTTAATCATTTTTACATCATTATTGTAAAACGACGTTATTAGTTAACGATTTCCACAGGAGCTGATGGTTGGAGGGTGATGATAATTGCCAGTGAATTCCTGATACCCATTGGATGCAAAGCGGTACTACAACACCAGGAGAAAAGAATGTCAAGGCCGACCTAGGAGATCAGAGATATATATCAAAGCTAAAGGGATGCATGAGGGGGGAATCCAGAGAAGAGATAGGAAGGTGGAAAAAAGTGAAAGTTGATTGCTTTCTAGTGAATGAAGAACCGACCTGGTGAATACTTAGATCTACAATTCGACAGATGAATGTAATAATCTGCCCATAAGAAGGCATGTGAAACTATAATATATATTTCCATTTCTAAGTAATACAATCTATTGCATTCTCTTTCATATTTCATGCAGACCTGTGTGTTGTGAGTTTGTATCTATAAGGGGAGTATCCTTCATCAAGTGGTATTAGAGCAGGAGTTCCTAAGTCTATAACAGAACATCAAGCATGAGACAGCTACAATAGGACCTGTGAGTATGGGTTGAGATCAAGATGCCTCCAAGACTTGCCTAGCATAGTAGAGGTAGAGGCCAAGGTGGTGGAGGAAGAGATCCACCTAGAGATGAAATCAGAGCCCTCTAAAGGAAATTAGAAAACTTGTAGCAAGAGGTTCAAAGGAGAGATGTGCATCAAGAAAGAGATGACAATAAAGATGACATGAAAGAAGAAATGGAAGAAGAAGAATAGGATCAAATGGATCCCAAAGAAAGGAGATTGTTGAGAGCAATCTCATGCATTGGGAAGTGACCCAAAATGGAGGTTTCAACTTTCAATAGAAGTCTAAATCCTAAAGAATTGATCAATTGGATCAATGACATGGAAGAAATTTTTGAACTCGAGGAGATTGAAGATCCTCATAGAGTAAGGTTCACAAAAAAAAGCTAAAAGGGCATGCAAGTATATGGTGGAAAGAGGTCCATCTAGAAAGAGGAAGGGAAGGGAAAGATAAAATTTCTAGATGGGACATAATGGTGTCAAAATTGAAGAAACAGTTTATCCCAATTGATTATGAATTGGAACTACTCAAGAAGATGCAGAGTCTGAGACAAGGAATGAGGATAGTGAAAGAATACACTAAGGAATTCTACAAGGTATTGATTTGAACAAGATATTCTGAGGCAAATAAGGAGAAATTTGCTTGATATATTAACAAGTTGAAGCCTAGAATACATGAAGAATTGGCACTAGTAAGAATGAATACCATTGAGGACACTTATCAACTCCCTCTAAAGGTTGAAGAATGACTAAACAAGAGGTTTGAGAATAAACAGAGACGTGGTGGCTAAAGGGAAAGGACTGGTAGATAGCCATATGGAGGTCAAAGTGGTGATCAAAGAAATGGTGAAGGGACTAGCACGAGTCATGATAAAAAACTTAATGATTCATATCAACCTCATGATCAGAATAGTGGAGACCGTTGAGGAAAAGGTAGGTCTAGACACAAACCAGGAAGAGGAGGTTTCATAGGGACATGTTTCCAATGTGGTGAAGAAGGGTGTAGAGCATATGAGTGTCTAAAACACCATGGGAAGACAAATAAGGGACCAAAAGGCAAAGCACATTGCTCATGTGGATGAAGACCCTCAATTTTCGTAGTTGGAAGATATTGAAAGGGGTGAGTCCCTTGTCGTCAGAAGAGCCCTATTGAATGAAGACAAGGATCCAAACAAACAAAAGAACTTATTTTGTGCTTGTTGCAAGTGTGAATGTAAGATCTACAATGTTATCATTGATGAACATAGTATTGAAAATCTTGTTTTAGAAGAAACAATTACTAAGTTATGGTTGGAAAGGAGGAGACATCCTAGTCCATATCAGATTGCATGGTTGCAAAAGGACCAAAGGGTTCTGGTCAATGAGCAATGTTTGATAAAGTTCAAGATCGATAACTACAAGGATCAAGTTTTATGCAATATAATATCAATGGATGCTTGTCACATGTTGTTAGGTCAACCATGGCATTTTGATTAGTGAGAAGTGCATGATGGGAATGCTAACACCTATTAATTGACAAAGGATGGTGTTCAACATAAGCTAAAGCCTCTGAAGGATGTAGGAGAAAAGGTATGCAACAATGCACAATTTTTTTTGGAAGACGGAAGGCAATTCTTGGAAGGTATGAGGCAAGAACATATATGTGTTTTGCATTAATTCCTAGAGCTAAAAAGGAAGCCAGTAGTAAAGTACCTATAGAAGTGTGTGGTTTTCTAGATGAATACCATTGTATTATTTTGGTAATGTACTTGAAGGATTTCCGTGAGTAAGTAAATTTAGTATGCCCAATAAGGCAGCACATTGAATGACTCCAATAGAGAATGAAGAGTTGAATCGACAAGTGCAAGAATTTTTGTGAAAGGGATTGATCAAGGAAAGCTTAAGTTCATGTGCAATACCTATAGTATTAACAACTAAGAAGGATAATTAATGGAAAATGTGTACTAATTCTAGATCCATCAACAAGATAGGAATCAAGTATCGGTTTCCCTTACCAAGGATGGATGACATAATGGATTGCTTCAGTGGAGTTGAGTACTTCACAGAGATTGATCTGAAGATTGGTTATCATCATATATGAATCAGAGAAGGAAATGAATGGAAGACAACGTTCAACACCAAAGGACTGTACAATTGGTTGGTCATGCCTTTTGGGTTAACCAATGCACCCAGTACATTCTTGCAGCTCATGGACAAGGTATTGAAATAATTTCTAGGTAAGTTTGTTATTTTTTACTTGGATAACATTTTAATTTTTAGTAAGACATTAGAGGACCATCTGAAGCATATCAAATAATTTTTCAAGAAGCTAAGAGAGGAGAAGTTGTTAATCAACTTGAAGAAATATAGTTTTGTGAAACATGAACTAGTGTACCGGGGATTTGTTATCTCATCAAAAGGTTTGAAAATGGATCTAGAGAAGGTGAAATCCATTGTGGAGTGACCAACACCAAGGAGTGCTACTGAGATTAAGATATTTTCATGGTTTAGCAAGTTTTTACTAAAATTTCATTAAAGGATTCAGTAGTATTTGTGCGCCCCTAATTGAAACAATGAGAGGGGATACAAAAGAATTTAAATGGAGTACAGGAGCAACAAGAATTTTTTATTTGCTGAAGAAGAAAGTTATGGAGCAAGCTATTTTGGAACTCCCAAATTTTAACAAAGTATTTCAAGTAGACTGTGATGCCAGTGGTAGCACCATTGGATCGTTTTTGAGTCAAGAATGTAAACATGTTGCCTACTTTAGTGAAAAGTTGAATTATGCAAAGAAAATGTATTATGTTTATGATCAAGAGTTCTACACCATAGTTCAGGCTTTGAAGAAATGGAGACATTACTTGTTTCCAAAATATTTTATTTTATTCACTAATCATCAGGTGTTATAGTGTTTGAATAGCAATGAAAGTTGAATCAAATACACTTGAAGTGGGTGGAATTTCTGCAAATCTACACATTTGTGTTAAAGCACAGGAGTGGAAGGTCAAATTGAGTTGTAGATGCCTTGAACAGGAGGTATAACTTGTTAACTAAAGTGCAAATTGAAGTCATTGGGTTCAATGAACTCAAGAGTTTGTATCCAGAAGAACCTGATTTTGTAGAGGCCTGTAAAGCTTCCATGGAACCTATCACATTGGATAAGACAGAATGGTTGGATTTTACAATCCAAGATGGTATACATTTTTTAGAAGGAATCAATTGTGCATTCCAAAGAGTTCCATGAGGAAGAACTTGATCAAGGAGAAGCATAGTGGTGGATCGGCTAGACATTTAGGTCAAGATAAGACAATTGCTATCATAAGTGAGCATTACTATTGGTCATAGTTGCAATAGGATGTGAAGAAATTTGTACAGGGTTGTAGAGTATGTCAAATGGAAAAAGGAACCTATCAAAATACAGGATTGTATTAGTCATTACCTATACCAAAGAAGCCATGGGAGGATACCAGTATTGATTTTGTTCTTGGTTTGCCAAGGATGTGGAGAGGTCATGACTCCATATTTGTGGTAGTGTAATTTTTTTTGAAGATGTCACACTTCATTCCATGTCATAAGACCAATAATGTAGTTCACATTGCTCAATTATTCTTTAGAGAGGTGGTATGACTACATGGTCTACCCAAAAGCATAGTTTCAGATTGAGATACCAAGTTTGTAGGGTATTTTTGGAGGACGTTGTGGAAGAAGGTGAATTTTTTTTTGAAATTTATCTCCACACATCATCCACAGACGGATGGACAAACAGAAGTAGTGTATAGAGGTTTGGGTAACTTGTTGAGATGCTTAGTAGGTGACAAACCTAGAGGATGGGATTTGGTTTTACCGTAGGAAGAATTTTCTTATAACAATTCAATCGATAGGAGAATTTGTAAATCACCATTCTATATTATGTATGGTAGTAGTCCTAGAACAACTACTAAGTTAAGGAAGATGGATAAGGGAGAAAAGTGTAGTGCTTAAGTCGAAGATTTTGTTGAACATATAAGGAATGTACATGAAAAGGTCAAAAAGAATATCAATAAGATGAAAACATAGTATAAGGCTAAGGAAGATTAGAAAAGAAGGCATAAGGAGTTCTAGGTAGGTGATGAAGTCATGGTTCATTTGTGGAAGGAGAGGTTTCTAGCTGGCACATATAACAAGCTGAAGATGAAAAATTTTGGACCATGCCAGATTCTAAAGAAGCATGATTTAGGAAATGCATATGAGGTGGAGTTGTCAAGTGGGATTCATATCTCACCTATGTTTAACATTTTTTATTTGGTAGAATATCATGAGGGGGATACACAAAATGAGTCGACAGAAGCATATTGGAGCATTCCAACACCTGCAACAAAGAAAGAAGAAATTGAAGAAATTTTGGATAGTCATGTGGGAAGAAGCATGAGGAACCTACACTATAGAGAATACCTATTGATGTTGAAAGGGAGATCTATTGAATATTCAACATGGTTTTCTAAATCGGAGGTTAGCCATCATGGCTTTCCTTTAACTTCCAAAGAGGGATAGGGTCACTTTTCAAACTACCCTGAGTGTCTGATGTAGGAGCATCTAGGGTGTAAGAGTAATATTTCATCAACCAAAAAAAAGATTTGTAATATTTCTTTTGAATAAGGGTTGAATTGGATTGGTTTACTAAGTAAGAACATCTCTATAAGTTTAGGATTTGGGCCTCGAGTGTACTCTTATCACTTTCTAGAGAAGTTAGACTTCGTCATTTTTCTACATAGTCTTATCAGACTTTGGATTTTGGGATTTAGCATTAAGCCTTATGTCATGAATTAACTTCTAAACATGTATGTAGTATTCAAGAACTATGAACCCCAACACCAATGAGGTTAGATGATGGTAAGCAGCTTGAAGGATGAACAAACTCTGACTTCTGATGAGCTATAGACATCCGACATGTGGTCAAGGATACTTTGAGCTATCAGTGGGAGTCATTCATGAGTCCCTTTGATGGGGCGATATGGCATATCAGAGTGATATTGATACCTCGGGCTAACATGAATCTTGGTCCCTTTGATGGGCTGACAATGCAATGATGATAAAGATACATCAAAGAGACATGAGTGTTTTGGTGGAAGGTCTTGTGGAGTCTACATGATATTCCGACAAAAGAGTTATCGTTGGATCTTGATGGTTTTAGAGGAAGAAGGTTTAAAGTCCTAGTGATATTCCGATGGTAGGAGATGGAGAAAGTGTGAGGAAACAGAGGCAATGGTTGGAGAATAAGTGATGACACATGGTGAAAGGTTACTTGTTATTTTCACATCGTTGTTGTAAAACAATGTGATTGGTTAAAGATTTCCACATGAGCCGATGGTTGGAGGGTGATGATAACTACTAGTAAATTCCTTATGCCCATTGGATGCAAAGTAGTACTATGACACTAGGAGAAAAGAATGTCAAGGCCGACTTGGGAGATCATAGATATATATCAAAGCTAGAGGGATACACAAAGGGGGGCATCCAAAAGAGATAGGAAGGTGGAAAAATGTGAAGGTTGATCACTTTCCAGTGAATGAAGAACCGACGATGAATACTCAGATCTACAATTCGGTAGATGAATGTAATATTCCACCCATAAGAAGGCATGTAAGACTGTAATATGTATTTCCATTTATAAGTAATACAATCTCTTGCATTCTCTTGCATATTTCATGCATACCTATGTGTTGTGATTTTGTATTTGTAATGGGAATATCCTTCATCACAACTAGTTCTTGATAATCAATGATCGGCTATAGCTAGAGACAAACAAGGGAATTTTGCATAATTTTTGAGGTCCATCCACATTTTTAAATAATACAAAAGATCAATAAGGAGGTGTAAACCATCTACCTTAGTATTGGGTGGCAAGGTCCAACCAAAATTTTTCTCATTTGGTGGTTACAAAGGTTGAATAGATTATCTCTAATAGTTGTGTGTCCAATGTCAAGATGACTTAGAGTAGTCATGTTACTAGTCCTAAAAAAGGATTTGACACTAGTTAGAAAAGAATATGGAACCCTAGAAACAATGAAAGGGGTGCTCCCTAGTGACCAAGCAAGTATTGAATATGTTTCACCTCCAATGATACTTTAGAAGATTGCACTTTGATTTATATAAACATAATACAAATCAAAAGAAACTTGAAGTAAATAGTAAAATCCAAAAGGTCCCATAAAAAGGTTTCCCATTCAATGGTGGAAGAGGTGGAATCAAGCCTCACTAAAAATTGTGAAATTGATGTCAAGATGACTGAGAGAAATCATGTTTCTATTCCAAATAGGGAGATGAGAAAAAAGTTGGCAAAGAATATGGAACCCTAGCCATAATGCAAGGGGTACCCCTCCATGATCAAGCAAGGTTTGGATATGTTACACTTCTAGTACTAATGTGCAGGGCTAGAATTAAATCTACACAATCACAATAAAAGTCACAAACTATTGGAAGTAAATAGAATAATTAATAGACATGAAAAAATAAGAAAAAAATAAAATCTATAATTTTTCCTAAAAAATATCATCCAAAAGAAATGTTATAGTTGAGAGAAATCTGTAAAAAGAATAATACCATCATTCCAAAGTAAATTGTACCAATTATTTATGGCTTGCACCAAAGAATAGAATAAATCATGGACCCATTTCTAGGCATTTTGTGTCTACCCTAAAGGACATTCTACCAAGTAAAGGGATGAAGCCTAAAAGGCTAGAAAGAATCATGGATTCTTTACCAAATGTTTTACACAAGAAAACAAAACAAAAATATATTTAGGAAGTTTTTTATTTCCTTAAAGAATAGAAATATTGGATTAGAGATGCCAAAATGTATTAAATAGGTGTCAATTGGAAGGCCTTGGTAAAGTAAACACTAAGAAAAATGGGATATTTGGGTTAACAACCACTTTCCACAAAATTTGAAATTCCTTAACTCAAATTAAATTAGGAGACTAAATAGACAACTTATTATTTAGCTTTTAAATCATGTAATAATGCAACAAAATCCATATGTATCCTTTATTAAAGGTGTAAATATGGAATGAGTATCAACATGAAATTTCATTCCTTCAGACACCATAGATTAATGGAATGCATGGATGTTTTATGATTTAAAATTTGAGAAATGAATGGCCTCAATTATCATTTGGTAGGTTTATTTTCCTCTATGACTTAAAGTAAACTTATTTTGGCTTGAATCTAGGAAATCCACGTGGAGCTAACTTTGTAGTAAAGATCTTATAGATGTCTAATTCTCATTCAGATAAAATTAAGGGATGCATCTAGGGAATAGTTGTTAATATCTTATCTTGAAGTATTATGGTGGGATACCACCATATTTTTTTTTTTGATGAAAAACCCAATGTAAAATCCATGCCTATTTCATACTATTCATGGTTTTATAGTTTCCCACTCCTTACAAATACTTTTTGCCACAAAGATAATAATGATTTTGATAGTCCAAATGGGAAAAATCACGAGGCAATGGAAACCAATTCCATTCTATATAAATTGTTCATGTAGTGAGAAAAAAGAAATACAATTTCATAACAAATTTTCCTAGCCTCATTATCATAACTCTAACATTCTACTTAGTGCATAAAGAAATACATTTTCTATTAGCTTAAATGATACCAACCCTACTAGACTCTCTTGGTAGGCTACAAAATCTAACACAACATGATGAAAAAATTATTGTGGTCTAAATTGGCCAAAAAATCCTATAAACAATTTTCAAGCTTGAGGTATGATGTTACAAAAGGCACCCACCAAAAAATGTAATTTACACATGTACCATAGCAATAACTTCAAAGAAAATTTAAATTTACCCACTAATGAAAGAATTTTGGTAATCTAATAAACAAGCTTATTCTTAATTTTTTTAATAAATACCACCATAAAATATATTTGTTATATAGAAGCATACAGATTAAGGGTGTGTTTTGTGTTTTCACGCAACGACGGCGAAGTGATCAAATGACATTGTTGTCATTCCATTTGACAAAATGTCCTATTCTATTTTTCTTATTCCAAAGCTTCAATTGTTCAGATGAATCTAAATGGGTTTCCATAAGGTTGATTATCACTATGAACTAAATGTTGATTTTGACCTCAATCAAGTCAAGAAGATCATTGGTTTTGAATACAATAAAAGTTCTTCTTTTTCCAAAATATGGAAGGTCGTGCATACATAGGGAACAAGAAATAAAAGTAAAACTAAGAAATAGTAAGGATCAGATTTTAAGGGAGTCAATCAAGAATAGAAAAATTCAAAAATGAAATACCAAAAGCTCATGCCCATAGTGAGAAGATGATTTTTTGAAAAGGAAAGAGTTTTTAGCAACCAGTGACTATAATTGACAAAGTAAATGGGGCTGCGCTTATTGGAAAGGGTGCGAATAGATTGAGGATGCATACAAAAGAAAATAAAAACATTTTCATTTGATTATTGATCTACACAAAGATTTGGAAGAGTTGGAAAGAAGATCCTAAAATGAGAGATCTGACACAAGTAAAGGAGGATATAATTCACCAAGCAAAGGTTCACGGTAGATTGGTGATAAATACCAGGTTGGAAGGAAGATAAAGGGAAGTGCAAGATATAGAAAAAATGTATGAAATTAAAAGAGTGTGAGCAGTGAGAGAGGGGACATGAGCAACTAGGTAGTGGAGAGAAATTACAGTGGAAAGAAAATATAATATCATGTAGATTTGAAAGTAAGGAGGGGTGGGTGAAACAAATGAGAGGATGAGTTTTGGTTTTACCAATTATAGAGCACAAAGGTTGAGCATGTAGAAGAGACAATGGGGAAAAATTAAAGAGAAGTGAAAGAAATTGCAAATGAGAATTGATAAATTTGTAATTTGTAAAATCTATCTTTCCAGTAGATTGAAAAAATCAATAAATTGAATTCAAATTGTGGAGTCATTTAAATTGCTAATATCAATAGCAGTGTATGCCTATGAATAATTGGGAAATGAAATTAACTTGTTTTGTTTGTTCCAGTGTAAATTGGAATTAGGATTAAACTGAAAAATTAAATTGTCATTATAATATGTTGATAGGTTGTGGTTGAGGATTTGTCCAGGTAACTTGCATTTGTGTGATATGAATGATGCTAGAGATTCTGCATCAATTGGTATCATAACCACAAGATCCTAAGAGTGGGGAGAATCTACCATGATTGTGGGTGAAGAATTGGTAAAGAGTGAAGAATTCTTGGGAGGCTATTGATTCTATGGGAATCATGTTGGTTGTCCTGCAATAGAGATGAAGTTGGGTAGAAGGTGTGCAAATATCTTCCACTACGAGAAAGTGGGTAGAAGAGATCTTGAAGATGCATCTTTGAGAATCCTATTGGGTAGAGGATAGTAGTGAGTTTTGTTGCAAGGGGACCTACAAAGGTAGTGAGTATTGGCTCTAATTTATTTGTGGTTGTAGATTGAGAGTGTGTTGTAATTGTTTAGCAAGATATCTTGCAGACATGGGGAGAGTTTGAGGATGAAGAAGGAATATTTGAAGTGACAAAAGGTGAAACAAGAACCCATTTGAAGGATTGATTTGTTTTGAGTTGTGTGCAAGTTTGGTGGAAAGTGATAGTAGAGATAATATGGTTGTAGTGGAAATGGTTGAGAAGTTAAACTTGAAGAAGATGAAGCATCCTAAGCCATACTGTGTCTCTTAGTTGCGAGGAGGTCCTTGAATTTTCACATTTGAAGATATAAGGATGAAATTGTATGTGATATAGTACCCATGGATGTTTGTCACATTTTGTTGGGACAATCTTGGCTTTGGGATTGAGAATCTATACATAATGGCAGTGATAACACCTATAGCATAATCAAGGATGGGAAAGAATATGTGTTGAATCCATTATGGGATAAACAAGAGGAAGTGATAAAAGAAATTGCAGTAGTATGCCACAATGAGTGTATGAAATAAGAAAGCAACAACAAATTTGCAATAGGCGAGAAAGAAGTGACTGAGAATCCTTTCAAGGATGAAGAGAAGAAAGAAAAGATTGCAGTGGATATGAAGAATGAAGAAAAAGAAGAGGAGATCCTTGTGCAAAAGGATCAAGGGGAAAGCGAAGAGCTTGCAATTGAGGTTTCAAAGGATGAAGAATATTTGTTGATAAAGATTATGGTAATAGAGGATGAGTGGAAGAAAAAATTTGCAGCTACAAAGAATGAAGATATAGTTGAATTGTAGCAATAAATTTTAAAGATGTTGCAATAGATGATGAAGTTTCAACAGTGGAAGAAAAGGAAAAAGTTAATCTCTATGAAATTTATGATATAAAAAATATAAAATGGATTCATATGATGAGGTGAGTAATGAAGAGAAAGAGTGTGTAGTGACAAAGTGGAATACAGAGACTACATATGTGTATGTGGATGTTGTAAGAGATTGTACAAGAAGTCTTTAGTGGAGGTGGTCAATTTGTGGTAGGTCAAAACCCATGATAGAGGAGAAGGGTGAAGAGATTGTTTGGAGGAGGAGCTCGATACATGGTGGACACAAGTCCACAAGAGGGAGAAAAATGGAGTATAGAGTTGTTGGCGAAGGATGGAAAATGTTTTGAAAAGATGCTAGAATAAGAGGGAAAAGAAATAATTTGCAAGTGTCAGTCTCAGCAAGGGAACATGCTACAAATTGTTGGCAATTTGGAAGAGTAGTTCTAGTACTCATCTCTTTTTTGTGAGCCCTCAAATTGTTGGCAACTTGGAAGAGTAGTTCTAGTACTCATCTCTTTTTTGTGAGACTATGCTCACAAAATTTTTACCAGGTGCATCTGATGTAGGAGCATCCAACTCAAGGGTGTGCTTTGTGTTTGCATGCAATGACGATGAAGTGATCAAATGACATTGATGTCATTCCATTTGAAAAAATATTCTATTTTTCTTTTCTTATTCCAAAGCTTCAATTTTTTAGATGAATCTAAATGGGTTTCCATAAGGTTGATTATCATTGTGAACTAAATGTTGATTTTGACCTCAATCAAGTCAAGTAGATTTTTGGTTTTGAATATAATACAAGTTCTTATTTTTCTAGAGTATGGAGGGTCATGCATACAAAGGGAACAAGAAATAAAAGTAAGACTAAGAAATAGTAAGGAGTATATTTTAAGGGAGTCAATCAAGAATAGAAAAAGGAAAAATGGAATACCAAAAGTTCACACCCATTGTGAGTTTTATAGTTGTTAGCATCCCACAAAGGAGGTATTTTTTGGTGTGGGCACACAAGCAAACTAGGCTACACTAATATTGAAAAAGTAAATGGGGTTTCACCAATTGGAAAGGGTGTGAATAGATTGAGGGTGCACAGAAAAGAAAATTAAAAAAAAAAATCATTTGATTGTTGATCTATGCAGAGATTGAGAAGAGTTGGAAAGAAGAGCCTGAAAAGAGAGATCCCGCACAAGTAAATGTGGATATAATTTTCCAATAAGAGGTTCATGGAATATTGGTGATAAATATCATGATGGAAGGAAGATAAAGGGAAGCATAGTATGAAATTAAAAGAGTGTGAGTAGCCAAAGAGGGGACACAAGTAGCCAGGGAGTGGAGAGAAATTATAGTGGAAATAAAATATAATATCTTGCATATTTGAAAGTAAAGAAGGGTGGGTGAAACAAATGAGACGAGTTTTGGTTTTACCAATTATAGAGCACAAAGATCAAGCATGTAGAAGAGATAGTGAATGCAGAAAAAATAAAGAGAAGTGAAATAAATTACAAATGAGAATTGATTTTTGTAATTTGTAAAATCTATCTTTCCAGGAGACTAAAAAAATCAATAAATTGAATTCAAATTGTGGAGTTATTTCAATTGTGAATATCAATAGCAGTGTATGCCTATGAATAATTGTGAAATTAAATTAACTTGTTTTTTCGTTCTGGTGTAAATTGGAATTGGGATTAAGCTAACAAATGAAATTGTTAATATAATATGCTCATAGGCTATGGAAAAGGATTTTTCCAATTAACTTGCATTTTTGTGAGATGAATGATGCTAGAGCTTCTACGTCAATTGGTATCAGAGCCACAAGATCCTATGAGTGGAGAAAATCCACCAAGACTGTGGGTGAAGAAGTCTTGGGAGGCTATTGATTCTATGGGAATCATGTTGGATATCATCCAACTGAGATGAAGTTGGGTAGAAGGTGTGCAAATCTCTTCCACTAAAAGGAAGTGGGTAGAAGAGATCTTGAAGGTGCATCTTCTAGAATCCTGTTGGGTAGAGGATAGTAGTGAGTTTTATTGTAGGGGGGCCTGTAAAAGCAGTGAGTATTGGCTCTAACTTATTTGTGGTTGTAGACTAAGATTGTGCTATAATTGTTTGGAAAAATGTCCTTAATACATGGAGAGAGTTTGTGGATGAAGAAGGAATATTTGAAGCCACAAAAGGTGAAACAAGAACCCATCTAAAGGAGTGATTTTTTTCAAACTATGTACAAGTATGGTGAAAAGTGTTGGAAAGTGATGGTGGAAAGCGATAATAGAGATAATATGGTTGTGTTGGAAATGGTTGAGAAGCTAAAATTGAAGAGGATGAAGCATCCTAAGGCATACTATGTCTCTTGGGTACAAGGAGGTCATCAAATTTTGGTAAGTGAACAAAGTATTATGAATTTTCACATTGGAATATATAAGGATAAAATTGTATGTGATATAGTACCCATGGATGTTTGTCATGTTTTGTTGGGAAAACCTTGGCTTTGGGATATGGAAGCTATATATAATGGAAGCAAGAACACCAATATCATAATCAAGGATGGGAAATAATATGTTTTGAATCCATTGCAGGATGAACAAGAGGAAGTGATAAAACAAATTGCAGCAATATTCTCCAATGAGTGTATGAAAGAAGAAAGAAACATCAAAGTTACAATAGGTGAGAAAAAAGTGGCTAAGAATCCTTTAAAGGATGAAAAGAAGAAAGAAAAGATTCCAGCAGATATGAATAATGAAGAAAAAAAGAGGCAATCCTTGTGCAAAAGGATCAGGAGGAAAGAGAAGAGATTGCAACCAAGGTTGCAAAGGATGAAGAATATTTGTTGCTAAAGATGATGGTGATAGAGGATGAGTGGAAGAAAAATCTTGCATCTAGATAGAAAGAAGATACAGTTGAGGTTGTAGTAATAAATTTTGAAGATGTTGCAACAAATGATGAAGTTGTAGCAATGGAAGAAAAGGTAAAAGTTAATTTATGTATACACGTAAAATATACTGATTGATCCTATACACCTTATCTTGATTTACTAACACCAGTTCATCCTGAATCATCTCCTTTACTAACCATTTAATCGAATAATCTTTATTTGATTAAATTCATCATATTTCATCTTTTAATTAAATAAATCAATTTTATCTACTTAAATCATCATCTCCTATTAAATAAAATAAATCATTTTGTTTAATTAGTCCTATAGTCCCTCTTTTAATTAAATAATTCATTTTATTTAATTAAGCTATAAGCCATCTCCTTTAAATTAAATAAATTAATCTTTGTTTGATTTAAATCTAACACCATCCTCTTTAATTAAATAAAACAATCTTTATTAAATAATTAAGTTGAAAATTGTTATTCCTCTCATTTTGATTGATTTAAATCCTAAAATCTAAATCACAATGTCAAATCAAGTAATTTCCATTAAAATTAATCAAATCATGATTAATGCTAACACTAATCCCTCAAATCCTCTAGATTTTGTAACTTGTGCAAGTAAATCAATTTATTTGATTTATAAATCTCCTATTTTCATTCAAAAAGGCATCTCAAGTTGGAATATTCTTCAAATTCAAAAAATCCCTCCAAAATGACTTGTCCCTCCAACAAGGCATAAAAATCCTCTTACATGTCCTTTACCTTGAGCCAAGTGGCATTTATTTCATCTTCATCTCCCTCCAACATGTCACTTCTCCAATTTTGAATTTCCACCTAATTGCATTAATGTGCACATTCATCAAAATGTGTTCCACCTTTGTCCACTCACATGTTGACAAGTTGCATTGTGCTATTGGTTGGTGTTTGATCCCACATTCATCCCTTGTGCTTATTCTTCCATCATTCTCTTCTATAAATAGAAGGCTCTTTTACTAATTTTGGATCCACAACTTCATGCAACATCACTATCTTCATGTTTTGAGAAAAGTTCATCCATTTTCATAGTTTTCATCATTTCATAGCTAGGTTATGGAAAAATTTCATCAAGGAGCATCAATCTTCATCCATTGATCATCTTCAAGCTTGCAAGGAATTGGGAAAGGGCTATTTTCCACATCAAAATAGCACCAATCTCCCCATGGCATTGAGAGTTTGTTTGTTTTGAGCAAGATTATATAGCTTTTATTTGTGTTCTTCATGTTAATTCAATTCTTGATATTTCAAATGAATCTTAGTGGGAATGATGATTTAACTTGCATAATGGACTAATATTGTGTTTGTTGTTTGTGTTTGTGTAGGTCTAGCATCACCATTCACATTTTTTCACTAGGAGGGCGAATTTCAAGAAATTAACATATTTTTTCACTCAAATTCCATTGTTTTTTAAATTTTTGTGTGTCTGTAGGAAATTGCATCACTGACAGGGTCAAACTCCACCACTATTAGTCTAGCAGCGCTATTTAGTGAAACTTTCAAACTACAAACCACATCACTCGAGTCATTCTCCACTCAACCCAACCAATGAAAACTCCAAAGTTTGCCATTGGGTAAAATAGTGTTGTAATCATGCTCACTATCCCTCCACAAAGTTCCATTGACATCTTCCAAATTGTATTGCCATTGTAAACTGCATCATTGGGGTGGGGTAAAAGGAAGATTTCTAGTTTTTTCAACATGTGATTTTTTTCATTTTGATCCATTTGAACTTCTAACTAGTTTTTGGCTCTGTTTTTGTAGGTTGGTTTGATCAAAAGGGGAAGGAAGAAACAAAAGCAATATTTCTTATGGAATCTTCATTTTATTGTATCAAGTGTTTTTAAGCACTTTGGGGAGCAATTATAATCCCATTTCTAAGGACTTTGTCATCTTCAAGCTTTTTAGGACAATAATTTTTTGTTTGGGCTTAAAAAGAACAAATCAAAAGGATTAAAAAGAACCTTAGGAACTTACTAAAGTTTGTTTTGAGGTTTTAAAATTGAACAAGAAAATTTCACATTTCAATCTTGGTGCTTAAAAAGAATCCATTCTTGCTTTGAAGGTTAAAATGAACATGTGCTTCTTGTGTTTTGTAATTTCTTATACAAATTAATATAATTTAAAAAGAATATGCACTTCTCTTGCACCTCACGGTGATCTTGAGAATCAAAATTCTTTTGGTGATATTAAAATTTGTGTAAGCGATTGCCTCCACACTTGAATTTGGGCTCTTAAAATTGAACAAAGTTTGTGAGTGTGAGTTGAGTATATCGCATGTGTTCTCTATTTGTTTCTAAACAAGGATCAATCGAACTACAAATGTTCTTGCTTTCTTTTTTTACCTTTAGAGGGGCCTATCTAAGACCAATTTGAAGGTGACTCCAACTGGTTTTTCACTCAAGCTGGTATATAAAAGGATAAGACTAAATCGTCAAGTTCAATAGTATGTAGGCCTTAGTCATACAGTATCTTTCAAAATGGGGTACTACCTTAAAAAGTATAATATCCCCTAGTAGGATTGATTAAATCCTTTAATGGCTTTTTGGATGCTCGTAAGGTGTTGTGTCCCCAATTACCCTTACTAAAGCCATCCCATATTATTGTGGTTCTTGGTGGAGATGAGAAGTATGTCATGGGAGTTTCATGGGTGCTAAAGCTTGGTTGACCCATATAAGTGAGTGTCATGGAGGGGAGCCAGTGTGGTTAAGATTTTAATCATCTACCAAGAATAAGCGCAACTGGATTTATCCAAGTGGGAATTCAACAAATATTGTCTCTTGACTATCCATAGGGTTGTGCATTATTTTTCAATAAAAAATGCTTTGCTTGGATCTAAAACATTGGAAAACAAACATTCAACATGATCATCAAATTTGAAACCCTTTAGAGAAAGAAAATACCTTTGGAAAAATCCATGTGCTATTTCTTTCCCTAGGGATTCTATCCTTAGAGGCTTCTAAGTATTTGGATTTACATCTCATTTTTCTCTTACTAAAGTCAAAAATAGGGAACTAGTGCCTTGATTTCCTTTATTTTCACATAATGGACTTTGTGGGATGAAAAGAAATTAAGACATTAGAAATTTAGTTTGAAAATATAATCAAGAGAGTGTTTGTGGTAAGAGGAATTCATTAAAAAAAAGATAAGAACAATTGGACCCCTCACATGTGCTCTTCCAAATGATTTATTGAAAGATAAAAATCCAAAAACCAAAGTCCAAAGTTCTTAGTCAAAAATCTCGCAAGAAACATTTGTCCATACTTTACGAATTTAGAGAAATATTGGCATTCAAATTTTAGAAACATGCATCAATGAACAATCCAAATTTGTATTCATTTTACTATTGTCAAAATCTGGTGCAGGAGCACCATGTCTATAAAATGCCTTCAATAAGCTAATGTGTAAAGTTTGGATTTGTAAATGTAAAAAAAAGTGTACAAGGTCATATGAGGTCACATTTAATGTATTTAGATGTACTAAGTCCTTAGGTGGTCACCTAATTAGATTTTCAAAATGTTGCTAAGGTGGGAAAACTTTTCATGATGTAAAAATATAGAAAAAGAGCACAATATTAGGAATGCAAAGAGTTATGAGGTAGTTTTCACCGATGGGAAGTTGTAAATATAGTTACTAGGAAGTAAAAAAGCTATAACAAGCATTGTAAGTTGAGGAAAAGTAGAACTTTTGTATTCTTGCAACCAAATTTTGAAATAAATCCCTGTTTTTAGAGTTTGCAACTTTCTCTCCTTTATTTCTAACTTTGTATTGATAATTTAGCAACAATAAAGGATAATTATTGTGTGAAATATGTTAGGAAGGATTTTTTTTTCCATTTCAAAGTGTTGGGAGGTTAGTTTTTAAGAAACAAAAGAATAAGAGGCAACTTCATGTGTCCCAGGCAGAGTTCTTTTCACAGAGGGTTTGAGAGTCTTCAAGTGAATCTATGGCCATTCCATCGATGTAGGGTTAGTTGGTTGGTGGAATGGAATTTTTCTAATATATTTTCAATGTTATATATATGTGTGATTCTAGGGGTAATAATAATCTGAAGTTGTGTTGCTGATTCAAAGAATTTTTTTGAGTTTTCCACTTGAAAATGGTGGTTACAAGTAGGGTATTGGAGAATTTACATGTGCATGGGCTTGGAAATGGTTTCAAAGGATTTTAAGACATATTTAAACATGTTCCAAGTGGTGGCCAGTGTCTTGGAGGTTTGCAAGTTTCTTAACCATGAAACCCTCAATGTTTCTTATGGTTTCATCCTATAAACAAGGGTTTAGTAGAACAATATGTATTTGAGCCTATTAAACCTTTATTAAACCTTAATGATGAAATATTGAGTTTTGTAACATGTATAAGGACTGTTTGATGTTCTTTGATGAATTGGTGGAGTTTAGAGACCACTTTCTTTGATAAAATGGGCTAATTGGAAGGTTTTACCAGTAGACAGCATACTAATTCTTCAATGTTTTGTGAAACAAGTGTGCAAGTTTTCGTAGTATGTTGAAAAGGATCAAAATGGTTCTATAAATTTGTATTTGGTTTGTGAGCATTCTTTGTGATATAAATGAAATCACCCAATCTAAGGGTTAGTTGACCTACTAAAAGTATATTACATTTGTTTGTTCAAGATAGTGAATTTGTTAAAAGAGTGAAAAGAGGGATTGTAAATGCTTGAATCCTATTTTATTGATGATGTAATAGTTGTATCTATGCTTGGATAATGTTGTGAAGGAAAATTTTGACAGTTTTGAGGTTTCTTATTGATCATAAAAAAAATTGGGATTTTGTTTGAAGTTTCAACAACCGAAACAACAAAGGTGTCACTGTTTGCAGATGCGTCACTGTTTGCAAGCTCCAAACTGCACTGTTGGAACCCTCTAAACTGTAAACTCTGCCGCAGCATCGAAGTTTCACTATAGACCCTTTTTACTCAAAACACTAATCTCCAAACTAGCCTGTGGTAGTGCCATTTCCATATGTGGTGCACTTTGGAGTTTGACCCATAAGTCCTAAACTGTGACGTCATGTCGCAAGACTCAATAGCGACATTGTTTAAGGTTGCACAACACTGATTCTAAGCTTTTAGTGGCACCAAACTATTTTGCTTGATTTTTTAACATTCTAAGCGTAATAAATGTGCATGAAGATCAAAAAACAAGTTAGGTTAGGGTCACATACCGGTGGTCCTAGTCTGGAAGTCGCTGGTGAACTCACACTCGCTTGAAGATGTGTCAGAGAAGCACTCGTTGTGCCATCTTGCATGAAGTTCAGAACTCAAAAGCAAGGAATTTCTAAAGGCGAGGTGTGAAAATGAATTGTAAGTTGCCCCTTGAGGGCTATTTAAGCATGAAAACTAGGATTTTTTTTACCCCGTTTAGCTGTCAAGCTAGGGTTTTGGACCCATGATCCCATTTTTTCCCAACCAAGGCTCGTTTTGCATCTTTTTTTGTGTTTCGGCATGTTTTTGGCATCCTAGAACCTTTTTGGACCCATTGGGTGGCTTGTCCTCTTTTTTCACAAGATCACCCAAAAATCCAAATTTTTGTCTGATCACTCGAGGGGTTAGTATACCAGCATAATTCTTTTGTTGGGGAAGCAGTGGGGCATCCGGAAAATCAAAATTTTTTTTTTATTTTGATCATAGCAAGTTTATTCTTTGAATCAATGCAGTGGGTACATTGCTTCAAAGAGGCGAAAAATGTAGACACATAAAATATATTGATTGATCCTATACACCTGATCCTAATTTACTATCCTGAATCATCTCCTTTACTAAACATTTAATTGAAAAATATGTATTTGGTTAAATTCAAAATATTTCATCTTTTAATTAAATAAATCAATTTTATCTAATTAAATCATCTCCTATTAATTAAATAAATCATTTTTTTTAATTAATCCTATAGTCCCTCTTTTAATTAAATAATTCATTTTATTTAATTAAGCTCTAAGCCATCTCCTTAATCTTTTTTTGATTTAAATCTAACACCATCCTCTTTAATTAAGTAAATCAAACTTTATTTAATTAAGTCTAAAATCATTATTCCTCTCATTTTGATTGATTTAAATCCTAAAATCTAAATCACAATGTCAAGTCAACTAACTTCCATTAAAATTAATTAAATCATGATTAATGTTAACACTAATCCCTCAAATCCTCTAGATTTTGCAACTTGTGCAAGTAAATCAAATTATTTGATTTATAAGTCTCCTATTTTCATTCAAAAAGGCATCTCAAGTTGGAATATTCTTCAAATTCAAAAAATCTCTCTAAAAGGACTCGTCCCTCCAAAAAGGCATTAAAAGCCTCTTACTTGTCCTTTTCTTTGAGCCAAGTGGCATTTATTTCATCTTTCATCTCCCTCCAACATGTCACTTCTCCAATTTTGAATTTCCACCTAATTGCATTAATGTGCACATTCATCAAACTGTTCTCCACCTTTGTCCACTCACATGTTGAAAAGTGGCATTGTGCTATTGGTTGGTGTTTGATCCCACATTCATCCCTTTTACTTATTCTTCCATCATTCTCTTCTATAAATAGAAGTCTCTTTTACTAATTTTGGATCCACAAGTTCATCCACAACTTCATGCAATATTATTATCTTCATGTTTTGAGAAAAGTTCATCCACTTTCATCCATTTTCATATTTTTCATCATTTCATATCTAGGTTATGGAAAAATTTCATCAAGGAGCATCATTCTTCATCCATTGACCATCTTCAAGCTTGCAAGGAATTGGGAAAGGGATATTTTCCACATCAAAATAGCACCAATTTCCCCATGAGTTTTAGAGTTTGTTTGTTTTGAGCAAGATTGGATAGCTTTTATTTTTGTTCTTCATGTTATTTCTTGTTCTTGATATATCAAATGAATCTTATGGGGAATGATGATTTAACTTGGATAATGGACTAATATTGTGTTTGTTGTTTTTTTTCTCCAGATCTATGATCACCATTCACAATTTCTATGAAATTCATGATGTAGAATTTACAATGGATTCATATGATGAGGTGAGTAGTGAAGAGAAAGAGTGTATAGTGACAAAGTGGAATACAGATACTGCATATTAGTATGTGGAAGTTGTAAGACATTGTGTAGGAAGTCATTAGTGGAGGTGGTCGATTTGTGGTGGGTCATGTGAATGCTTCAACCTAGACCTATTCAAAAATGGACAAACAAACAAACATTAGTCCTCAAACAAGTTTAAACCAAACATTCCCCATGAAATTCATTCAAACACAAGAACAAGAAAACAAAGTAAAATATCAAATAAAAGCTAATGAAATCTCATTCAAAATGCTCAAATCAGTATCCCATAGGGGAAATGGCACTTCTTTGATGTGGAAAGAAGCCATTTCCCAATTCCTTGATAAGTTTGATGATAAATGTGTGATTCTTGCTGCAAAATGTCAATAACCTAGCTATGGATGATGAAATTATATGCTAACTTGGATGAAAGTATGGATGCACCTGTACATAAACTTGTGGATAATAACCTTTCTTGAAGTTGTGGATCCTAAATCAATAGAGAAGGCCTCTATTTATAAGGAAGAAGGATTGAAGAGTAAAGAATGGGGGAAACGTGGGATTAAAGATTGGACCAATGGCATTGTGCCACTTGTCAACATGCTAATGAATCTAGAGGAGATGTGCTCACACATGTGTGAGCACATCTTGGGAGATGGGATGTGTAAGAAGAATGAATGCCAAGGTGGCTTGTGTAAGAGGAGGTGTAAGAGCCATAATTGCAAAGGTCGCTTGTGTAAGAGGAGGACATGTAAGATCCATAAATGCAAAGGTGGCTCAAGAAAGAGGACAAAAGTCCTTTGGGAGCGAAAAGTCGAGTGGGTTGAATATTCAAAAAATATGCCATTTTTGAATGAAAATAGGGTAATTAGTAAATCAAATAAATTTATTTACATGTGCAACTTGGTTAATTGACCAAGGTTGACTTACCCTAGGGTGGAGTTAAAAGCTAAAGGAATCAAGGATTAGTATTAGGAGTTAATTAATCTAGGATTAATTAACTTAGGTGAAATTAGTTGATTTATGACATTTGATTTAAATGTTTGGGTTTATTTAAATCAAATGAGAGGATAAAGAACATTAGTATTTTAATTAAATATATTGATTTATTTAATTAAAAGAGATGACATTAGGATTTAATTAAATAAAGTTGATTTATTTAATCAAAGAGAGAACATTAGGATTTAATTAAATAAAGTTGATTTATTTAATCAAAGAGATAACATTATGATTTAATTAAATAAAGTTGATTTAGTTAATTAAAGGAGGAATTTTGATGAATTAATTAAATAAAGATTATTCAATTAATTGGTTAGTAAAGAAATGATCAAGGAAGCATCGAAGTTAGTTAATCAGAATCAAGTGGATGATATCAATCAAGATATTTTGAATGTCTACATTTTTCCCCTCTTTGAAGCATTGTACCTCCTACATTGGTTCAAACAATAATACTACCAAGATCAAAAATTCAAAAAAATTCTAATTTTTTTGGATGCCCCAGCAAAAAGAAGTATACTGGTACAATTTCCCCTTGAGATATCAAGTGAAAAGTTTGATTTGAGGGTCAATCTTATGACAAAGAGGTTCAAGATAGATGTATAGATGGTTATGATGATGTTGTTTGATGCAAATGAGATGGTTGCTATTTCCTATTATGATGAATGTATGATATGTGGTATGTTGATGGTTTTATGGATGTAGGATGGATGCATATGTGTCATGATACCATGTTAGTGTGAAAGATGATAGAAGAATGAGAGGGATCAACCCTTGATCCCAAGAAGATGCAGAATTCCAACAAGTCTATAAGTCATCAAGACTTTATTAGATATGATGATGAATGATGATGATGCATTGCTTATCAAGGATTGGGATTTTAAAAGGGCTTACTTACCTTATGTTTGATAACACACATAGATACGATGCATCAAGGTATAAAGAACCAAGATGGAATTGTACCTAGTGCGATGGACTTTGACTTGACAAAAAGATAAAAAAAAATTTGTTCACACCTAGCATACAAAACCTTATTAGGAATGCAATTCAAATATTTCAAACACCTCAGACCAAAACATAGAAAGGTAGAACCTTCCCATGTGGTCAACAATATATTCAAAAAACCTTCCTTATAGATCGAACAAAGTAAGCATGACCAAGGTTATATTACAGAAATATCCAACAAGCACATCAGACAAAAGATAATGATCAATGCCCCATTCATTTCTCTCTAAATCATTTTGATAAAACATCATTGAGAGGTCATTTGAACAAGCACAATAGGATAAATCAACAAGATAAAGATCAAGTAAACAAACAAGCTAATGTTCTTCATACCTCTAGCCAAGACTAAATTGTGGTGATGCCTGATGTTGATGTCCATTGTAGGAAGGATGCATCCTAGGACATGATGTTATCAACTAATTGGGATTGACTGGATGATAGGCTATTGATACCAAGAGTTTACCAACTTGTTTACCTACTGACCTAGACTTGAGACTTTTGACATTTGAGTTTTTACTTTTAACCTGCTAGACTTGTTTTTGATTGCCATACCAAAGGTTGAGGATGTAATGCCCCATCTTATAACCTAAGGAATGTTGCAATTGTGTATAAAAGTGAAATAATTTTTTTTTTAAAGTATTAATATTAACTTAATTATTGCATACATTCTCTAAGTTACGTGACGTTACACTACTTGAGTTTCCATAGACGACTTTAGTATTTAGCATTGCACATATTTATTTAACATAAACTTAAAAATAAACATTGCATATCATTTGAATTCCATTCATGAAAGTATAAAGTACAAGTTTGATTCTTACATTGCATTGAAAGAATATTACAATTCTCATTCATCTGATGAGGTAGATCAATAATAGTTACAATTACATTTACAAATGTTCACCTCATATGCAATTGAGGGATGTTACAATACAAGATTTCCAATAATGCAATAAAGAAGTAAACATATGTATCCAAGTACGAGCTCTCCATCCATGAAGCGCTCGTTGCCACGAACATAAAATGGGGACCCAACGAAGTAAGGTGCACGTTCCACCCAAACATGTGGTACCCGTAGGTCCACCCCCTGTGCTAGGAGATAGTAATATGGTTACCTAGACATAACCTATTCACCCTAGACACGAGTACATTACTAACTGATAGTTACATTGCTTCCAGATTTAAGACAATCAAATGTGCTAAGTACACAAGGTAGACTATTATTTTAGGTGGAGTGTTATCACAATATTGCAAAGGTTACCCTGGTGTTTCTTCCTAGGTTCCGGCCCCCAACTTGGGTTACCTTGGTAACCTCTTACGAAACCTGGTCCCATTTGCAAACTATTGCGGAATTGAATATCTTTTAAAGTAACAAGATATCGATTTGCCATTCCAGGCCTTCTCATCTTATACTCAAGACTGGACTAGCTCAAGAGTCCATAAGTGAGGCATAAACATCTTATTAAAGATTTTAATCTAACTACTGTGTTGTTTAATTTTCACTTACTTACTAACTCTTTGTAAGTTACCCTGACACCACTTTGTGTGTTGGCCCTTACACAGAGCCACTCCCCTAAACATAACAAAGGAATTCTAAGTTCTCTAAAACTAAGGTAGACAAGGTTCACAAAAATCAACATATAATACCAAACGACACACAACGGTCATTAAATCTTTGTTCAAAAATCCAGGTGTCAAAACACCATACTATAACATGTGCACTACCCTAGTCAACTCAAGGATTGTAATTAAACAATAACAACTCCCACATTGAACAACTTATCTGGAAGACTTGTAATTCTAATACATTCCCATTTCTCCCAATAAAAAGGAACACAATTTAAAACAAATCAAAACAATAGGAATTTACATTAGGATTTACTAAATCCAGTCAATCAAAACATGAAGTACAAAATTAATCATCTAAGATTTAATTCATCTTCCATTCAATACGAAAATCAAATCTATAATTTACCCAATTCCTTAAACATGTATTGTAATGAAATTTTCAATTTCTTTCCTTATTATATTTCATTATAAAATGTTCATTCATACTTTCCAAACATTAATTAACATTATATCATTCACTTAAATATAAGCACATGAAATCATTTCAATTAAACATTTATTTAAATATATAAATATATATAAAAAAATATTTTAATTTTCCAAATAAAAATTACATTCACTTAACTTAAAACACAAATTATAAATTTATATAATATAATATATAACTATATATATAATATATATATAACATATATTTAAATAATATAAATTATATATGAAATATATTTAAATATTATAAATATAAATTTAAAAGTAAATTTAATACTAATTAAAATGAAACTAATTTAAAGTTTCATATAAAAAAATCATTAAGGCAGGGGTCGGCTACCTTACACAGCCGAACCCCAAGTTGGGGCGTGGCTGTGCAGGCAGCACCGGCGCTGCCTGTGAAGGCAGTGCTGGGCGCTGCCCTCATAGCCGACTCCCCTTTGGGGAAGGGCTGTGGGGGTAGCCCCCCTACACATCCCCTATTAACACATTTTTTTTAAAGAAAACAAAATTTTCGTAATTTAAAATTTACGCGATTTTCTAAATAACCACGTACGGATTTCGCCTTTTTAGATTAAATTTCAAGAACAGTTTTCAAAATACAGTTCATATGTATATATATTTTATATGTATATATGTATGTATAAAATTTATATACATATATAAATATATATATAATTAAAACACTATTTACACAGTAAATAAATGACTAGAATCAGATAATTTCTTTCAATAAAATTTTCTACAGAAAATTAAGAAATTTGTCAATAAACACAATTTTTCTCATAAAATTCCAATTCAATTATAGAAGGTTTCTTTGATTTTCCATAATAGAAAATTTCCTTCTCAATTTTAAATCCTCAACATGTTTTCTACAGGAAAACTTTTTAATAAAATTTTGTAATAGAGTTTTCCATTTTCCCCAATGTAATCTACAGAGTTTTCTTCTGGAATTTCTCAAATGCTTAACAAAAATCTACATGATTGCTCTCTAATTTCTCTATAAAATCTTGTTTTTGATATATAACCCAAGGAGGTAACATCTTTCTGGAGATTTATTTTTTTTAAACAAAAATTTCCGAGAAAAATACAGGAATCACCAACACAGCAATTTCCTCAGGCAATCTTTTTTTTTAATTTCACAATTTTACAAATCTTGCACAAAACTAAATTCTTACACAGGCAATCTTTTCAAAAAAGGAAACAAATTAAATACATAGGGAAATACCTGTAGCTTGAAGAACTTGGTTGTAGAAGAAAGCCTCTATTGCCTATTGCGTGCAATCCTCCAAAGCTTCTCCAGAAAACCCAAATCCAAACAAAGCTAAAACCAACCAAAAAGATCTTCCAACCAAAGAGATCTTCCAGAAATATACAACAATACAAAGGAAATCACATTTTCTTTAAAAATAATTTTAACAGAGAACTATTATTTTTTCATTTGCCATGAAGAAAAAGGTAATCCTCTGTATTTCCCAAAAATCCCAGATAACCTCTAAGAAAATCCTCCACCCAAAAAGGCAATCAATTCAACTGGCACACATGTCGAGAAGAAACAAATATCTTTCAACAACCTCACGACAATCATTCATTTCTTCCTTATCACAATTTAAATGCCTTTTAAAATAATTTAAAATTTTAATTTTCAAAATACAAAATTTATTTAACAATTAAAAAATGCCATTTCCAAAATAACAATTAATTTAAAATTAAATCTATTCACACACATTTAAAACAAATTTAATTTAATCAATTAATTTATTTAATTAAATGAATTTAATCTCAATGATCAAATTATTTAACCAAACAAACTAATTAATTAATTAAATAAATGTAAAACATATTTCTTTAACATTTCAAAAATAATAATTTGAATAAACAATAAATTAAAGCATAATAAACTATCATAAAAATGATAAAATTTTCCTTTCAAGTAATTGATCCAATCAGGGACAAACAAGACCATCTATGACTCCAAACTAAAACAAACGATGTACTATGATTGGGTTTAAGACTAGACTAGGATGAACCATGCTACTACCTCCCAATCAACATTTTCGTTGAGTCTTGACATGCTCAAACCTAAGTAACCAGGTGGAGTCGGTGTCATGTACCTGCAATCCTGCAACCAAACAAATAACGTGCATATACATATAATCCATAATACAGGAACACCATGCAGAGAAAATCATGGACATCACAGGGCACTCACAAGCGAGTGATGCAATTCCGTTCTCCACACCAATACACGTCACATCAGACTGACAAATTAAATAACAGTTAGTCCATCATAAACATATACATAGCAATAACATCTTAAGGAAACATCTACACTATCACAAAACATATCAGAAATCAAATATCACCATACAATGTATCATCAAATCACAAAGTGAATCCACTGTCGCTCAAAATCAGCGATCAAAATATCCAAACCAAATACTTACCTAAGTCTAACAGTGTGAAAACATGCAACAAAAAACATAAGCATAAATGGACGGGTACTACAGAGGATGATGGTGATTTATTATGAGTGGATGTTTATTTTTGGTGATCGTGAAATTGGATGGATGATTTTTATGGATTTTTGAATGTTTTTGAAATTTTTTGAGGTTGTTTTTGGTATTTTCAACATTTTGCAAATGTTTTGATTTTCAAATTTTCCAATGTTTTTGTGTTTTCTAAGATTTATGATTTTTTTTGGATTTTGTGTCTTAGGGGCCTATCAATAATAGCCTTGCCTACTTTTAAGCTTAGAGACGACGTAGTTTGAATACCATGTTTTTTACTTTTTATGGCTTTTTTAGTTCATGTTTTGGGATTTTGATATGTTTTGAATGTTCTTGGATTTTCACATGATTTTGACAATTTGCGTATGGATATGTGCGATGATATCAATGATCTATTTTGGGATTTTGTTGAAAACCAAGCTAAGGTTGATTGATTTGGTTAATGGATTTGTGATAATGATAAAATTGTTGAGGATACTCAACAATGCAAGGATAGTGTTATTCAACACGAGGATTGGGAATGATATCCCAAGATGATGATGGATTGATTGCATTTGATTGCTCAAGATTTGTGAAGCTTGGTTTGGAAGAAAATTTGGTTTTGGATGATTTGATATGATGTTGAAGCACATGATAGATGCAACTGATATTGATTGTTTGGATCGATATTTGATTAAAGATAAAACTTGATAAGGAACATATTCTCATTAACATGTGCCATGGGCTAGTGATTTGGATTTTGGCTCACAAATGCTTGACCAATTTGATTTTGTATTTTCCAATGTTCGGATCACCACATAAGTTTGAAGATATAGATTAATATTTATTCCCTAAGTAAGATGTAAATATCTGCCCCCAATTTCTAACAATGTATGGAATGTCATGGATGGATGCTTGGATAGGTGTATGGATGGATGGATATGGTAAGCCTGCAAAGGATTCCAAGATTATCTTGTTAAAAGATAAGGTGTTCAAATAGACGATGCTCATTTGGATAATGCTTCATGGCTCAAATAATGTTGGGTAGGATAGGATCAATGAAAATGACTCATGTCAAGATGTCTACCATAAGCAAGTGTAAAGTGTGCACCAAAATTTCTCAACATCAAGATAATGTAGGAAGATGGATGTAGATGGATGAATGGATTTATTATGAATAAGATGGATGAAATGTTGGATTTATTATGGTTGGGATGAGATGATTTCACCTGAATTGGTGCACGTAGATGCTCGATTCTACACATGATGCTTGTTTGCTAGGTTTTCATCATGGTACCTGCCCAAAGCACCACCGTAGTGGTTTTCACTAGAGGACAATGTTTATCTTTACTATTTTCATGATTTTTTTATTTTTTATTTTTAAAAATATTTTTAGTTCATGTTGAACCACCTAGTGGTGTTGATGTAGATGCTTCTATCATAATGTGCCAATGATATACTGCTTAAAGAAGTTGCTTTTCCAAGATACATGCACTTGAATGCAACTTTTGAGATTCCTGATTTTCTTTGTTGATACTGAATTTAACTTTGTCTTTGTGTGCACATCACAATAGAGTGTCTTTTGAATTCTTATGATGAAGGATTGCCACCAATACATGGTCAATGTGAGAATTGGATATCATGTGTGGAGGTGTGGAAGGTGGAGTGTGTTTAGGAATAGAAGATGGATTGTTTGATAGTTTGGAACCTTTGACTCTCCAAACTTAGGAACCTTTGATATACTTTGTATGTTGCTTGAGAAGCAATTTTTTTCATTTGTGGGTGTCTTTGATGGATACATTTCCCTTTTTTTATTTTTCCCCATATTTTCTTTGACTAATGGATTTTGATAGGGATACTCTTTCTTTGTATTTTCTCGTATCCATGTGTATTTGATTTTTCCATTATGCTTCTTAGCAACTTCTTTTGCTTTGATAATGTTGTTCATTCTTTTATTTCAAATCTTCATTTTGATGTTGTCCCAATTCATGGATGGGGTGATGGGTGAATGAAGATTCATGGTGTGGCTGGTTGTAGTATTGGCATTAGTTTCATCATAAGGATTCTTCATGCTCCCTATGTTGATGCTTGCAGTAGATAAAATTTCCCCTGGTATTATAGAGGTATCATTGATATGTTTAATTCCCTTAATTTTTGAATAACCAAGACCTTGATGCTTAGGATTGCTAATAATCTTCACTGGTTCTAGGATACCCTATTCATGTAGGCCTAATCCCCAGCCTTGATAATTCATTTGTTGAAACATTTTATTTGCAATAGGATATGATTTACCTTGGAAACAAGGTGCTACTCCTTCTCTGCTCTATTGTGGATCTTCAAAGGTGATAGCTTCTTCATTGATAAGATAGATTGCCCTAAAAAGGTAAGTGATCCAAGTTTATAAGTGATAGGATTCTCCATAAGTGGGATAACTTCCTGATTCATATATTTGGCTTGATCTTGTGAAATATCAGATTTTAATGCTTCTTCAAGAGATTTTGATGATTCACTGTGCACATAAAAGTATCCCTCATGATTCATTTTTTATATTCCTTCATAGGATGTTTTTGGTTCACAACTTCTATTGAATCCTTCTTCATGACCTATTTATGATATGTCTCTAGATTTTTTCGTATCTTGATCCTGTGTACAAATTTTAAGAGTAGGAGACTCTTGTTCCTTGGTAATCATATCAAGACTTTGATACATCTTGTTTTGAATGAAGATCATATACATGTCCATCCAAAGAAAGCATCTCATGGGTAGATGGAGGAGTATGTGCTATATGGATATGATCATTATTTGTGACATCTTGTATAGATAGGACAGTGTCCATTAGATCATTGTAGTATCTTGGAGATACAAATTCTTGATCTTGATTAATTTTGGAATTACTTTTGACATGCTTTGGATCAAGTTCTTGAAATGGGTTAGTTTCAAAGGATGGATTGCTTATAAAGGGTTCTTGGATGTCTTCATTAGGCATAGTAAGTGGCTCAATAGCCTCTTGATCTTTGAGTGAATTTGGATCAAGTGTTGAGTTGAGGATTTCTTCAATATCTAAAACCATGAGGTCAAAGGATGTCAATATATCTTGGAAAGGACCATTGTTGGGCTTTAGTGAAAGATGTTGATCATGATTTGGAATAAATTCTTGAGGTATTTTCTCTAACTCATTAGGTGTTGTAGATAAATTTTCAACATGATCATTGGTGGAAGGATTGTCGATTATAGGACCAAATAATGTTAACACTCCTTGAAATAGATCATTGTCAAATATTGTTGAGATGTTTTTTTATCATGACTAAAAAGTGACTCTTGACATGTATGCTGAGTTGATCATCCAATGAGGTAGAAACATCTTCAAGGTGCTCATTGATGGGTAGATCTTGATCATTGTTTTCAACAATTGTGGTGGAGAGATTTTCAATGCTATCACTAGTGGTTGAATCTTCATTGTTGTCCTCAATAGTTATTATTTTTTGATCAAGAAGGTCTTGAAAGATATTTTTGAGTTGAATACAATTTGATGTTGTGTGTCCCTTTATTTTTTGAAAATACAAAGGTGCTTCTTGTTATACCATGGTGGTTTAACTTGAGGCTCTTCATAATTTTCATAAATGGGGATTTTGATGAGATTTTCTTGTACCAACTATTGCATAACTAATTCGATTGGTTTCCCAAGTGGTGTGTATTTTCATTTTTTACCTTGTGAGATTTTTTTAATTTAAATTGACCTTGTGGTGATTGATTTTGGAGATGTGGTGATTGGGTTTGTTGTTGATTTTGTTGATTTGGATATCCAACCTCTTGACATTGGAAATGTTCTTCTTGATGCGGTTGTGGACACGACTCAATGCTTTGATGGCATGGCTTAACCAATGGAAGAGTGTATTGATTTTTGGGTGGATATGTCTCTTGGCACAATTAATCAACTATTTTGGTAAGTGTAGAAATTTGATCTTGCCAAATTTGATCTTAATTTTTATTTTGACACCCTTGATATAGTTAATTTAGTTTTTGTTCAAGAAAATTTGGAATGTATACTTGTGGTGTTTGTATGGGACCATGGAAAATTTGATTTTGGAGCATGTCTTGATTTGGAATGATTTTTAGATTTGGAATTATAGGTTGAAATTGAACATCGTTGTGGTTAGGAATCACATTTCCTTGATTTAGGCAACTCTAATTTTGCACAGTGTTACCCTAACTTGGATCAATACATGGAGTCGTGAACATATTATTTGGACTTTGAACAACACTTGTATGATTCATAAACATATATATCCCAAAGTTCACCAAGTGTGGATTTGAAATTTTCATGTTTGGTAAACTTGTACTTGGTATATTCACATTTGGCATGTATGGATTTGGTGGGATAATGTTGTTTTGTTGAAGACTCATGCATTGATTGTTTGGTTGATAGATTTGTAGGTTTTGAATTTGATTTAAATCTACCATAGGGAAAGGTGGTCCAAAATTTAGATTGGGCATACTCACATTTGTTGTACCATTGAGGTTTGTAGGAGATAATGATCCCATGTATGGATTGTATAAATGTTAGTTTTGATAATCAATCGACATTGTAAGGCTTTGATAGTTTGGTTGATTTAAACCACTCATGATGTAAGAATCAAGTTTATATTCCATGTTCTTGTGTTTTGAACTTGTTGACCTCTAATGTATTTAGGACCAATGATGAGATGAAGGATGAAAGGGGTGAATGATATGGATGTTGAACTTTTAGGAACTTTGGATCAATGCTATACTTTAGGATTTGATTTTGATTGTTTTGATTAGACAATGAACTGGTGAATCAAAAGATTTTAGATGTTATCTTCAGATGAATTTGTTCAAAATGGATATAATTTAACTAAATGTGTGAGGAAGGATTCATCCACACACACCTAACTAAACTGGTGATTTTGGTTTGGTCTAAGGATGTACCAAAGTCTAGATAATGATGTTTCTAATGTTCTAAAGTTTTTTGTGGGATGGAGATGATAAATGTTTGGGTTAGATGAAGAGGTTGATTTTGATACTAAGTGAACCTAAAAAGTACTTGTTTTCAAGACCAAGATAGTGAAGAACATGCTTTTCCCTAAGAGTGGTTCAAACTAAAAGACTAACATTTGCATGGAAAACCATATGACCAAAAGAGACCAAACACATGTGTTGGGTTCAATTTGAGTTAATATTGATTAATGACTTGTTTTTTTACCACATCCACTTGTCTTGCTTAAGTTTCAAACTAAATTTCTATGCCAAGACCTTATTTCATTCCTCAAGGTCCATTATGTGAGAATCAAGAAGTCAAAGCCATAGTTTCCTTATGTTGACTTTGGAGAAAACAAATTGAGAAATGGGTCCAAGTATTTAGAAGCCTCTAAGGATAAATCCCTAGGGACAAGTAGTAATACTTGGACTTTTCAAAGGTATTTGCCTCCTCTAAAGGGTTTGAAATTTGATGACCTTGTTCAATGTTTATTTTTCATATTTTGGATCCAATCAATGTGTTTAACTCACACAAAGATTGCACAACCCTAGGATGGAAAAGAAGATATTTGTTGAATTCCCTCTTGGATAAATCAAGCTGCATTTATTTAGAGTGGATGATTAGAAGCTTGACCACACTAGCTCCCCTCCACAACACTCACTTCTATGGGTCATCCAAGCTTCAATTGTCATGAATCTCCCATGATGAACTTTTCATCTCTACAAAGAACCGAAAATATGTGGGATGGCTCTAGATGTCTGACCTCCTAATGCCAACAAATATTGGGATTTTGGATTCTAAAAAAAGGTTTGTAGTAAGGGCATCCAGTTTAGGGGGTGTAATGATAAAATCATTGTGAGAGATCTATGAACCCTTATAAAAAGGGCTTTACACATCATAAAGACACTGGGGGAGAGTTATAATGCACTGCTTCCCATTGTTTATGAGTTTAATCGCAGCCACAAATTTATATAGTGGTTTGGAAGAGCTTGGCTTATGCTCATTACCGCTTGGGTTGTTCCCTTGGGGTGAGTACTTTTTCCCACCAAGGCAAGCTCTCTAAAGGTAGACAATAATGAAGAAGTACATTTGTAGTTTAACCACCTAATGCACTTAGAGGGGAACACACACAATGCATTTTCTTCACACTCACATGATTTGTTCAATTTTAAACCCAAACTTGAAGTGTGGAGGCAATCTTTTGGACAACCTAATATCACTAAAATGCTTTTGATTCTCAAGATAATCATGAAGTGCGAGAGAAGTGCATATGCATTTCAATGGTATTAGTTTGTAAAAAATATTACAAAACAAGATAATCACATGTTCATTTTAAATCCTTAAAGACAATATTGAATTATTTTTAAAGCACCAAAGTTGAGTGTGGATTTGATTGTTCAATTTTTAAAACCCAAAATCAAATCTAGTGAGTTGCTAATTGTTCTTTTTAACCCTTTGTGAAAAAGAACTTGATTTTGTATGTTCTTTTTAAAACCAAACAAAATGTAGTTAAGCTAAAGATAACAATATCCAAATATGGGATTATAAATTCTCCCAAAGTGTTAAGAACACTTTTTTGCAATTATGAAAAAGAAAGTGTCATAGGAAGCTCTTCTTGTTTTCTTGTTTTCCTAGACAATGGATATCAAATTATTTTTCTTTCACTTCAATGGTCCATGCTCCTCTTAAAACTGGGAATCCATTCTCAAAATGTTAGATGAGATCAAAAAATAAGAAGATATGAGGGTTAGATGAATAATTAAGCATAAAAACCCTAAAATATAGACCACATTACAATGTGTTTTGGCTTTAGGTATAAAATTGAAAATTGTAACTCTAAAAAAATTGAGAAAAACTTACACTATTGCATAGCTTATGAAATTATACCCCATTTCAAAAAAAAATCTTCAAAAAAGACCTTAGTATGACCAAGATAAGGCCATTTTAAGATTGACTATAAAAGTGCTAAAACAAAGAGAATATGCACTAAAATATCATGTATATGCACTAAAACAAGAGGTAAATGTGTTGGTCTGGGTTGTGGATGAGTTATAACAGGGCTTTGATGTGCCAAAAGTCACCACCAATGCACTGAAATGAATAGTGTATGTGCTATATCAAAATTCACGAACGGACATGTTGACCAAACTTGCAAGAAAAATATTAAAAACGGGGCTAGGCCCCGCGGTCGGAGTCAAAATGTGAATGCTCCATCCTAGATCTATTCAAACATGGACAAACAAACAAGCATTAGTGCTCAAACAAGTTTAAACCAAACATTCCCCATGAAATTCATTCAAACACAACAAGAAAACAAAGTAAAATATCAAATAAAAGCTAATGAGATCTCATTCAAAATGCTCAAACCAGCATCCCATGGGGGAATTGGTGCTTCTTTGATATGGAAAGAATCCATTTCACAATTCCTTGATAAGTTTTATGATAAATGTGTGATTCTTTATGCAAAATGTCAATAACCTAGCTATGGATGATGAAATTCTATGCTAACTTGGATGAAAGTATGGATGAACCTGCATAAACTTGTGGATAATAACCTTTCTTGAAGTTGTGGATCCTAAATCAATAGAGAAGGCCTCTATTTATAAGGAAGAAGGATTGAAGAGTGAAGAATGGAGAGAATGTGGGATTAAAGATTGGACCAATGGCATTGTGCTACTTGTCAACATGCTAATGAATCTAGAGGAGATGTGCTCACACATGTGTGAGCACATCTTGGGAGATGGGATGTGGAAGAAGAATGAATGCTAAGGTGGCTTGTGTAAGATGTGTAAAATCCATAAATGCAAAGGTGGCTTGTGTAAGAGGACATGTAAGAGCCATAAATGCAAAGGTGGCTCAAGAAAGAGGACAAAAGTTCTTTGGGAGGGAAAAGTCAAGTGGGTTGAATATTCAAAGAATATGCCATTTTTGAATAAAAATAGGGTAATTAGTAAATCAAATAAATTAATTTACATGTGTAACTTGGTTAATTGACCAAGGTTGACTTACCCTACGATGGAGTTAAAAGCTAGAGGAATGGAGGATTAGTGTTAGGGGTCAATTAATCTAGGATTAATTAACTTAGGTGAAATTAGTTGACTTATGACATTTGATTTAAATGTTTGAGTTTATTTAAATCAAATGAGAGGATAAAGAACATTAGTATTTTAATTAAATAAAGTTGATTTATTTAATTAAAAGAGATGACATTAGGATTTAATTAAATGAAGTTGATTTATTTAATTAAAAGAGATGACATTAGGATTTAATTAAATAAAGTTAATTTATTTAATCAAAGAGAGAACATTAGGATTTAATTAAATAAAGTTAATTTATTTAATCAAAGAGAAAATATTATGATTTAATTAAATAAAGTTGATTTATTTAATCAAAGAGAGAACATTATGATTTAATTAAATAAAGTTGATTTATTTAATTAAAGGAGGAAATTTGATGAATTAATTAAGTAAAGATTATTCAATTAATTAGTTAGTAAAGAAATCATCAAGGAAGAATTGAAGTTAGTTAATCAGAATTGAGTGCATGATATCAATTAGGATATTTCAAGTGTCTAGAGGTCAAAACCCACGACAAAGAAGGGTGAAGAGATTGTTTGGAGGAGGAGGTCAGCACATGGTGGACACAAGTCCACAAGATGGGAGAAAAATGGAGTGAAGAGTTGTTGTGAAAGGATGGAAAATGTTCTGGAAAGATGATAGAAGAATATAAAAAAGACATAATTTGCAGGTGTCGGTCTCAAGGAAGGAGCATGGTACAAATTTTTCACAACTTGGAAGATTAGTTCTACTACTCATCTAGGTTCATCTGATGTTTGCACACAATGACGACGAAGCAATCAAATGACATTATTGTCATTCCATTTGACAAAAAAGTATTTTTTCCATTTTTCTTATTCCAAAGCTTTGATTGTTTAGATGAATCTAAATGCATTTCCATAAGATCGATTATCACTATGAACTAAATGTTGATTTTTACCTCAGCCAAGTCAAGCAGATCATTGGTTTTGAATACAATACAAGTTCTTATTTTCCAAAATATGGAAGGTTGTGCATACAAAGGGAACAAGAAATAGAAGTAAAATTGAGAAATAGTAAAGAGCAGATTTTAAGGGAGTCGATAAAGAATATAAAAAGGAAAAAATGGAATACCAAAAGTTTGCACCGATTGTGAGTAGATGATTTTTTGAAAAAGGAAAGAGTTGTTAGTAGCCCACAAAGGAGGCCAGAGGGAGTTTTTGGTGAGGATGCATGAGCAAACCAGACTATGCTAAGAAGTAAATGGGGTTGCACCTATTGGAAAAGGTGTGAATAGATTGAGGGTGCACATAAAAGAAAATAGAAACATTTTCATTTGATTACTAATCTATGTAGAGATTGTGAAGAGTTGGAAAGAAGAGCCTAAAAAGAGAGATCCCACACAGGTAAAGGTGGATATAATTTTCCAAGCAAAGTTTCATGGTAGATTGGTAACAAATACCATGTTGGAAGGAAGATAAAGGGAAGTGCAGGAGATAGAAAAGAGGTATGAAATCAAAAGAGTGTGAGCAACCAAAGAGGGGACACGAGCAACCAAACAGTGGAGAGAAATTACAATGGAAAGAAAATATAATATCTTGCATATTTGAAAGTAAAGAGGGGTGGGTGAAACTAATGAGGATGAGTTTTGTATTTACCAATTATAGAGCACAAAGATTGAGCGTGTAGAAGAGATAGTGAGTGCAGAAAAATTAAAAAGAAGTGAAAAAAATTACAAATGAGAATTGATATTTGTAATTTGTAAAATCTATCTTTCTAGTAGACTAAAATTATCAATAAATTGAATTTAAATTGTGGAGTTATTTCAATTGTGAATATCAATAGTAGTGTATGCCTGTGAATAATTGGGAAATGAAATTAACTTGTTTTCTTCATTCTAGTGTAAATTAGAATTGGCATTAAATTGACAAATGAAATTGTTAATATAATATGTGTTGATAGGCTATAGCAAAGGATTTATTCAGTTAACTTTTGTTTGTGTGAGATGAATGATGCTAGAGCTTCTACATCAATTTGAAAGGCTGAAACATGAATTGAATACCAAGAAACTTAGATAGAAACTTCCCCATGCTCAATGGGTTTCTGAATAAATACATTAATCTTTTTAAGATGGTGGGAGAAATATTTCTTATAATAATGCATATTATCCATTAAAAAATAGAGCCTAAATCTTAAAAAAAGATTCAATACGCTTCAAATATTTCTTAATAGCATATTCATCCTTAATTGGTGGGTATGTGCGTGATCACCATGGAAAAAGTAGGCCCTTAAGTGGCAAAAAATTCAAAAAAATTAGAGTAAGAGAACTTGATGTAAAAATTTGAATAAGTTATCTATATTATTTCAAAAATATGTAAGAATAGAATCTATAGAAAATTGAATGTAGTTTCTAAACTACTAGGTTTTAAAATTAAAAAAAAATCTATTAGGTGGAAATTTGAAATTTCAATGCAATAGTACTTAAATTTCAAGGAAAAAATAAGTAGGTTTCTGTCTAACTACCCTAACCAAAATAAAATGATAATATTTTTTTATAATATTTTAGATTTATGTCCCGATGTGATGCATATTTTTTTGTAATTTTTTTCCAAGTAAATAATTAATTATGATTTTTTTATTACAACTTTTAAAAAATATAAAAAATTGTATGTCTGACCACCTTAACTTGGTCAAAAATTCATGAAATTTATTTTTTATTTTTTTAATCTTATAGTATGTGAAGCATAGAATGTGACGCATGTTTTAGATTCAAAAAATGTGATACCATTTGAAAGCTATAGATGTTTTTCAATCAACCTATCAATCAAGACTTTAGTTGTAATTCAAATAGAAAATGAATAATAATTACTTATTAAATTCAAAGTAAAGAATAATTTATATTGGTGGAAAGTTGAGAATATCCTTTAAAAACCCTTTTCATTTCATCGATTATGGGTAAGAAAAAAAGTCGTCAGCCACATAACCATCATATTGCCACTTTTTGGCCCATCATGATCTTGCACATACCCTGGTGTGAGTAATTAATCATTACAAAATATCCATTGACCAACTAATGAGAAGTAATTTTTTGGAATTGCAATCCCTTTAAAATTTCACTATGAGATGGAATTAGCAAGAATATAAACAAACTTTTCAATATTTAACACATAAATAAAGGGTGCAAGAGAGAAACCCTGCTTGATAGATGTAAAAATATTAAATTGCTCATATTGAACACCACTAGAAAGGGATCTAGGTGTATTCAAAACTACTAGTAGGCATCATAACATGAAGACCACTCATGGATTATGGAACATGTATAAAAACCTAATGGTTTATAGTACACTATACCACCTCTCAAATGACAGGGTTAACCAAAATAACAACCATATCTAGATATATTTATCAAGTGTTGCATTTACTCCAACAATAGTACAAATTACTCTACATAATATCAAACCCTCTAGTGTTGATCATACATCATCCAAACCTTATATGATTTCTACTATGGCTTTAGTAGGGTCTAGTGCACCTCTAGGCCAAGCCAAAAATTCCAACTCACATTGTAGCTCACCATGTTATTTTAGGTGTTACTTTATAGACTTAAAATAGTATGGTGAGTAGTAATATAAGTGGCATTTCTAATCCTAATTTTATCCCAAGTTCATTTCCAACACATTAGAAATTTTCACATTCAAAATATGACTCACCATGACTATGTTTAATTCACAAATGGGCATGGACACATGCATTACACACATTCAAGTAAATTAATTACATAGCACTACCACCCCAAGTGGAAAGAGTAAATGGAAAAGAAAAGAATCTAGAGGACTACTCCCTTCACATGAAAGAATTTACCTATGTGTGGCAACAAAAATATCTTGCACTATGACAACTCCTATGAGGTTATTTATTCACAAGGGAAAATATCCCTATGGATGACAGTGTTATTTTTTTATGTTGTGTAGTTGGTGTTAAGAATACTAACTTAAAATCAAGGGGCATAAAATTAGCAATGAGAATTTTCAAGGGCTAGTTTTGCATAACTAGTTTCTAGTTTAAAAAATGTTTCAACGTATTCTAACTCAATGGCAAATAAATGTTTTTTTCTTTCCTAATTAACTCTAAATTTTCTTCATTTTTAATGATTTTGAGTGGAAAAAAGGGTTGGCACTAATTCTCTTAACTCACTCTTATTTTCCTCTAACCAATCTATCCTCTTATTTGGCAACATAGCTATGAAATACCAAATTATCATAAAAATTGGGCACAATTTAGATGGAGAATAGTGGCTTGTATGTACATTTTTGTGTTGATTTGATTTATTTTTATGATCAACATGGTGTTTGAGACTAATTTTCAAAGCTTCTTGGCTTAAATATGAATGGTCCTAATATCTTTTATGTTTTATTTTTCATGTTTTTTAATGTTTTTCTCTACTTTTATTAATTATTGTCTGTATGATACCAAGATTATCATACATTAAATAAAGAAATTCTTGAGAAGATAGTTGGGATGGTTGTGCATGGGAGGTTGGGTGCAAAATAATTGAAGGATTGTATGCCTTAGCCACATCTATCTTTCCTGTGCATGGTGGTAGTTATGGTTGGGGGTGTTGAAGGCATGTGGGGTAGTGTTTTTAGTGAGGGGTTTCTGTAGATCCAATGGGGGTTTGGGTGGCTCTTTATTTTTTATTTTTTGTAGATTTCTCAAGTGGTGCTACCATAGTGGTGGGTGTGTATTGGGAGGGGTTTTCATTATTTTTTCTACAAATCTTTTGTATTCCTTAGTGGTGATTTGGTGTTGAGTGGGGCCTTGGTCTAGGTTTTTTTTTCTCTTTTGGGTATGGCTTCACTTGGAGGCTAAAAAATTCTTCAAAATTTTCCTTTTTCATGAAGCTCTATTAAGGGGTGTCTTGTCCCCATGCACTCATTCAAATACAGTTGAACTTTTAAATAAATCTTTGAGTAGGGAGGGATCTTCATAAAATGGGTTTCCTTGTACCCTGAAGGTAAATGGGTTCCTATAAAGGAGCCATGATCACCCTATTCTAGTGATTCAACCAAAATCAATTGAAAATGTTAACTATTTATCTAATCATGCTTTAATTTACAAGCTCATGGGGATTCAAGTTCCTCTCATCTCTTTGGAGTCCTGGAATCATGAAACTTGGAATCTTGAGGGGGAGATGGAGATAATGTTGGTGGCCAATAATTATTTTATGGTGGTTTTCAACTGTCTAGAGCAGATAGAAATAAGGCTTTTGAAGGGGAACCATACTTCTTTAACCAAGTTGGTCTTTTCCTCAAACCTTGGCATGTTAGCTTTAATCCAATGGAGGAGATTCCATCAATAGTTCATGTTTGGGTGTGTCTTATATGGTTTCTATTAGAATTTTGGAGGAATGACATTCTTCATATGGTTGCCTTGCTACTCAAAAATCCAACAGGCCCTTCCCAACAAACTCTAGATAGAAAGGTAATTTCCTTTGCTCATATTTGTGTTGAAATTGATTTAAACAAACCACTACTAGATTCTATGGAAATTTAGCTTGGATCTTCTTTGTGAATTTAAAAATTATACTATGAAGCTCTTCTTTTTTGATGTTTTATTTTTCATGAATATGGGCATCTCTAGAAGAAGTGTCCTAAGCTTAACCCAACAGGGGTCCAACCCCGTGTGACCCCTCGTCAAAACTTAAAGATGGAAAAAGGGGAATCCCAAATTATAGTGGATAATTTAGATAAGTATGGGTTCATTCCAATAAAGCCTCACAACAAGGATAAAGTTTGAAAAAGGCCTTTATAGGATATTCGAGATGAAGGGGTATTTAATTAGTTCAAAGTTTTTGATGGTGGTTTGGAGCAGCATGAATAGTTTTTATAGCGGATTCATTTCGAGACAAGTAATTTCAAAACTCCAAGGGAATTTCAAATAGTATGTTAATCTAGGAAGTCCATAGGAACGGATTCGTGCAGTATAGTTGGATGTAGATCTAGTCCTTGGGATATCCTATGATTTGGAAATAATTGAAAACATTGAGAAGGAAAAATTTCCAGCACCATATGAGTATTTTCACCCATTGGAGAAGGGATATTTGGATTCAAGAAAGGGTAGTATATACTCTCCCACTTTAGTATTGTAGCAAAAAATCCTAAAGAGGGGTTCTTCAAAGAAATCCTCCAAAGTGGGTTGAAAGAAAGATCAACAAAAAATCAAGCTAATAGGGGAGATGTTGGGTGAATATGTGTCAATTAAAACTATTGACTCACACTTCTCCAATTCCAAAAAATGATCATTCTCTCATGGAATGTAAGGGGCTTGAATAATGGATCTAAACAAAAGGTCTTCCATGAGTTAATTAGAACACATTCGCTAGATATGTTGTTTCTTCAAGAGAAAAAGTTTTCAATGGATAAATTATGAACAACATGGGCTCAAAATTATAGTGGAGATGTCAAATCTAATGTTTAGGTTTTAAGGTTAATGTATGGGGAGTTTCTTGTTTATGGAATCCCCTAAACATTTCTCTACTGTGGTGGTTGTCTACCAAATCCTCAATTTCAAGGATTGCTACTAGGTCCATTGCATCTAGTCCTTAGCCCCTTTTCATCCTTGGATGTTGGCTAGTGACCTTAATGCTATTATTAATTTATAGGAAAAAAGAGGGTGAATGGAAAGATTGGAGCCTTCTTCCATCTTAGAGATAACATGTCTTCTATGAACCCAGTGGACATAAAACTAAGAAATAGAATTTTCACCTAGGATAACAAGATATGTGGAAAAGGGTCTATTTTAAAAATATTAGACAATATTTTTGTGTCTAGTTATTGGCTTGGCAACATGTGAGATTTCAGTTCTAAGATGTTGGAGTGGAGGGGATCATACCACTAGCCTATTAAATTCAATGATAATTTAGTGGGGTCTAAAAGAAACCTTCCTTTAAGTTTCAACTAATGTAGCTGAGGGATCCTCAACTATATGATCTTGTGGTTGTTTGGTGGAGTAGAGGTAGACCATATTTTGGTATGGTGATGTATTCCTTTTTCAAAAGGCTACAATTTGTAAATCTCCAGCTTAAGAGGTGGAATAAGTATTGCTTTGGGAATCTCTTTTAGGCTAAGGTGATTGCTCAGTCCTGACTAGATGTTGTTACCCACCAAATTAGAGAATAAGAACTTATAGATACATATCTTAGAGAGGTGTTGAGTTCTCTAAATGAGTTGCAAAAATGGGAGTTACATGAAGAACTGTATTGGAAACAGAAGGACTAGATTGATTGGCTATATCAAGGGGACAAAAATACAACTTTATTCTTTAACTCGATCAAAGCTAAAAGGCATGGTAACATGATTTCTTCTGATGTCTCCTCTCAAGGGGTTTAGTTAACCTCCTTAAGTGATATCTCTATAGAGGTATTTCACCACTTCTCTTCTTTATTCATGGAGGATTCACACTATTTAGGGGAAGAGGAAATATTATCTTGGCTTGCATTCCTCCTCTAGTCTCCTTAGAGATGAATGGGGAGCTTGGTAAGCCCCTTTTCTTAGAATAACTGGAGGGAATTGTATTAAAGATGAATGAAGGAAAGGCTCCAAGACCTGATAGATTCTGAGTGGAATTGTTTTAGGAATTTTTGGAAATTGTTATGGATGATATGTTGGAGGTTGTTAAGGAATCACAAAAGAATAAATAGATGTTCAAAGAAATGAATGCAACATTTCTAGCTCTTATGCCTAAAAGAGAGGGGGTTAATTTGTTGAATTTTTTTAGAATCATTTCTCTTTGCAATGTGGTATACAAGATTATTTCCAAATTGATGGTTGAGAGGTTGAAACCATGGTTGAATAGACTCATCTCTGAAGAACAAGGTGGATTTGTAGTAGGAAGAAAAATTATGGATGGGGTGGTTATAGTAACTGAGGCCATTCATTCCATGGAAAATTAAAAGGATAAGGAAACTTTCATCAAATTCGATATGGCTAAAGCTTATGATCAGGTTAAATGGTCACTCTTGTAAAAATTTCTTCTAAATTTTGAGTTTAGAGATGATTGGGTGAACTAGGTGACGAGTTGTGTATCAAAAACTTCTTATTATATTATTATGAACAGGTATCCCTTAGAGTTGTTTTGTTCCTTCCATGGTCTATGAAAAGGATATCCTTTGTCTCCATATCTTTTTATCCTAATGGAAAAGGGATTGGGAAGAAGTATAAGTCCTAGGTAATTCAAGGTGTTATTCAGGGGTGGAGTTGGGGAAATGATTTTCCTCATTCTCACTTGCAATTTGTTGATGAAACCACTTTGTTAGAGTTTTCCAAAACTATATAGATGATTGAAATTAGACAAAATTTGGACACATATTTGGTAGCCTCGGGGAAATGGATTAACGAAGAAAAATCCTCCATTTTTTTCTTCAATAGTCCTTTGATTCAACATCAAATTTCTCATATTCTTCATTTTCAAATTGGAGAACTTCCCTTGGCTTATCTTAGTGTTCCTATCTATATGAGAGGAACTTGGTAGAAGGTACTAGAGAAGGTCCAAGAGTGGATTACTCATTGGACCCATTGTTGGCTCTCCTTTGTTGGGAGAGTTTTATTATTGAAATCAATGGTCTACACTCTTTCCATGTATAGGTGCAAGGTTCAAGCAGCCCTGCTAGCTTCATCAAGGATCATGATGCCTTGATAAGGGAATTTTTATGGGCTGGTAATTTGGATTTTTTGAAGTTATTTTTGGTTAAGTGGGAGACCATTTCTAGACCAATGTAGGAGGGTGGTCTTGGTTTACGATAAGTTATCCTTTCTAGCCAAGCCTTGGCTCTTAAGTTGTATAGGAGGTGGTGCATTAATCAAGATATTGTGTGGGCCATGATTCTCAATGTTAATTATTTTAAGGTCTATTATATACAAATGTTCCAAGGATATGCCTAATGGGAAAATTTTCTATGATTTTGGTCACTCTCAAACGGGTTGCTAATTTAATCAAACAAAACTTGTTCTAAATCAGTAATAATGAATCAAAAGCTCTTTTTTGGTTTGACTCATGGGATGGTTTCCCACTATTTTGGATTCACACCCTCACTTACAACACCTTTGTAATAGTTTTACTAAGGTTTGGTGGTTCAAGGTGGAGGAGTATAAGGTTACTCAACATTTGGGGGTGGAGAAGAAGTGCCCATAATTAATTAGCATTGGGGAAAATAATTTTGCAAACATGGGGAATGTTACTCCCTAATCCTATAATGTGTATTGGGTTATGAGTATTCATCATGTGGCTACATTAACTCTTAAATAAGTTATAAAATTATATTATAATAATCATATATATAGTTAGGTTTTCCTAAAGGGTTATAGTTAAGTATCTAGGCCACCTTGGCCAACATCCAAGACATAAGTATGGTATGTATAGGAGGTCTAGATTAGTTATTATCATCATGTTGAGTATTATGTTCTTAAAGAAGACTACTAGAAGAATCACCTTCAAATTGGACTAAGATATTTCTCTCTCAAAGTGGCATAATATTACCAAGTAATTTACAACATATTTCATATTATATTCTTCTATTATGCAATACGTTTATTTACAATATTTCTTCTCTCATATTTATTTTAGGAATGGGAAGGAATCTTATGTATATTATTGGGTTTTCTTCTTCATAAGGGGAGGAATGTTATTTTATAGTTTTGGATCATCTTCAACATTCATTGTAGAGAATCCACTATCACAGTAAGGGATTCTACTTTGAGAGGGGATTACATGATCTTTTTTCTTCTCTTATGGGGGGACTTTTTCCTCACATGGGGTTTTTCCCTTTTCATACATTTAGAGGTTATCTTGTATTTTATCTCTTTTAGAGAGGGGTTTTCTTCTTTTCTTTGTTTATGAAAAATTTATTTATACATGAGTATCTAACATGGTCTTGTAGTTGGGACACATAATTGCATCATTGCATGTTCTATCATTCATCTTGAGTTGCACTTGAGGGGGACTATTAGTATGAATGAGGTATATTAACTAATTGGTTTACCCAATTGTTATATTCAAAATATCAATATTTCATATAAAATATCCATTTTCACACATCAATAATGTATATAATCATCATTTAATGGTTAAACAAAATGCATTCATTTCCACCTCATTTATATTTATTTTAGTTTTACTAATGGTTATGTCTTAAGGATTGACTAAAACATGTTGGTTTGAATGAGGCATATTACCTAATTGGATTAATTCTTTGATGCAAAACAAAAGCTTTTTTTCTTATCAAACCAAGAGCTAAAGAAGCAAAAACCTCATTCACAAACAATTCACAAACAACAATTTAAACATACAAATTCCAGGCTAATATGTCTCACTTTATTTGATAGCTCCAATTCAGATTTTTCACACATAAGGAAAATATAGCTATGCCCAAATTTTGATTTACTTTCCCTATTTTTTCCTCAACCTCCACCTACTCTTACTCCTCCAATGTACCTCTCAAGTCATGCTTTCAAAATAGAATTTTATCAACAAAATATTGTCATCCCTATGGGATCGATGTTTCTTCCTTCATAATTTCCAATACTATTGTTGTTTTTTTTGTTTTTCACTTTTGCTACATTATTTTCCTCAGATGTTTTGGTGCCTCCAATCTCCAAATAGTTTTCTTTTGTTTTCCCTAGCTTTTCATTTTCCAACCAGCATCAAAGACTTAAATTTTTTGTCTTTTTTTCTTCCTAATTGTGGCGTCTCTTTTTCCTCCAATTGTTGTGCACCTCTTTTCATCTTTCTAGCTCCCATCTACCTCCTACAGAGTTTTCCATTTTCTTGTAATTTTTTCTCTATAGGTGGCATTCTAAATCTTCCTTGAAACTATGTTTTGACTAATTTGATTCGCCCAATTTGAGGCTGCACTTTTAATGGATTTCTTTTATTTTAAAATTGTAATTTAAATAATCAAAAACATCAACTTTTCTCTACCTTGAGATCTCATATGATTTTCAATGCTTCCAATAGGGAAATTCCAAATGGAAAAAAATAAGAGCATCCAAGTGTTTTAAAACATCACAAAAAAATTTGAAAAAAACCAAACAAAATTAAAAATGAAAAATTTAATTGGATTCCCAGAATACCTAGATGCTCTGACATCAAACACACTGGGCATGAGAAATGTTCCATAAGCATAAAGCTTATGAATATTTGGGAAATTTTAGAATTGGAATTCCAAACTTCTCCAATTCTTAAGCGTTGACCCATGAAGCTTCATCTATTGCACAATTCTTCCAGCATACCAAATACTCCCAATATTCTCTTGTGTGTTTAAGAATCCATGAATCATTGATTTGATCAATTTGTACACACTTATTCTTCAGAAATTGATGCATCCAATCTTGCACATCTAGAAAATCTAAAGATATAATTTGTTGTCCACTTGATTCACCTTCATGATATTTGTATAAATCAACAACATTAAATATTGGAGAGATATCAACACCAACTAGAAGCTCAATTTCATATGCATTTGATGAGAAATTTTGTAGAACCTTGCACAAACCAATTTTCTTCCATTTTAACTTATTATATGTTCCCTGTGGGAACCTCTCCTTCCTCAAATGTGTCATTACCAACTCACCAATCTGAAACTCTTACACTGTTCTATGTACATCAACGTGTTATTTATATTTAATGGCACTCTTCTCCAAATTCTCCTCCACTTCCTTTTACAACTCATGGATATATATACTCAACAAAATCTTTTGCTACAACATGTTTTCTCTTAAAATCTACACTATCTCTAAATTCATCAACTCCCCTTGGGTTGTAACCATACACAACTTGGAATGGACTTTTTCCCACACTTCAATTGACGGAGTTATTATATGCAAATTCTGCTTGTGCCAAAGTTAAATCCCATTGATTTGGTTTATCCCCAACTAAACACCTCAACAAATTACCCAAGCTTTAATTCAATACTTCAATTTGGTCATTCATTTGAGGATGGTAGATTGAGCTAAAACCCAATTGTATTCCCATTCTTTTCCATAAAGTACACCAAAAATGACCAATAAATTTTGTGTCTCAATTTGAAATAATACTTTTTGGCAATCCATGTAACCGAACTATTTTTTTGAAAAAAAAAAATAGCTATGTGGGAAGCATCACTACACTTCTTACATGGTATAAAATAAGCCATTTTTTAGAATCTATCCACTACAAAAAAAATTGAATCATTATTGTTGGCGATACAAATCTGCACCCTGTTTGCTAAGCTTTTCCAATTGCACTTAGCAGATTTGGACCAACATTGGAATGCTTTCAAGTTGTGGGTAACCTATTTGAAAGCAAACCTCCGGATTGTGGGTCGGCTTTGCCATTTGATATCACTTAACTATTGAATTTATGAGATAAGGGTAAGAGTTGCATGAAATAAACCTAATGCTAGAAAGAAACTAAAGTGATACACCAAAACAATTTAGACCTACTAACAACCTTGCACACTCAAATCAATATTTCAAAGCTAACTCACACAAACCCCTATCCAATGTAGTTCACATCAATAATTTATAAAGAAGTTTGTAATAGTGTTATTAAAAGGAAAATCACAGATTTCACAATTAATAACACTACTAAACATCACAGTTTATAACCTGTAAACATACATTTTATATCAAATGAATGCATGAAACATGGGACAAGTTGTAAGGAAAATAACTTTTCATAAAACAGACTGATCAACCATTAATAACACACCACAAAACATGAAGAGAAAAGGTAACAATGCTCCATGTAGACACCTAAAAATGACCTAGGCCTGCAAGCTTCATTTTTACCACTTTCATCCTAGCATAATTAAGACATTTAATTATGTCCTTGGTCCACATTCGACTATTGATTAAATAATTCATAATTATTTAATTAATTCATGTCATTCATTCTTCATGATTATTAAATAAATAAATTCTATTTATTTATTAAATACGTCATTAACTGTCTAAGTCTTTATTTAATTAAATAAATTTCTTAATTTATTTAATTCCCCCTTTTGCATTTCTTTCTTATTGATTATTAAATAAATGAATTACATTTATTTATTTAATACGTCACTGATTGTCTTAATTAAATAAATGGATTTATTTATTTAATTAATTGGTCTTATCTCTTAAATTAAATAATTAAATTTAATTATTTAATTGCCAATTAATATTCTTCTCATTTTAAATAAATTAAATTATTTAAAATGTCATGTCAATCCTAACTGTCAGTCCTTTTTGATAAATAATCTGAAAAAGATTATTTATTATCTCTCAAAATCCATAATTTGAATTATTTTAATTCAAATTAGTAATTAATCTTCCAAAAATCAAGCAATCGGGCAGATTCTTGATTTTCCAAATCTTATCTTCAGTCCAAATCTTATCTCTTTGATTTTTCATTGCAAATCGGCAATCTTATCTTCTTGATTTTTTAAAATCATTATTTTCTAATTAATTTGTCTCATTTATTCTCCACCGTCGATCCGATTTTATTTTGACCGTTCGATTAAGGATTTTTCCCTAACCCTAATTAGGGATTCTTAGGTGTAATCTGGATCGTTCATTTCATTAATTTATCTCGTTTGTCCATTTGAAATGGCATTTTCTATAAAATGCCATCTTCTTCTCATTTTTCCACACACATGCTGACATTTTGTATAGTTATTATAGGCATTTATTTACTTTCACATTTATTGTCATAGGCAATTTTAGTATTTAATATAGTCATTTGATCAACTTTGGCATTTGTTTTAGGCATAGACATAAGCTTTTAGACATAGGCATTTAGACATATCAAATCCTTCAAGACTTGTTGTAGGACTTAGGCATTTCCAGATTGCTCGAATGATGAATCTGAGGGCAACAATATCCAGCAAGTAAGAAGGTGCTACAAAAATGAATCATGGAGACTTCGGCGATCAGGTATAATAGTTCTTTCATGTATTTCCATTGTATTTTGTAGCTACTTTGGGTTTTTATCATTTTGCTTTCAATTCAATTGACCTAATCTAAAATCTAGAAAATACCCTCAGTTACATTGGTGAACCCGACTCCGTTTTCTCATTTTCATACAGTTTTTTTTGTTTTCTGTTGTTTTGCAAGTATAGGTATGGATCGACACAAGTGTTTTTTAAAAAAAACATCTCGACGCATATGCTAACAAAAGTGCCGCAATCGCCCTGACAAGCCGCAACTGACAACCAGAACGACGCATATGATCTGTCGAGCCGCATCTGAAGACCCGAACGATGCATCTGCCATGTCGAGCCGCATCTATCTGGTAAAATTTTTCTTTCAGTTTTGAGGTTCTAATTTTTGGATTTTCGGGTTTTTTTGGTTTCTGGTTTTCTGGTTTTCTATTTTTTTCTGTGTTTTTATTTCTGCATGTTGGATAGATTAGAATTTTTGTGTTACTAATCTTTTCTTGTAGCGTGTGGCGATCTCCATTTGTGTGTCAAAGACCATTGCTTAAAAAGACTACTAATTCATTGTTTACAGATTCGAATGTCAAAGAAGGAATAAACAAACTTTGTGCTTGTTTTTCTTAGATTAGCAAACATTTGATTTTGGTGCACATAAAAAGAACTCATGTCTTCTATGTTTGATTGTGTTTGTAGAATGGTAGGTGAGTATGCTCTCACTTGGTGAAAACCTTGTGATTAGAAAACCAGACCCATTCTTATTTGTTATTTACCCTGACTTGGTATATTGGAGTATCCTCTCCCCTTGCACTTTCGGGCGATCTTGGGTGTAAGAGAAACGGTTACCAACTCTAGAAATTAGGCCTGCCTGGGGATTTCATCACCCCAATGTGACTCAAACCGGAAACGGAGCTAAAGCCAAGCTACCCCAACCGGTATATAAATGTAAACCTTAAGGGAAAACCTAAGGTTGCTTGTGTGGATGTGTCATACGGACGGAGTTGTACTCCCTTAAACCTTGTTGAGCTTAGCCTCTTCAGGCTGGAGTGCCACCTTAATGGTGATTAATCTCTTTCCCCATGTATGGACACTCGAATGGGGGTCCCTAACTAAAAACTCTTGTATAGAAAGCCAAAATCCTTCTATTTGCTAGCACAGCACCGGTCGGTGTGAAGGCATCCACACTTTCGCAGTTTGTAGTAGAGGTGATCAGCTCACCATGGGAGTTTCATTGGGGTTGGAAGCTTGGTTGGCCTAAGAAGAGAGTGCACTATAAGGGGGAGCCCATGCAGCCAAGCTTCTGAATTCACACGCTATAGATATGCGGTTGGGGAAACCTACGTGGAATCTAGCGAATATTGTCATGGCCTAACCTAGGATCGTGCTTATCTGATGTGTGTTTGGTTACTTTTTAAAACACTATGTTTGTCAAGTGTATTCTGGTTCTATCACAGTTCGAAACAAAACACTTTCCAAACAGATCAAAATTTTCATCAAAATGACAAGAAAAATCATTTTGAAACAATACTGTCATATCTGTCGAACCGCAACTAATTTTCTACAACGTAATTGCTCTGCTAAACCGCATTTGACACTTAGAACACCGCATCTATAGGTATCGCGATGCATCTATCAACCTAAAAGCCGCAATTGCAAAACTGAACCGCATCTGATAAACTGTGACGCATTTGAAGTTTCCAGTGACGCATCTACCTGTCAAAATTTAAAACGTCATATTCAAAACTTGAGGTCCTCAATTTGTCCACCATCTATCAAACACTGTCACCAAGAAGACTCTGTCAGAAACCAAAACTTGAAATTGCTCAAATTTTTGACCATTAGTTTGCATTAGTCACTGTAGGTTTCATACCTCATTCCTTTTCATTGCATACATTTGGCATTAAACTATCCCTAGATTCATATTTTGCATACTTAGGATTAGGAAAATCTTAAGCACACTTTGCAAAGTCATTGTTTTCGAAATTAGACCCTCTTGGACTAAGTTATCAAACCTCCTTTTAGTCATTGTCCTCTTTTGTGAGATTCCTTCCAACTCAAAAGTCTAGTTAAGAAGACTCACTAGTCATTTAGGCCTAGTCAACTTGTCATTTCCAACAAAAGTCCTTTAGCAGTCAAAATTGAAAACAAAGTTCGAGCTTAGAAGTGCTTAGATAACCTTGTCTTACATTGCATACACATTGCATATCCTATTTACGAAAAACCAAAAACATTAGTCATTCTAGTTGTCATTTTGAAATTAGACTTCACATAGTGTCATACTCGCATTTAGTCGTCATTCCCATTTGAGCAATCTCATTTATGGTTGAAACCAGACATCAAAAACAAAAGAGACAAATGGAAAACTTTAGACAAGACCCCCCGTTTACTGTCAACAATCCTCCACATGACTCAAACTGGACCTTGTACGATCCATTTTCCAATTTAGACAATCAACCTCCAGTGACAACACAATCCTCATTAAATAGTGCATTCGAACTCTACTTGCAAAGAGATGAAAATGGTCAACTAATTTAGGAAAACATAGAGGCATTGACACAAGACCGAGAGGCCTGTCAGCTTGCTGAAGCAATAGCTCGTTAGGACAGAGACAGATTCGTAGCTATGCTCTTGAGTGAAGGAGCTAAGTTACCACAAGGATTTGACGTTAACACACAAAATTTGACACTTCATGACCCTAATGCCAATAATGCACATAACATGTCACATAGTGGTCAACTTTTAAATACTACGAGCAATACTTCCTTTGGGACCACAATGACAGTACATACCATGTCCAACATCCCAAACATTTCCAACACAATAAATGCTACATCTATTGGGGGATCACAATCATCCACAATACCCACAACATCCACAACACTACCCCAATCAGATGGAACCAATCTTGGCTCCTCAACAACATGGGAAAATTATTCCAATCCTCTTTTTACCGCGACAGTAAATACCACAGGGGCATCATCAAGTCACAACAATCCCCCCTTGACAACTACATCTACTACCATGAACACAACTTCGACAAATCTGTTCAGTAGTATTTCACAAAATCCTTCGGGAGGAGCCACAAGATGTATCTTTATCCAAGGACAACAACAAAACGTTAACACGACAACATAGTCAAATGTCATTGCCTCCCAAGGTACAAACACAAATGTCCCCCTTGTACAAAATCAACAATTCGCACAAGGTGGCCAAGTAACACAACCCATGACATCATTGACCCACCATAACAGTCATGGTCACAACATCCCCCAAATAATGACACACATGGCTAGGGGACACATCCCAACATACTTATCCAACATTCATACTCATCAACATGCACCCAATCATAACTTCCAATACCAACAACATGTCAATCCACACACGTCATACATACCACAACAATCCATACCGCCACAATACACCAATATTCACGCACAACAAATAGGAACACATGGTGTACCAAGCAATCCAATGCACGGAAACATAAATGACCCTACCATAGATGAACTCAAAGCAAGAATGAGGGATATGGAGAAAAATTTCCAAAACATGTACATTTCAGGCAGGAAATCAGAAATATCATATGACCTGGATGTATACCCATTTGACACAAGCTTATATATGCCTGCGTTTCCGCTAGGATACGTGTCACCCAACTTCAAAAAATATAGATGCAAGAAAAATCCCATTGAACATGTTTGTGAATTCGTAACCAACTGTATGGATATCGCCTACGAACAAACGTACTTGATGAGAATTTTTTCCAAAAGTCTGGCGGGTCAAGCCCTTGAATGGTTTTCAACACAAAAAGATATCCGGACATGGGATGAGCTTAAACACAAATTCATAAGAAATTACGCGTACAACATTGACATGGATACCTCTATCACTAGCTTGTGCAATCTCACACAAGAAGATTCTGGTGAGACATTTATTCCATTCTTTCAAAAATGGAGAAGCCTTGCTAGTCGATGTCACATTGACATTCCTGAAAGGGAAAAAGTTGACATGTTTGTCCAAACACTTCTAGGGCCCCTAAAATTCCCATTGCAAATACATTGTTGCACAAATTTCACAAAATTAGTGGAAAAAGGGGTCCAGATTGAGAAAGCCCTTATCGCAAAGGGAGAACTATGATATGGCTCCAAAAACATGAACGTCAATCCACCCACTGACAAAAACAAATATTGGGTTAAAAATAAGCATGTTACAAATGACAGTGTTGTTGATGCCAAGACTGCAAACACTGTAGGCCCTGTATTGGCCCTGAAAGGGGTTCAACAACAAAATAGACCAACAACAACATGGACACCTCCTCCCAATAATCCTTCAAACAACCAAGGTGGTCAAAACAATTAAGCACAATACCGTCAAATGAGACAATTTCCTAGAGGTCGCACATACACCCATTTGGGTGAACCCATTGAAGAAGTCCTTAAAAAATGCATCCAACATGGGGTCATCACACTTCCGGAAATAAAACCATATGACCCAGGACAATTCAAACCAGTATGGTGGAATGACAATGCACTTTACGAATACCATCGAGCCAAAGGGCATACAACCTCTAATTGTCAACAATTGAAAAACATAATACAAGACCTTATCAAAAATCACACCATTAAAGTAGGTGGATTGCAATTCACCTCCAATTCGGATCATACTATCCATACGAATCCACTACAAGACCATGGTTCTCATAATGTTTCCACTTCAGGTTCACAGAACCAAGCTAACTTCACTCGAGCCATGTACGATTATTATAGTGGACCAATTATAAATAATGTCAAAACTGATGATGAGTACATCAATACCATTACGGTCAAGAGAGCACCCCAGTGTAATGCTACTACACAAAGTGGTAAGGTTACTATAGCTGGTCCACCTCCCCCTAGACAAGCCAAAATCACTATATTGGGCCCATCGGCTAAACAATCACAACCTGCTTCATTGGCTAAACAGCCAAAACCTGTCCCAACCCCACAATAGTGGAAACCCAAAAGTTAGTTCAACCTCATTGACCAACTAGGAAAGACTCCCGTGCAAATATCTATCCTTGAGCTGCTTCGTATCTCTCCCGTGCACAAAGAAATCCTAGACAAAACTCTCCTAGAGTCGTCGGTCCCCAAGGACATCGATGTCAATCAGTTTGAAACTATGGTAGGATATCTCACCACACTGTACCACGTCACCTTCTTGGATCAAGACTACTCATCACATAAAACCAACCACAATGACACATTACAAATAGAAACTTTTATCCACAAGCACAAAGTTAGACGTGTTTTAGTAGATGGCCGAGCAGGGTTGAACATATGCTCCCTCAAACTGGTTAAGGCTCTTGGGTTCTCTGATGCGTGCGTAGACCCAACAAAAGGTATAGTGATCAAAGCATACTATGACGAGGAACGCTCTTCACGAGGTGTTATCTCTCTCCCTATCAGAGTGGGACCGGTCATTATAGACACAACCTACCAGGTCCTGGATTTGGAACTACCATATAACATCTTACTTGGCCATCCATGGATTCATGCTTTAAAAGTCATTCCATCTACATACCACCAATGCCTCAAGTTTCCATTTGACAGCACAGAAGTAACCATATACGGAGACCCCAACCCTTTCCAATATTGTACCAACTTAAGGGGTATCTCTGAGAACCAAGTACCTATTAACCGAGAAGCACCTAGCTCCTCGTCATCCAAGTATCTCAACCCTTCCACACTCATGTCATCTTCCACATCCACTCCATCCACGTCTTCTGCCATACCACTACCTTCCACCAGCCCTAAGACTGAATCAACTGTCAAAATCGAGGACCTCGGTTGCGGAGAGTTCAAACTAAATACAACATACAACATAACTACAATACCCACTTATCCAAAGATATATGGTCGGCCATGTTTATGAATGGAACCTCGAGAAACTTTCAAAGTTCCACCGAATACAGTCTTTATCAAGTGGGGAGACATGAGTGATGAAGACCTTGCTGACATCATAGGATGGATCTATAAGGATACTGTCACATTACCTCCATTACCAGTTCAAAGATATGGAAAAGGTTATGAATTCATGAAGGCTAAAGGCTACGATGGTACTAGTGGTCTTGGAAAAAATAAAACTGGTCGAAGGGAACCCATAGAAACTTTTCAAACTCTAAAGTATCTTGGATTAGGGTTTGGATCACTCGACAGTGACGATCGACGTACCTTTGGACTTTCAAATGAGCGAGTACATGCTTCTGATAGTATCGAGACTACTAGGGAAACCCTCACCGAAACAGACCCCCATGAGTGGGAATTTGGCTCAGAACGATCCCTCAGTGACTATTGTCTAGATGATTTGTTTGTCGAACCAGGGGAACTAACCTCTGAACAACGGTTTTGGAAAACATTCAAAATTGAACAGACACCAAACAGTCAAAGTCCTACTACCTCCTCCCATGCCGTACAACACTCGTCATCTGAACCCCATCAGTCCAATCAGTCTGGAGTGTCAAACGACATTGATAACCAGGACTCTAAAACCTTCACTCCTTATTACGACAACGAATATGACACTAGTGAAGGAGAATACTGGATAGAGTCCGATGTAGAGTTGGATGATGATAACCTCATCTACAACATCACAGAATCCATCTACATGTTGTGCGCATCCTCACCCCAATTCACTAGCCTTGATGATGGAATCTCCTTAGTTTACCCTGAATTAGTCGATTGGGACTAACAAGGACCGCCAGTTTTGGACACATTTCAGAATTATGAGGCAATTGTCAAATTCATGGGATTATGGGAAGGCATACCTAGTGGAGACTACAAATCAGGATTTGCCATTGATTTAGACTGCATTGCATACTTTGGTGAGACTGTTCAGTCCTCTAGTCGCAAAAGTAAAAATAAAGTAAAAAATGAAACATCTCTAGGTGAAAACCGAAAGGCACCTCTTGACGATAAAATAGTAAAAATAAAGGACGAATCTATGGGTGAAAACTTCTCTGAGGCGCCTAAAGATGGAGGACTGGACTTTCTCCCCGTGCAATAGGAGAAATCGACCATGCTTATTGAGGACACAATAGGGGATAACATTTCAACTACAGATGACCCCAAGATGATCCTATTTGCCGCATCATTGACTGATGAAGAGAAGCTAGAATTTCATAAATTCTTTACAGAACGGAAAATCAACTTTGCATGGTCCTACGCGGACATGCCAGGATTGGACCCCAAACTGGTTCTGCATCATCTGCCACTATTACCCAATGCTAAACCAGTCAAGCAGAAGTTGCGCAAAATGCACCCTCAAGTTGCTCTATTGGTCAAGGCCGAGTTAAAGAAATTACTGGATGCCGAATTCATAAGGTCTATAGATTATGCCGAATGGATTTCCAATCTAGTGTCGGTGACAAAGCCAAATGGGCTGATTCGGATATGTACAGACTTTCGGGATCTAAATAAAGCATGTCCAAAGGATGACTTTCCTTTGCCCAACATTGATATCATAGTTGACCTAACTACAGGACATGAGATGCTATCCCTCATGGATGGTTTCTCTGGCTATAATCAAATCCGCATTGCTCTTGAAGATCAGCACAAAACAACATTTACTTGCCCATGGGGCACATACTGTTGGAACGTCATGCCATTTGGTCTCAAAAATGCAGGTGCCACATATCAAAGGGCTATGACCACAATCTTCCATGACATGATGCACAATATAATGGAGGATTATGTAGATGACCTGTTGGCCAAATCAACAACTAGGAAAGATCATTTGAAGGTACTCGACAAAATTTTCAAGAGACTTGAAGAGTACAAAGTTTGGCTAAACCCTAAGAAGTGTGTTTTTGGGGTCATGTCAGGTAAACTATTGGGGTACATAGTTTCCTGAAGAGGCATAGAGGTTGATCTGGCAAAGTTCAAAACAATCATAGACATGCCTCCGCCTAGAGGGATCAGTGAACTCAGAACTCTGTAAGGCAGAGTACAATCTATTCGTCGTTTCATAGCCCAATTGGCAGATAAGTGCCACCCATTCTAGTACCTGTTGCGCAAAGGTGTCCCCTTTGTATGGACAGATAAATGTTAAGAGGCCTTCCAACAAATAAAAGATTACCTGCTATCAACACCAATTCTCATGCCGCCCATTCATGGAAAGCCATTGATTCTATACATCTTGACTACTAGTTCAGCACTGGGGGCATTACTAGCCCAAAATGATCATGAAGGAAAAGAAAGAGCAATCTATTACATCAACCGCACACTAATAGGCTATGAGTTGAATTACACATACATTGAACATGCATGCCTCGCTATTGTCTTTGCATCCCAAAAACTAAGACACTATATGCTCAGTCATCAGAAACAACTGGTCGCCAAGATTGATCCACTGAAATATCTACTAAGTCGGGCGGCATTAACAGGCCGGTTGGAAAAATGGGTCATGATACTAAGCGAGTATGACATACAATATGTTGAGCACATGGTAATAAAAGGGCAAGTAATAGCAGATTAACTAACAGATGCACCGATCCAAGCCACTCATCCATTAGTAACTGATTTTCCCGATGAGTCCATTTTTCATGCAGAACCGGCAACACCATGGAAGCTATATTTTGATGGGTCTCATACTGGTCATGGCTCAGGTGCTGGAATCTTGTTTATCACACCATAGGGGGATTCAATTCCTAAGTCATTCAGGATCACTTTCCCTTGTACAAATAACAATGTTGAATATGAAGCGCTGGTCACAGGTCTCAAGTTTGCAATCAAATGGAAAATTCAGACATTGCTTGTATTTGGGGATTCCCAGCTCATGATCAACCAAGTGAATGATGACTATGAAACAAAAGATGAGAAGTTGCTTCCCTACAAGAGGATGGTGGACAGTTTCCTAACATACTTTCAATCAATTTCTTTTGAACAAATCCCCAGGGTACAAAATAAGGCAGCTAATGCAATGGCTACTATCAGTTCTCTCTTGGACATCCCTAAAAATGTGCCACAATTTGAGTTCTTAGTAGAACATCTTTTGATACCGGCATATGATATCCCAGAGTCAGAAATGGTGTGTGAACTTGTTGGTCCCAACTCTCCTTGGTATCAAGACATTTATGACTACCTAAAATCCCAAACCCTTCCACTGAACCTGTCCAATAACCAAAGGAAGTCCTTCATTAGAAAAGTTGCAAGGTATGCCATTGTTAGTGACACCCTATACCACCGTAGTTTCGACTATACCCTCCTTAGATGTCTTAACATCGATGAAGCATGTACGACCTTACGAGACTTGGGTATTATTGGCCGACAATGGAAAAAGATGCAATTGAATATGTCAGAACTTGTCGCAAATGTCAAATACATAGTGACTTGGTCCATGCTCTAGCACAGGAACTCCGACCGATCACTTCTCCTTGGCCCTTCACTCAATGGGGACTCGACCTCGTGGGTAAGATTCATCCAACCTCATCTAACGGCCATAAATTCATTATTACCGCCATTGAGTATTTCACAAAGTGGATTGAAGCCATCCCATTGACATACATTACCGGCAAACAAATATCAAAGTTCATCCTTAACTAGATCATTTGCCGGTATGGCCTTCCGCAGTCAATCATCACTGACAATAGATGTCCGTTCAAAAACCAAGACATACGTGAGTTATGTGAGTGATTCCATATCCAACACCACTTTTCATCTCCATATTACCCCCAAGGAAACAGCCAAGCTGAGGCATCGAATAAAACCATTGTCAAAATTCTAAAAAAGACTGTCAATGACGCTGGCCGCGACTGGCACATACAACTTAACCCTGCTCTGTGGGCTTACTGAACTAGCATTCGTACACCTACAGGAGCCACCCCATTTGCCCTAGTCTTTGGTGCTGAAGCCATCTTACCCATTGAGGTTGAAATTCCTTCGCTACGAGTCTCCTTGAAGTGTCTAACTAATGAAGAAGAGTACCGACAATCACGCTTGCATGAGCTGGAAATGCTGGAAGAAAGAAGACAAAACTCACTAAATCATCTCCAAGCATACCAGAACTGTCTTTGTCGCAGCTACAATAAAAAGGTTATGGTCAGAAAGTTTGATATTGGCGACCTAGTTCTCATGCAGAACCCCAAGAATCAAGCAGAGAGAGAAAAGCCAGGAAAATTTGAACCAAACTGGTTGGGTCCCTATGTTATCATATCTTCTTTTAGTTCTGGAGCTTATCAACTGGCAACTCCAAATGGGGAACAATTGACAAAGCCCATCAACAGTTTACATCTCCAAAAGTTCTACGCATAGCATCAGAGGATGGAGCTGAAAGCCATAAAATACAAAAAAATGAAAAATGATAAAAATCGTCACTCTGATGAAAACCTGGCAAACAGGCGTCTTGGTGACACCAAAAAAAATAAATTAAAAAATCAAGAAAATAGTAAAGAGAAAAATGATTCATTCAATAGTGAAAACCTGGTAAACAGACGCTTTGGACAAGTACCATGGTGAAAACCTGGCAAACAGGCGCCATGTGTAATCAATCATTGCTCTGCCATCTACTGTCACTTTGTTTAACTTGGCCTAGGATGAAAGGAATTTCTGCCATTATTCCGCAAAACGCCTACACATCCTACCCTACCTATCATAGTAGATAAATGATTGACATCAAGTCCTGACTACTATCCGTCTAGCAAGTCAACAGCATCCCGACCATATTCCTTGCAAACGGCTAAGTCTTAGACCTGACTGGGGGTAAAATGTTTATCATGCAACTATAGTGGATGTCACATATGATCACAAAAACATTGGCAAAAAGTCCTGAAAAAAGACAAAAACATCACAAAAAGTCCTAAAAAAAGACAAAAACATCACAAAAAGTCCTAAAAAAGACAAAAACATCACAAAAAGTCTTGAAAAAAGACAAAAACATCGCAAAAATTCCTGAACAAAGACCAAAAAAAATCTCAAAATGTCCTGAAGAAAGACCTAAAAATCATAAAATGTCCTGACAAAAACCAAACAAAATATCAGATTGCTCGAAAACCACAAACACATTGTCATCTCTTGTCAAAGTCAATCAAGTCAATTAGTCCTTGTCATCTGTCTAAACTACATTGTCTCTACACATTTGCTACGTAGGCAAGACTCATACTTGAGTCCCCGAGACATTAGGTCAATCCTTTTAGGTTTGTCAAAATAAAATCATGACACAATCTTTCCTCATCAAGGCAAAGTCATTGGTCGTGTCGAACTACGAGGTCTCTGAGTGTATGACGTAGGCAAGGCCATCTATCGATGAGCCCCTGAGGCTGCACTAGGTTAGTCCATTAGGGTTCATGGCACTACATTGGCACACATGTCAAAAGTCTTCAATCATTTTTGGGAAAACTCTTAAAACAAAGTAAAACAATCATTTGTTCAGCATGGCAATCTCATCAGCACGTCACTCATATCATCATGACGATATCGGCATATAGTCAAACAAAAGTCAAATTCAGTCAAAGCAAGTCAAATCATCACAAACCAGTCAAACTGTCAAATTTCGGTTAGTCTTCAGATGAGTCCTTCTGAACGATAACCTCTATCATTTACGCCTTAGGATGTGTCCTTCTTAGGCGTCATCATCATCATTCGACATTTTGAGTGATCCTCTTGACATCTAAAGATCACTCTTCGTGACATCAATATTCTTCAGATGTGTCCTTCTGAAGAACCAACTCTGTCATTTATGCCTTAGGATGTGTCCTTCCTAGGCATCGTCATTATTTTGAGGGACCCCTTATGACCATTAGGGATCAAATCCTCTAGTCATCAGCATTATTTAGGATGTGTCCTTCCTGAATTCACCAATTCTCGAAATTTTCCAAGGTCAATCAAAACTTTTGACATTTCAACATCTCGACATTATCAAACATGGCATCTTGACATTAGAACAATGGATATCCAGACGCACTTGGCAAACACTTGACAATTGTCTTTTGCTCTTTTATCATGTTTTTAGTTTTTCAACGAGATCCCACTAAGCAGTATTTAGAGAAGTAGCGACATAGCATGACATTTGACACACATGACTACTAGCTTCTTAGCGAGGTCCTGATTCTGGGATTTAGAAAAGCAACGACATATCACAATAGGGACTTTATTTTTTTTATTTTGGCAATCATGTCACTAGTTTCTCAAGGATGTCCTAGAAACAGGATTTAGAGAAGCGACGACGTTTCATGATTTGTCCTTGTCTTTTTCTGCTTGTGGTTGATTATGACAAAAAGACTGGGGTAGTCACACTCCCGATATGAGTCATGATCATCCTTGTCTGTGATTGTTTGTCTTACGTAATGGTACAACCTTGCACACCTTGATTTATGTCATATCATGGTGTTTCTTGGCCATTACAATAGTCTGCCCAATGATGATTAAAGAGCAATAAATATTAAAAGTCCTACAGTAAAGTTTTGAAGGATTTGGTCTAGGAATTAACATGCATTTGCATAGGTCTCATGTCATTCTTCTCTTTGGTCTGATCGTCTTGTCTCATCAGTCTCGTCATCTTCTCTCGTCCATCTCATGATAATATCCTGTGACATCCAAAAACATAAGTGCATACATGATCATATAAACATTGCATTAGGTCCATACATACATCATCCATGGCATCAAATCATATGCATAAACATTGCATTATCATAATCATCAACAATGCATCTTTTTCTAAATACATTATGCACATCATTAACATAGTCATATAAATAAACATTGCATTATCATGGCATCAATATCACAACATAGGCATCATATCACATACATGATACATCACAAATCATACATCACACATGTCATAATACATAAAGCAAAGAGCATCACATAACACATGTAGGTCGCGTCAAAACTACATCATCATATAATATCATCTCAAAAAATATATAATGTCACTAGATAGAGTCAACGGATATCCCAAAAATGGAGCTTGCAGTCTCAATCATATACATAGTGTGTCATAATACAAGTATGCCCCTAGGGTAGGCTCTCGTCATCCCCTCGAGGGGAAGAATGTGGTGGCTGTAACCCTGTCACTGGCTCTGAAGCAATAGGTGGTCCTGTAGCAGCCTTTGTCTGTGATACTGATGGAACCGTGAGTGAGGGTATCATCCTGACGGTGGCAAACATCTGTGAGGCCACTACTGCCGGACTATGAGAGGTAGACGAATCTATCACTGGCAATTGATCCTGTACTGACCTCTGCGCTGAAACTGTCACAACCTCTGCCTATGCCACTGATGGAGCTGCAAAGGACGGTGCCATCTCAACTATAAAGGACATCTGTGATGTCACTGCTGCCTGACTCTGACCAATAGATGGATCACCAACTGGTGGTTGTACCTGTACTGATCTATGTACCGAGCCAGTCGACCTAGGACTAGGAGTATGCCGGTGCGAGTGATGTGACCTGTGACTGTAAGTATTCCCTGTCGAGGTAGACCCTTCGACACTAGTATGGCTCCTCGTACCACTGCCACTGCCTAACCTATGTCCACTGCCTGTCCTCAACTATGACCGAGATAAGGTAGGATCCCACCGCTCTAGTGGCACTGCCTGCTCGTACAAGGTCCTGTACTGCCCCAATCTCATGCTAACCCTGGCCAACTCCCGAGCCATGTCTCCCATGGGCCCTGTGCATAATGCAGAAAACTCTGTACACCACTGGGCCGCATCCTGCTGGTGGATCACCACCTGATCCCGCTCTACACGGGCTACCTCCAGGGCTGACTGTAATGATCTAACCTATGCTATGCTCTCATCCAGTCTCCGCTGTAGGTCAGCCACCCTCTGATCTGCTATGGCATCTGGCGGAAACCCTGAGGTGGATGGTATCTCCTCCTCCCCTCTACCATCTGCCATCTGAGCAGTCTCTCGGCCTCACCTATGGCATCGTCCTCCTCCTCATCATCATCATCCACCTCCATCTCCATATCTGGCATATCCTCATGCCTCTCCACCTTCGCCTCCTCCTCATGCCTCTCTACCTCTGCCTTCGCCTCCTCCTCATGCCTCTTCGCCTCCATCTCCACCTCCTCCTCGTGCCTCTCCGCCTCCGCCTCCTCCTCCTGTCTCTCCCCCTCTGCCTCCTCATGTCTCTCCTCCTCCCGTCTCTCCTCACCCTCTCCCTCTTGTCTGGGCTACTCCTCTCTCTCCCTCCTCGCCAACCTTGGGGATGGCATCTAAGGCAACCCTTGCCACTCGTGGGTGCACCCTCCGGCCCTACACTTGACCATCTCACCTCCGTCTCCAACCGTCTCCACCATCATCCCCTCCCCTGCCTCCGTCCCCACCCCTGCCTCCATCCCTACCTCTATCTCTACCCCTGTCTCCATCTCTGCCTCCGTCCCCACCCCTCCCTCCATCTTTGTCCCTGCCTCTGCCTCTCCCTCTACCTCCATCTCTGCCTCGGCCACCTCGTCTGGCTCGTGGCACCCAGGGAATAACTAATCGCCTGTCCACAGGTGTTGGCCCATCCAAATCCATCAAAGGCACTAGTTTGCATGCCTGCCACCATAAATCATACGCCGGCGTCGTACTAGGATCTGCTGCTCCTCCTCTCCAACCCCAGGCCTGGGCTACTAGCCCGTCTATCTGCTGGCAAATGCCACTGGATGGCTGGCCCCCATGCATACTCTTGGAAGACTGGCATACTCTGCCATCCCCATGGGTACATCCTACTGCTCCCCAAACTGCCTAAGGACACGCTATGGGAGGTACATCTCGATAATCAAGGACGTCTGCACTGTCCTACCAATAAGATACGTATACTACCTGCAGAAGCTGAGGTGCTTGTCCTCATCATCCCATGCCTCACAATCTCTATATGGCCTCCAGATGAATGTCACCATGGTGTCAATCCTATGCCACCACCACCCTATCTCGCCCATATGGGTCTGCTATAGCGCACCGGTGTAGTACTAAGAGTAGGGCATCCCCTCGGCTAGCTACGGTCTGTCAATGGGAGGGCGGAATATGGCAATGTGCTCCCACACCCAGATCATCATAAGAGTGGTCCCACAGGAGATACTCTCTCCTCTCTTGTATGCGACGTCATGAAGCTGATGGTAAAGCATCCCTAGCAAACAAGGACCCCATGCATAAACTGTCATGTCCTGTCTCATGCCAACTATGACGTCTCCCCAACCAATCAAAAAGCCATGTCCTCGCCGATCAGGAATCAAGATACCTGCAATCATCGTCTCTAAGAATGCATCAAAGCACCCATAGTGCTCCACTAGGAACTCCCATCAGATCTCATAACCCTGAATCCCTAGTCAAGCACCCTGATCCCGATAATAGGCACGGAAGGTCTGCTTGCCATGCCGTAGATCATAGATGATATGCTCCCCTTGAATAGGAACTCGGAGAATCTGGTAGACATCCTCCAGGGTAATGGTGGCCTCACCTGTCGGTAGGTGGAAGGAACAGGTCTCAGAATGCCATCGCTCACAAAGTGCGATCAACAGACCCCTGTTCGCCCGAATGGCGGGCATGAACGTAGCATAGAATAGTCGTAGATGCATCAACCATCGCTGCTCTCGCGGGCCCAACTAATCGGCAAATCGAAAGGTGGTCAGTCTGCTCTCTCTCGTATAACTAGGGGCAAGCTGCCTTTGCAAAAAGATGAACACTGCATCAGCAATTTTTGGACAACTGTTAAACATCAAAATAAGTTTTATTAAAGAAATAGGAAAGTGCGTCACAACCAAGCAATTGCATCGCGAAGGGACAACTACGTCGTTCAAAACATCAAATGTGTCTCGATATGTCAATTGCGTCTCAAAATTTTGTGAATGCGTCGTAATATGACGAATGCGACATGACTTGGCAATTGTGACTTTCAAAAAAGCAACTGTGTCGCAAAATGTCAATTACGGCATTCCAGTGGTCGAATGCGACTCGATAAGTCGCTTGCGTCGTGCAAAATGTCAAATGCGGCACAAACTACCGGTGCAGCCTATTTGGTCTTTGCACTTGCATCGTGATGCATCAAATGCATCGAATGCGAAGGCAATTGCGGCTTATGCAAAAGCATATGCGTCGCGACGCAAAAGTTGACTATCCTAGAAAACATCAAATGGCACGCAAAATGATAAAATGACAAAGTGAGTTTAAGGTACATACCACTGGCTCTGAGCCCTCTGGCCGTCTGAAAGTCCTCACGATCTCCCCGCGGTGCTCTAACACTGGAATAACCATCCTCGCTGCTACGCCTTTCACTCTGAACTCTCAAGTTTTGCAAGGTAAATAGTAAAAGTGAATTGACTTTTACCCCTTTGTCAACCTATTTATAAGGTCAAAATGACATTTTTCAAACTAGGTCAATACTGGAGGCTCATTTGAACACCTTTGACTTCCTCGTAAGTTGCTTTAAACATGACAGAATCCTAAATCGACTGCGCTATTTTTTTTCTGGTCATCAAATTGATTTATCAAGACCCTTTGCAATTTTTTCTGGCATCGACCCAAAATTTGAAAATTTCTCAAGGGGGCAATGATACTCCATCCTCGCTGGGGCATATTCCTTGGCTTATTTTCTTTGTCACAATGCGACAAGTGGCATTATGACAAAGAGGGGCAAAATGTAGACACCTAAAAATGACCTAGGCCTGCAAGCTTCATTTTTACCACTTTCATCCTAGCATAATTAAGACATTTAATTATGTCCTTGGTCCACATTCGACTATTGATTAAATAATTTGTAATTATTTAATTAATTCATGTCATTTATTCTTCATGATTATTAAATAAATAAATTTCATTTATTTATTAAATACGTCATTAATTGTCTAAGTCCTTTAATTAAATAAATTTCTTAATTTATTTAATTCCCCCATCTGTATTTCATTCTTATTGATTATTAAATAAATAAATTTCATTTATTTATTAAATACGTCACTAACTGTCTTAATTAAATAAATTGATTAATTTATTTAATTAATTAATCTCATCTCCTAAATTAAATCATTAAATTTAATTATTTAATTTCCAATTAATATTCTTCTCATTTTAAATAAATTAAATTATTTAAAATGTCATGTCAATCTTAACTATCAGTCCTTTTGATAAATAATCTGAAAAAGATTATTTATTATCTCTCAAAATCCATAATTTGAATTATTTTAATTCAAATTAGTAATTAATCTTCTAAAAATCAAGCAATCGGGCAGATTCTTGATTTTTCAAATCTTATCTTCAGTCCACATCTTATCTCTTTGATTTTTTGAATCTTGCAAATCAGGGAATCTTTATCTTCTTGATTTTTGAAAATCTTCATTTTCTAATTAATTTGTCTCGTTTGTTCTCCACCGTCGATCCGATTTTATTCTAACTGTTCGATTAAGGATTTTTCCCTAACCCTAATTAGGGATTCTCAGGTTTAATCTGGATCACTCATTTTAGGTTCTCATCATTAATTTATCTCGGCCGTCCATTCAAAATGGCATTTTCTATAAAATTCCATATTCTTCTTACTTTTGGATAACACAGACACATGCTGACATTTTGCATAGTTATTATAGGCATTTATTCACTTGCACATTTATTGTCATAGGCAATTTTAGTATTTAATATAGTCATTTGATCAATTTTGACATTTGTTTTAGACAGGCATTGGCAATAAACATAAGCATTTAGACATAGAAAATCCTTCAAAGCTTGTTGTAGGACTTAGGCATTTCCAGATTGCTCGAACGACGAATCTGAGGGAAACATTATCCAACAAGTAAGAAGGTGCTATGAAAATGAATCATGGAGACTTCGGCAATCAGGTATAATCGTTCTTTCATGTATTTCCATTGTGTTTTGTAGCTACTTTGGGTTTTTATCATTTTTCTTTCAATTCAATTGATCTAATCAAATACCTAGAAAATACTCTTAGTTACAGATAGCATTCTTATACTAGTCACAACCTTCCATGTCACAGATGTATGATCTATCAAAATCATCTTCAAGATTTATCTGATTGGAATCTAAGTTTACTTCAACCATTAACTTAGAAAATCCTTGAACTCTCACCAATTTTGTGATCTAGATGTCAATATTAAATTCTTGAATTCTATTTATCCATCTCCATCTTCTATCCATGACTTCTTGTTGGGTGAAGATGTCTTTCACAGTTTCACTTGGAACATAAGCAATGGTTATTTTTCCTACCATATAAGTCCTGAAGTTCTTCAAGGACTTAACAAGTTCATATGCTTATTTCTCCATTAAATCTTACTTTAATTCTATAGCTTGAAGTGATTTTCTAAAGAAAGCAATAGGTTTTTCAACCTTCTTGATTCTTTTGTAGTAGGACTACATTAATGGTGTGAAATGATAAAATGATAAGATTTGTAGTGGCTTGGAAAAATCAGAAGTCCTCAAGACTGGGGCCTCCTTAAATTACCTATTTAATTTCTTGAAAATCCTTACTTGGCTCTTAATTCCATTCCACTTTCTCACCCTTCTTTAGCATCTTTGACATTGGGAGATTAATCTTGAGAAAATTTGTAATAAACCTTCTTAAGAAGTTAATTTGACCAAAGAATGACTAAATACCTTTTACATTCTTTGGTTTATGAATCTTTTCAATGGAGGCTACCCTCTTAGGTTCAATTATCACAACTTCTTTGGACATAATATGTCCCAACAACTGGTGCAGGAGCACCTTGCTCATTAGACACCTTTAATTGGAAAGTTTGTAAAAATTTGAATTTCCAATGTAAAAGCATGTAAAAGGTCATGATTTTGTCATAAATGATGTATTAGAGGTCCCAAATATGCCACTAGGGTCTTGGTTAAGTAAAATTGCAAATAATGTTGTTTCATTACAAAATTGCAAATAATGTTGTTTCATTGCAAAATTGCAAAAGTTGCTAAATTTGTAAAAAGCAAAAAAAAATTAGAAGTTGAGTCTTTTAAGGGAAAATGAAAGGATGGGTTGGTGGAAGTTCAAAAAATAGTTAGTTAATTGATGTGAAACATCTTTAAAAGGTTTGTGGGGGAGAGCAAGTGAAGTACTTTTATAATTTTGGAAACAAATTTTGAAATAAAACTCATTGTTCTGCAATTTTTTGAGTTTTCTCTCTAGTTTCTATTCTTGTATAGCTTGTACAGCAATATAAGGCCTTGATTTTCATTGTATTTTGAAGCATAGTGTTTTTAGCATTTACATTAATTCAATTTGAAGGATTAGCATTGAGTTTTAAGTTTGTTTAGTGATCAAATACAAAATCTGTTAGAAACCCTCAATAAGGGTTTGAGAGTCCTTTAAGGTTCTAACCTACCATTCCACTGATGAAGGAGTAATAAATCAGTGGAATGGGATATTAGGAAGTGATATTAGATTTTTTTTGGTGTGTGTGTACATGTGTTGTTGCAGGAAGTGGGAATTACAGAGACAAGATTATTTCCCTTGTAGAAATTCTGAGATTTTCAAGCAAAAGTGGTGCCTACAAGTGATGAAATGAGGAAAAGACAATGGGAAAGGTTGGGAAATGGTTTAATTTGTATGTACAGACATAAACCAACATGTATGAAGCATTCACAAGGTGGCATAAAGGTTGGAGAGGTTGTTTCCAATTAACCCTTGCTTATTTAAATCTATAATGGCATATTATGAGGGTTTCAATGTTTAATGCACTAGAAAATGGTTCCCTTGAAATAAATGATGGAATTGATGATTTTATAGCTTGAATTAAGAATTTTTCAGGAAAAGTAAGGTTTTGGAGTAGTTTTGAAGGGACTTACTTTGTATTTGTGGCCTATTTAGAAGCCTAAATGCATGGGACAATGATTTTTTTTTATGATTTTTCTAAAGCAAAGATATTTGTTGTTGAGATATGTTTAAATTGAACTAAATGGGTTTCCAAAATAGTTTTTGGTTTATGGAGTTTCAATGAGTAATGATTGGTATACCCGTTTTAGGGGTTTTGCAATGCTAGTAGAAAATTAGTGTTTGCATGTAAGAAATTAGGATTCTGAGTATACAGTGATAAAAGTGATTGATTTTTTTTGGAAACTGATTAAAAGATGTTGTCAAAAATGTTTCAATGATTTTGGGAAGGTCCAGAGACTAAACTTGTTGATTTGATGCTTTGGTTAAGATGGAACCTTGGTGCTACAATAGTGTCTTAAGAGCATGAGTTTGTTCATCTGATGAAACAAAGTTAAGATGTGGTTTTGTGTTGTATCTTCCAAGGTGATGATATTAGAAGTGATTTGATGGTTTGGGAAAGGTATGGAAACCAAATTTATTGTTTGGTGTATTTGAAAATGTGACATCATGGTGTTTTAAATGGGCAGAGTGGAGTTTGACTGCAAAGATTAAAGAATCAAGGAGATCTGTTAGTTCATAATTTATGCAAGTATGTATGGGTTTATTTAAATTGGAAATATGACATGAATACTATGTCTTGAATGTCTATTGTGAGCTTTGATACAAGTTTTGTAGATTGGTTGTCTTTATTGCCTTATTGAAGCAAGTGGAAACATGATGAATGAATGGATTATTTTGAAAGGTTCTTATTAGGATTTTGTTTGATTTCAGTCAATTTGATGAAGATGAATCTTTTTTTAAGTCTAATAAAGATGTAGAGCCAAGTTGTGATGTTCTATGGCTTTGTAGAATTGAAGAATCAAGGTAAATTGTATGATATTTTGATGAAAAGATTAGTGAATCAAAGATGCTTGTTCAATTTTATCTTCTCCATTTGAGTTTGGGTCTTGAGTACCCTAGAGGATTTTTGTTTTTAGTAGTTTCCCTTGCATCAATTGGTATCAAAGCTAGTTGATTCTGGTAAGTTGGTTAAGTTGTTGAGTTTGGTTGTAGGTGCTTGATCAATCTAAGCTACAAAGAGAAGTTGTGAGTTTGTGTGAGTTTGTGTAGGTTGAGAAGATAACCTAGTTTCTACCAAGAGAAGGCAGAGAAAGTTGAGAGAAGTTGGAAGCAAGGAGGAACTTGCTTGGTTTGTTGAGTTGTTGAGTTGTGTGGTGAAGCAATAAGAAATAGATGGATACCTGTCTAAAGAAGCACTTGAGTTTGTAGCTTGAAGAGTACTCCACTAATGGGAGTAGTTGAGAAGATGAAAAGATGACTAGTCAAAGAAGGTCAAGGATGATTTCTGAAAGAAAGAGGAAAGTTTGCAAGGACAATCATATGTCCATGTAAAATTTGATGGAAATTTGAGAGTGGTAAAAGGGCAATCCTATGTCGTTTTGAGGGAGGAAAGTGATTGTGAACCTACTGATAGGAAGAGAAAGTAAAAAGACTAGAGAAGACAAAGATGAAGATAGATGGCAAAGAAAAAGCGAAGGGATGAAGATAAAGCTGAATACAAAGATTGGAACCAAGATAGAGAAAGATCCAAAAGCATTCCAAGGTAGAATTGAATTTTTTTTGTAGGTTCAAGCAAAGTTGAATTAGATGCCTGTAATTGGCAAGTCTGTAAAAAATTGAATTTCCAATGTAAAAGCATTTAAAAGGTCATGAAGTGGTCATAAATGATGTATTGGAGGTCACAAATAGGTCACTAGGAGGTTGGTTAAGTCAAATTGCAAATAATGTTGTTTTATTGCACAAATTGCAAAAGTTGCTAAATTTGTAAAAAGCAAAAAAAATAAAAAATTGAAGAGTCTTTTGAGGGAAAATGAAAGGATGGGTCAGTGGAAGTTCAAAATATAGCTAGTTAACTGATTTGAAACATCTTTAAAAGGTTTCTAGGGGTGAGCAAGTGAAGTACTTTAGTAATTTTGGAAACAAAATTTGAAATAAAACTCATTGTTTTGAAATTTTCTGAGTTTTCTCTCTAGTTTCTATTCTTGTACGGCCTATATAGAAATATAAGGCCTTGATTTTCATTTTATTTTGAGGGATACTATTTTTGGAATTCACATTAATTCAATTTGAAGGATTAGCATTGAGTTTTAAGTTTGTTTGTGATCAAATACAAAATCTGTTAGAAACCCTCAATAAGGGTTTGAGAGTCCTTTAAGGTTCTAACCTACCATTTCACCGATGTAGGGGTAATAAATCGGTGCAATGGGATATTAGGAAGTGATATTATATTGTTTTTGGTGTGTGTGTACATGTGTTGTTGTAGGAAGTGGGAATTACAGAGACAAGATTACTGCCCTCACAAAATTTTTGAGATTTTCAAGCAAAAGTGGTGCCTACAAGTGATGAAATGAGAAAAATATAATGGGAAAGGTTGGAAAATGGTCTAATTTGTATGTGCAAACATAAACCAATGTGTATGAAGCACTCACAAGGTGGAATAAATGTTGGAGAGGTTGTTTCCAATTAACCCTTGCTTATTTAAGTCTATAATGGCATATTATGAGGGTTTCAATGTTTAATGCAATTGCAAATGGTTCTCTTGAAATAAATGATGTAATTGAGGATTTTATAGCCTAACAAAAGACTATTTTGGGAAAATTAAGGTTTTGGAGTAGTTTTGAAGGGACTTACTTTGTATTTGTGGCCTATTTAGAAGGCTAAATGCACAAGACAATGATTTGTTTTGATGATTTTTCTAAAGCAATGATATCTATTGTTGAGATATGTTTAAATTGAACTAAATGGGTTTCCAAAATATTTTTGGTTCATGGAGTTTCAATGAGTAATGATTGGTATACCCATTTTAGGGGTTTTGCAATGTTAGTAGAAAATTAATGTTTGCATGTAAGAAATTGGGATTTTGAGCATATAGTGATAAAAGTGATTGATTTTGTTTGGAAATTTCTTAAAATATGCTATAAAAAATGTTTCAATGATTTTGGGAAGGTCCATAGACTAATCTTGTTGGTTTCATGCTTTGGTTAATATGGAACCTTGGTGCTACAATAGTGTCTTAAGAGCATGAGTTTTTTCATCTGATGAAAAAAAGTTAAGATGTTGTGGTTTTTTGTTGTATCTTCCAAGGTTATGCTATTAGAAGTTATTTGATGGTTTGGGAAATGTATTGAAACAGAATTTTTCTGTTTGGTGTATTTGAACAATGTGACATCATGGTGTTTTGAATGGGAAAAGTGGAGTTTGACTGTAAAGATTAAAGAATCAGGGAGATCTGTTGGTTTAGAATTTATGCAAGTATGTATGGGTTTATTTCAATTGGAAATATGATGAATACTATGTCTTGAAGGTTTGTTGTGAGCTTTGATACAAGTTTTGTAGATTGGTTGTCTTTATTGCCTTATTGAAGCAAGTGGAAACTTGATGAATGAATGTATTGTTTTCAAAGGTTCTGATTAGGATTTAGTTTGATTTCAGTCAATTTGATGAAGATGAATCTTTGATTAAGTCTAATAAATATGTAGAGCCAAGTTGTGATGTTCTATGGCTTTGTAGAATTGAAGATTCAAGGGAAATTGTATGAGATTTTGATGAAAAGATTAGTGAATCAAAGATGCTTGTTCAATTTGATCTTCTCCATTTGAGTTTAGGTTTTGATTACCCTAGAGTATTTTTGTTTTTGGTAGTTTCCCTTGCATCAACAACCTTCTTTTAGTAAGTCCAAAGGCACACTTCTTTGAGTTGAGTGAGATGCCATATTCTAGGGCCCTGATGAAAATATTCTCCAAGTGCATATAATAATCTTCTTCTATCTTAAAGTAAGCAGTTAAATCATCCTGGTAGATTACCAAAAAAAAAAAATTATATAAAAAAAGGCTACATCCATAGCCCTTTGGAAGGTAACACCTGTGTTGGTCAAACTAAATGGCATTCAGACATACACATAGGTTCCCCTTGGAGTTGTAAATGTAGTCTTGAATTGCTCAGAATCCTTCACTTTAACCTATTTATAACTAGAAAAAACATCCATCATAGATACTAATTCACAACTAGTCACCTTTTGCAACATGGCATCCATATTTGGCAATGTATAGTTATCCTTTAATGATGATATGTTCAAATTCTTGAAGTCAACATACAATCTTATATCACCATTTTTCTTTTTGAATGGAAATAAGTTAGACACCCAAGAGGAGTACCTAATAGGCTTTATAATGCCAACATCTCTTAGCTTGACCAACTCATCATGCATTTTTGGAGCTAAGGTTGGATTAATGGGTTTTTTATTCTGCCTAAAAGGCTTGTCATCTTCTTTTAGGGGTATCTCATGTTAGAAAATTTCCTCCTTGTATGGTTTAGGGTCATCACATGACCAAGAAAAGACATGCCTATATTTTCTTAGAAAGGAAATCAACATTTCCTTGAACTTGGACTTCATCTTCTTACCCACATAAAACTTTTTAGGGGCATTTTTTGTCCCCAAGTTTACTTCTTCTAAGTCTTCTGGATGGGTAGCAATTATTTTGGCATTGCATTTGTCCTGATTGTCAAAAAAGCTTTCTAATTCCACAAGGCACTTGGGAATATTATTTTTCTTCAGCTGAATCACCTCATTTCCAAGGATTGTATCCTTACCATCTATATTTTCAACAAAAGCCCCAAAGTCAATATCCTGACTCTCATACTCATCAACACATTTCAAAAACCTCGAAATGTCTTCAACATCATTCAAGGATTTATGGCCTTGTTTGTACCTCAAATTTAGAGATACTAGCAAATTTTATGTCATCAGGCCTAAGTGCAATGTTTGCAAGTAGATCTACCATTTTGATCTGACTTCTTTCCATCTAGTTAATTCCAAATGCATCAAATTGTTCAATATAATTCCATATAAAATTCCTATATTGCTTCAATCTCTTTTTCTTACATGCATATTTTGATCTAACTTGGGATATTACTAACTCATAATTTCCTATTACCATTAGTTTCTTTATCCCATGTTTCTTTGATAGCCTCAATCCCAATAGCAATGCCTCATATTATGACACATTATTTATGCAAATAAAATACAATGTGAAAGAAAATTTAAATGTGTTGCCACTAGGTGAAACCAACAATATACTTGCACCTGATCCCTCTTTGGAACTTGCACGATCAAAATAAATCTTTCAAAGGAAAACTTTATCATATAATCTTGTAACCTCATTGTTAATAGGTGCAGCTTGCCTGCCATTTTCTCTTGGAAATTCTTCTACCTTAATGAATTCACTGATTTCAGTATCTACAAAATTAACTATATCATCCTTAGGAGCATGCTCAATCATACATGCTGCCTTTGATTCTCTTACCACTTTGAAATATTTTTTGTCAATTGAGAAGGTAGCATAAGACATATCACATTGCATGCTACCCCCCATGGAAGCACTCCACTTTATAAACAACAACATTCCATAGTTGGTTGGGATATCTACCACAACAAAACTCATTTTGAACTCTTTTTCTGGAAATGCAACTAATTTATAGGGAAGATCATTTATTATACTATTCATAGGGACTTTCGTTGAGTCCATAGCATAGCATTTTCTATGGGTACTGTCAAATTTTAATCCCATTCCTTCCATGATCTTAGCTGGAATTATATTGTTAGATGCTCTTGAATCAATCATGTAGTTTTTCAAGAAATTTTCATCAAAAATCAGTGTAATAAAAATGGATCTATGTTTCTAGGATAGGCCATCACTAAATTTCCTAGGAAAATATGAGGGATCCCAGTGATTACTCGGGCCTCAACCTCTTTCTCTTTCTTTTCTTTTTTCTTTCCACTCACTCTCGGTGGAGTAGACACCACTCGTTCATTACAGGTTTTAGTAGCACCATTGATAAGGGCTACTACCTTTTGTTTATGCTCATCAATTCTCATCATTCAAAGCAAAGGAACAAATTTTTTTACTTGACTAAGAAATTGAAAGATATCAATAGGATTATACTTAGGAAAATCAATTGGAATCATAACTTGTTATGTATTTCTCTCCTTCTATTGCTCACTTGTTTCAGCTTTAGGCTTAGCATGCTTCTTTTCAAACTCAAATTTTTTCTTTTTTTCTTTTTTCTTCATAGTAGGAGACTTGGCTTCTCCATCTGCTTTTTTTTTATCAACCTTCTTGGCCTAGATTTTTTCTCCCTTAATTTCCTTGGCTTTAGGTCCATCCACTTTGCTGTAAATTTTTTGTTCTTTTCCTTTAACATTTTGATCTTTGATGTAGAGGCCAACAATCCTACCTTGGTCACCACCCACTATTTTATTTCTCAGATGATATGAACCTATAGCTTGTGCAACCAGGGCTACTACATACCTTGCAATTTCTTCATCTGAAGGTCTCCTTAGAGACACATTATCTTTAGCTATTTCCAATGCATACACTTCATTATCATTATCGCCATCTTTATTAGAAAGAACTTGTTGGTGATATATACTAGCTATATGTCTTTGGAGATCCACATGAAGTTCATGAGACTCCACATCAAATGAGAATTCATTATCATCAAAATCAGACTGACTCATTATCATATTTACTTCAACATCATCCTCATGAGATTGATCATAATCTTCTGGCACACCTTCTTCAACTTCAACCAATTGTGCAACTAAACATTGATGACGAGAATGTGGACATTGATAAACCATACACCAAGGGGTCTCATCAGTGAAATTTGTAGATCTTTTTTGCAAAGGATCAAATTTGACCTAGCCTTGTTTACCTCTCTGATTACTTGGGAATAGCTTTCCATTTTTCTACTTGGTTTTGTAAGGGTAATCTTGAAGCCTTGGGGCTTTTCATTCTTCTGAAACTATTTCTTGTTGTTCCCAAGCCCATTTTTATTCTTAGCCATGGTGTATTTGACATCTTTCAGAGTATCCATCACTTGATCAAATTTTTTATCATAAGAGAGACTTAAACCAAAAACCTTTTCATGTTTGTCTTTCTAATTGTTTGGATTTTCCAAAATCTTTACATCATCCCTTCTTCCCACTTTTACTAAAGCTTTTCTATTGCTCTCAATATGCAAAGAAATCCTAAATGCATCCCTCAGAGTTTTAGGGTCTTTATCTCTCAAGATATAGGCCATTTTTGTATCAAATGTATTGAAGTAGGTAACAAGGCATACTAAATCATTCAACCTCAAATTATGTGGCGGTCTATTCATAGCTTTCTAAAATTTGATATTAAAATCAAACACCATTTCATTCTATCCTTTGGTGATATTATTAAACTAATTGAGCATAAAAATGGGGTTAGTCTTATCTCCCTACTTGTCTCTAAAAACTCTCTTGAATTCTTCTCAAGAGCCAATGCTACCATCAGGTAAGTCTTTGTACCAATCTCTAGCACCCTCTTGTTGAATAGGATAACTAAGAGGGGGAGTGAATAAATTGTTATAGAATTAAACCTTTAATTAAATCACTAGAACTAATATTTAATACTGCATAAATGATTTAATCATCAAATTCCAATGCAAAAACTCAAATCCAACACATAAAAACAATAACACTAGATTTATGTGGAAACCATATGAGGGAAAAACCACAATGAGGATTAACTCACACTATAGAGAATATCAAAACCAATTACAAAAAGGCTCATAGCCTGAAATAAGGACTCACTGTCCAACAGGGCTAACAACCCAAAGGGCTCACTACCATAGAGATACAAAGAATATGAGTAAGATTTGTCACAAAGAGACTACAATCCCAATGCAGCAAAGCATTCCACCACAATCACTCGATCTACTTGCATGAATTATAGAGTTCACCTTCTACTCACTACATCCATAAACTCAACATTAAGATTCACATTGATCTTCCACACTCGTAATACACACACTTACTAAATAGAATCAATGTCACACCAAACTACACTTTCTCTTTTCTCTTATTGCTCTTCTTATTCACTCTTGTATATTTTCTATCACTTAGCTCATCTTTCATTTATACCATATTCAACTTTGAAACATATCCAAAGTTGGCTATCAAAATCCAAATTCAAATTAGGTTAGGGAAAAAACATCCTAGGGTGGAATTAGAATGAGGGTGACCCAAACACATGCTTCATAGGGACCCAAATAGATCCAACACACTTCATCAACCTCGAAAGTAGTATTTAACATAACGTTAGCCAAACTAGTGTAAAACACATAGAACCATTAAGCACAAACCTTCCAAATGTTGAAATTATCTTCAATAAAATCAGGGTAGCTCAAGATTAGAATTGAAAGTCATAATACTTCATCAAAGAGAAATTTGAACCAACAATATTTCTCCCAGACCTTAACTAGAAATAGAGAAAACCATAGTTCACAATTGTTGAACACAACTTGCACTATACAACAAATCAATAACAAAAAATATGGATATACCATCTTCTAACAACCATGAACAACATGTATGAACTGCACAAAAATAGGATTAAATCCAAACCAAAAATTAGAGCAACCACTAAACACTTGCAACATATTTTCATTACAATTTTCTCAATATCCTTGACATATACAGCCAACAACAACTAGTTGATAACCATTTGACTGGTTGGAATCAATGAAAACACCTTTAATCATTCCATTCTTTTGAAAATCTCCACCTTTTTCATTGATGGCAACACATGATGTGAAAAATAATCAAAGACAACATACAAGCTCTTAATACACTTTTCTATTTCTCCCCCTTAGTAGATAATTTTGTATACACTTCCTTTCCTTTCACATGCTTCTTCTCCCATTCTTCCTGTCCCTTTTCCCATGCTTCCTCTCCCCATTTGACATCAATGGAAAAGGAAAAAGAATATTTTACATTTATTTCTCCTTTGACATGAAAAAAAATACTCATAATGACAACACCTGATACTACCTGCTCCCCCTGAGAGATAGCCACCAAATCATTAGCTTGGAAGAAAGATAGATCAATAGATCCACCAGACTGATGCATCTCCATATGCATCTAGTTTAAGAAAGGAGGTGAAATAACCCCTAACTTCTTCTAGAGATACTCAAAAGTGTCTTTAGGAAGAGCCTTCATGAAAATATCAGCAATCTGATCCTTTGTCGAAACATACTAAAGCTTTACTTCATTATCCATGACCTTCTCTCTCAAGAAATGATATCTGATAGATATATGCTTCATCCTCGAGTGCATCACGAAACTCTTTGAAATTTTAATTGCACATGTATTATAAAAAAAATAGAAATGGGATCAACATATACCACTATGATATATTTCAATGTTTGTTTCATCCATAGAAATTATGTATAGAAAGATGCAACAGTAATATACTCAACTTTAGAAGTAGACAAGGAGACTGAATATTTCTTTTTACTCAACCATGCCACCAATTTGCATCCAAGAAAGAATGCACAACCACTTGTACTTTTTCTATCATCTACGCATCCAACCCAATTTGCATCTATATAGGCACTAAGTGTAAATTCAATATCTTTACGATACCACAATCCATAATCTGGAGTGCCATTCAAATATTTGAAAATTATTTTAACAGCAGGAACATGAGTTTCCTTAGGGTCTTCTTGAAATCTAGCCACAAGATAGACACCATGCATGGTATTCGGTCTAGTAGCAGCCAAATACAATAGTCCACCAATCATATATCTATACTTGCTCTGATCAACCTTAGGTGAATCATCATCTTTACCCAATTTGTAGCCAATCACCATAGGAGTACTTACTGTTTTGGAACCATCCATCCCAAATTTCTTCAACATCTCTCTCACATACTTAGACTATGAAATAAATATTCCTTTCTTTGTTTGATTAATTTGTAGCCCAAGAAAGAAATTCATCTCCCCAAGCATAGACATTTCAAATCCTTTCTACATCTCTTCTACAAACTTCTTGCACATATTTTCATTTTCTCCAAAGATAATGTCATCAACATTACTACAATCAATATTCTATCATTTTCAATCTTAAAGTACAAATTACTGTCTACCATACCTTTGCTAAAACCTTATTGAATCAAATACCTATATGACCTTGCATACCAAGCTCTAGGAGCTTGCTTCAACCCATTTAAATATTTCTTCAATCTGCACACCATATCCAGTTGATTTTTTAACTCAAATCCTTTCGTTTGTTCCATATAAAATTCTTCTTCTATCTCACCATTCAAAAATGTTGACTTTACATCCATCTGATAGACCTTAAATTCTTTATGAGTAGAAAATGCCAAGAACATCCTTATAGCTTCCATAATTCTTTCTACTAAAGAAAAAGTTCCCTAAAATTCTATGTCTTCTACTTGTGAGTACCCTTTACACACAAGCCTTTCTTTGTTTCTAACAACTTCTCCATTCTCATTCAATGTATTTCTAAATACCCACTTCAATACAATGATTTTTTTATCTGCCGATCTTGGAACCAATTCCCAAGTTTGACTTTTCTCAATCTGCATAAGTTATTTTATTGCTTCCTTCCAATATTAATCTTTACAAGCTTCACTTATAGTCTTTGGTTCAATCTCATTAAGTAAACATAGATTCATTTCAGCAGTAGCTCTACTTCTAGTCAACACACCTTTTGTCTTGTCTCCAATAATCTAAATTTTTGAATGATTCTTCTATACACATTTTGGTGTCTTAGGGGAAATCACTGGAGCATTTTCTTCTATTTCATTTTGTTCATCCTGCTTCCCTTTCTCATCTTTTTCCTATTCTTCCACAATCTCTTATATTCTTACACAATCAGGCTCATTAGATACATATTCATCATTATCAATAGAATTCTCCATTGTCTCATCAACCTTGACATTAGAACTCTCTACAATATTTCTCAGTATTTTATTGAAACAATTGTATGCCTTGCTATTAGTAGAATATCCAAGAAAAATGCATTCATCACTTCTTGCATCAAACTTACCCAAAGTTTCTTCATCTCTTCTGATATAACATTTTCTTCTGAATACCTTGAAATATTTAATAGTGGGAATTCTTCCATGCCATAGCTCATAGGGATTCTTTGTATTGTTTTCTCTTGTTTGAAATCAATTGAATACATAAACAACAATATGAATATCTTCTTTCTAGTAAAATTTCAGTAAACCAACCTCAGTAATCATTGATCTAGCAACCTCTTGAACTGTTCTATTTTTCCTTTCAACAACTCCATTTTGCTAAGGTGTTCTCAGAGTAGATAACTATCTTTTTATTCCATGCACTTCACAAAACATTATAAACTCATGGGAGGTGAATTCTCCACCTCTATCATACCTTAATTATTTTATCTTCAAGTTTACTTCATTTTCAACCATAGATTTGAATGCCTTGAATCTATCTAGTGCTTTTGATTTCTCTCTATGAAATGTAACCCATGTATATCTAGAATAATCATCAATTAAAAACATAAAGTAACTTCCACCAAGTAGGCTTCTTACTCTTGTAGGACTGCAAAGATCCATGTGAACTAAATCTAGTAGTCTGGTAGTGGACTATTCCTTTGATCTATAATCATTTATTGCTTGCTTTCCAAACTAACAATTCCTGCTAATAGCATTAATAGGCTTTGTAATTCCTAGTAAATCTCTCAGAACTTGAACAACACTAATCCTTTCTAGGTTATCAAAATTCATGTGATGCATTCTCCTATTCCATAACCAACTATCATTAATCTGAGTCATAAGACATTGTCCACCAAGACCCTTAACTTGATAGATATTCCCTTCAAATTTCTTTCCTATAGCAATCAATGTTATGGATCCTTTTTGGATCTTTCATATCTCATCCTTACATGCAAGATCATATCCTTTTCTACACATCAGACAAACACTCAAAAAATTATTCCTAAAACCCTTAACATAGTAGACATCATCAGTATGATGCTTGCCATCAAAACTCACTGAACCTATCCCACTGATTTTAGCACCAGTATCATCTCCAAACATAACCAAGCCTTGATCATATTTTTCAAGCTTAAAAAAAATCATTTTATCACTAGTCATGTGAGGTGAGAAACCACTATCAACTACCCAATAATTCTTCTCTTGTTTAGCATGTAGGGTAGAGATAATCGTACCTTCATTTTTCTCCTTCTCAAGAGGGCTTTCTTTTACCTATTTTAATGAATTAACAAAAGTAGGTTCATCCTTAATCGCCAAGAACAAGCATTCATTTTCATCAATATCTTCATATTCTAAATCCTCATTAGATATACTAGCATTCTCATTCACATAGTAAGCTTTGTTAATCTTATTTCCTTTCTTTTCTTTGTCATATCATTTTTTATTTCTTTTCACCATTTCCTAATACTTTGTAGCATAATGACCTATTTCTCCACAACTGAAGCACTTAAAGGGAAACTTACCTTGATACTTACCAGAGCCTTTCCTCATTCTTCTTACAAAGTTAGATTCTATTTCATCAAAGTTAAATTCTTCATCTAGCTCTTTAGCTTTTGTAGCTTTAAAAGCAGTCTTGGATTTGTACCCATTCCTTAGACTCAACTTCCTCGTCTCATAAGATGTAAAAAATACTAACAGTAGATCCTTAGTACAAGTATTATAATCTATAGTCTGCTTAATAGCACTCACCTTCTCACTGTAAGCATCAGGAAGAGTTATGAGAATCTTCTTTACAATCCTAGTTTCATTTATAGCAGCACCAAGTCCTCGCATTCTAGCCACTATCTCATCCAATCTCTGTACAAAAGCTTTAACATTCTCATCTTCAAACATATGTAGAATATCAAATTATTTTTGCAAGTTCTATAATTTTGCCTCTTTGACTCTTTCATCACCATCATGCACTCTTTCCAAAGCATCCCAGACTTCCTTATCCATTTTCAAATTTTGAACCTTAATAAACTCAGAATGTACTAGAGTACTCTTTAAGATGTACTTCACCTTATTGTTCGCTTCATGTGCTTTGATCTCTTCAGGTGTACTTAGACCATTATCAAGAGGACTGTAAGGATTTTTGTAAGCTTTCTCCACATGATATCCACAATACTCTATATATTCTTCCATCAATACTTTCTAGATGCCATAATTAGTTCCATCGAACCTCAAATAATCATAAACTTTGCTAGCCATCTCTAATCTTCCTCAAGCGGTTAAGCTCTTCACTAAGGATCCTTGCTCTGATACTAATTGTTGAATAGGACAACTGAGAAGGGGGAGTGAATAAGTTATCACAAAATTAAACCTTTAATTCAATCACAAAAACTAATACTTAATACTACTTAAATGATTAATCATGAAATGCCAATACTGAAACTCAAATCCAACACATAAACACAATAACACCAGATTTACATGGAAAAACCAATGAGGGAAAAACCATGGTGAGGATTAACTCACACTATAGAGAATATCAAGACTGATTACAAAAAGGCTCACTACTTGAAATAAGGACTCACTATCTGGAATAGGGCTAAGAACCTGAAGGGCTCATTTCCACAGAGATACAAAGAACAAAAAAAATATTTTTCACAGAGAGACTACAATCCTAGTGTAACAAAGGATTCCACCACAATCACTCGATCTACTTAAATGAATGATAGAGTTCACCTTCTACTCATTGTATCTAGAAACTCAACATTAATCTTTGCATTGATCTTCCACACTCACAACACACAGACTTACTAAATAGAATAAATGTCGCACCAAATTTCACTTTCTATTTTCTCTTATTTCTCTTCTTCTTTTCTCTTGTATATTTTCTATCACTTAACTCATCTTGCGTTTATACCATCTTTAACTTTGAAATATATCCAAAGTCAGCCATCCAAATCCAAATTCAAATTAGGTCAATGCCAAAACATCCTAGGGTGGAATTATAATGAGGGTGACCCAAACATACACTTCATAGGGACCCAAATAGATCCAACATGCTTCATCAACCTCAAAAGTAGTATTTCATAAAAGGTCAGAAAAACAAGTTTAAAACACATAGAACCATTAAGCATGAAATTTACAAATGTCAAAATTATCTTCAATACAATCAAGGAAACTCAACTTTAGAACTACAAGTCATAAGACTTCATCAAAGAAAAATCCATACCAACAACATTTCTCTCGAACCTCAACTAGAAACACAAAAAATCATAGTTCACAATTGGTGAACAAAAATTGCACTGTACAACAAACCAATAACCAAAAATTTGGATATAACATCTTCTAACAACCATGAACAACATGTATGAACCACACAAACATAGGAATAAATCTTAACCAAAATCCGGAGCAACCATTGAACAACTTCAACATATCTTCATTACAAATTTCTCAATATCCTTGACATATATAGCCATTAAAAACTAGTTGATAGTCAGTTGACTGGTTGAAATCAATGACAACACCTACAATCATTTTGTTCCTGCAACACCTCTTTTAGAGATTGCATGAATTTCATGACCACATCCTCATGTTCACCTCACAATCTTCCAGCATGTTTAGAAACACTCTCAAATGATCCTCTCCAGAAATTGCATTATTCCTAGTGAGCTTACTCAACACAACCCTAATATAATTGTAAATGGGATTTAGGCATCTAAGAATCGCATAAAAAAATAGCTGTCTATACCATTCCAACTACATAGGCTACCTATGAAATTGGTTATCTCTATCCTTATTTTTCTTATTTTTTTCTCCACCTCCTCTCTTATAATCCAAATTTATGTTTGTAAATTGATTGTGAGTAGTATCATTACTACTACTTGTGTTCACATTCTTAGCATTATGAGTGGATTGCTCAATATGGCCAGAATTTTTTACATCACTTGAGGATGTGGACTTTATTGTGGACTGAGAGGGATCTTGTGAGATAGATGCCACAAGACCTTTTGTTGAGCATGTAGTCTTCAAGAAATCAAGCTTCCTTTTCATTTCAACATTTGTAACCATAATTTCCATTTTCTCTACTTCTCTTTTGAGAGCCTCATTTTCTTTCCTTGGTCTGTCCATCTCAAAATATAATTTAGGGGGAATAGGAGGCTTCTTAGATGTTGAATTCTCATTGATAACAAAGTTGTTTATAGGATGCTTTCCTTTTGCATTTGGTTGGTTGGAGACATTTTTATTAGGATGTGGAGCAACATCACTAGCAACTTTAGATTTGGCTCGGCTGGTGGTGTCAACATTTTTTATGGGATCTTCTTCTTTATTCTTGTCTAGGATCTCAGACACAATAGGCACTAAATTAATTGGTTCATATTCAGCTTGGTTTATGATTCTCATTTAGTCTAATTGTTGCATCAGGGTCTCCCTTTCAATCATAGCATTCCTAATCTTCTCTTCCATTTCCCTCTCATTATTCCTCCTTATCTCTCTCTGAATTTTTATCTCTCTTCTCAAAGCACTAACATCTCCAAAAATATCTTCAAGATCTAGGAGATTGATCTCTAAACCAAAGTTTTCTTCCAGATCTATTAAGTTGTGGGCATCATGGTTTTGGGGATCATTGTTAGTTCCAGTTAGCAAGTCAGGTGGTAAAGTTGAATATCCCCTGAATGCAGAAGGGATAATATCACCAATTGTTGTAAGAATGAAGAGGAACACATTATTATACAAATTTTTTGTTGTCATTGATGTCACCATGTTATATGAGTTGTAACTACAAGTTCAAGTTCAAGTTTGATCTGATATTCTGAACTGGTATCTAAATCAGTATGCAGTTACTATCCTCTGGTATTTTGGTCCACAATCCTCCGCTAATGATTATTGTTTTTTGTGGTTTTGGGAAATGGTTTTTGGATGTTGGAAGTTTGTAAGTCTAGAATATCATGTGCACAGGTGCTCATATAGAGAGTTGGAATTACTCTGTTGTTGCTTTTTTCTATTAGGTCTATCTCTGACTGACCTAATGTATTGATGGATTAATTTTGTGTTGTGGATGTATGTGTGACCTATCTTTGGTCCATTCCAACATGTTGTAGCATGCTATAGATTTTTACTATTTTTGAAAAGATTTTGTACATGCTTGAAGCCGACAGTTATCTTTTTGGTGAATAAGTGTTGCATCTAATTAGGCCAACCTAATTGATGCTTACAGATGTATCAGATATATATATATATATATATATATATATATATATATATATATATGTGGGATAATTTTGAGATTTTTGGTGAAAGTATGAATTGAAATGCGTGAAGATAGAAGATGATGAAGTGTGTAAAGTTAGTTTACTAAGCATTAAAGGAACTGAATCAACACTTGTTAGGTGTAACTTTATCAGTTCACTTTTTGTTGTAAGCCACTTTGTTATTGTATCTTTTGTATAGAGTGAGCCTCCCATTTTTGGACAGTCACTCTTGGAAGTGAGCCACCCTTTTGTAATATCTTATAACTAGTTATACTATATTGTGATCTAACCCTCACCATGGTTTTTCCCATTTTGGGTTTTCCATGTAAAAATCTTAGTGTTCATGTGTTGTGTTCTTTCATGTTCTATTAATGCTTTTGTATATATTTACTATTATATGCATTGGAGTAATTGGATGGTGTTTATTCAATAAGTTTAAGAAGATACCGATTCAGCCCCCTTCTCAGTATCTTGGGTATTCAACAATTGGTATCAGAGCTTGGTTCCTCCAAATAATCCTAACAACTTGAGGAAGATCTTGAAGATTGAACAAATGGATGATAAAGAAGAAATTTTGGCTACTCTTGAAGATCTTGACAAGGATGAAAGTGAATTTTTTTTTTTGAAAGAAAATCTTGATGAGGTAAATGAATGCATCTAGAAATTGAAAGAGAAATTGAATACATTCAAAGAGAGACATAGAGAAGTGAGTGAGAAATTGAAACAAGAAAATGAAGAGGTTAGCGGATTGAAGGTGCAAGTGGAGGAAAAGAAGAGAATTGAAGATTTCTTGAATACAGTGGTGCAAAGCAAGATTGATGAATGCACAAGACTTGAACAGAAAGTGGTAAACCTAAAAGCAGATCTAGAAAAAGAAAAAAATTGTGAAGATAATTTCAAGACAAGATCCACCAAACTTGATGAGTTGATTGTAGGGAAGAAACCTTCTAAAGACAAAGGTGGTTTGGGAATAGAATTCAGTGAAAGCTCTAAGGTTGTGTAGACTTCAAACATAGTGGATGATTAGAAGACTCAAGATAAAGGGAAACATACAAGAAATCCAAGGAACTTTGCTAGGATACCGCCTATCAGACAACCAAATGCTCAAAGGTATCCATCTTTCAATGGTGTTTTCTTTTCATATAATAAATTTGGTCATAGGGCAAAAAAGTGTAGAAGTAGAATGAATCAATAGACTAGTCCCTTCTCCAAACAATGTTTTGATGCAAGAAAATTGGACATGGAGCTAGTGAATGCAAAACTCAGATGATGAATTGGTTTAATGGAGGTAGAATGAATCAATCTTTTGTTGGCTACTGCTATACATGTAATAAGTTTTGACACAAATAAAATCAATGTAGATCAAGGGGTAATGGAGATCAAAAAGTCAGAGAAATGTTGTTTCCTACAAATGCAACAAACCTAGACACATTTCATGAGTTTGTAGAAGTAAAAAGGGAAAGCAATCTGATTCGGTAAAGAAGAATGAACCAGTGAAGAAAATTGAAAAAAATGAGATTAAGAAAGAAATGAACAAGATTTGGAGAAAGAAACAATAGCCAGAAACATTAGATGCATCTTTTCCCCCATCTAATGCAAACAATTCCTCTAGGAATTAGATCCAACATGGTCTTAGGGGGAGCTTTAACAGAAAATTGTTCAAACCCCCTAGATATTTGGCATGCTAGCCTTTGGCACAAAGATATGTTGTAAGGTATGGATAGGTAGAGGTTATGCAAAAGGAACTGAAAGAAAAGGTGAAAATATGTTCTTTTATAGAGAAAATTAGGGTTTTTTTGTGCAGTGAAGAAGGGTTTTTATCAGCTTTTTGAAATCTACCACATTTAATACGAATTAGGATAGATCATTGGTTTATAAAGTAATTTTGTAAGGAATTTTGATCACTTATGCACTTGAAGAAAGTGGAGAGTGATTGGGATCATTCTTGAGGTGATTTGAAGAGTCAGTTGTGCAAACCCTTCTTCTGCTTTTCACGAAGAAAAAGGTATTTTGCACTTTTGTGTTGCTATGGGCTTGCAAGAATTATATTTTTGAAATAATTTGAGCTCTAATTGTGAAAATGGAAACTCATATAGTCATTAATGTGTCAGAAAGACCTAGACCATCCTATAAGAAATATTTTATGAAGATTTTTGAAGACAACCCTCTGGGTTCCTTCTCATCGATTCCTCATAGAATTATACCTACTGAAGAAACTAGGATGTATATTCAAGTTAAGACTAAGGAGTACAATCACAGTAAATTGATAGACATATGGAAAAATGAGCTCACTAGGGATGATTTCTTGCTAAAACCCAAATATTCAAACATTGTTGTGAAGAAATTTTACTGATGAAATTACTTTCCTAACTTTAGCTCCATTGTTGATGATAAGTATGTAAAACCTGCTCTTAGAAAAATGCACGATATGTTCTTGTGGACTGACAAACCTCATCTTCTAACTAAGGAAGCAATTAAGTCTGTCACCAAACTCTGTAATACTGGACCGGTACTTGTGTTGAAATCTGTTAAGAATGAAGTGGTGATGGAACTCACTAGTGCTACATATGACATGACGGATCTTACTACAAAGCCTATCAATAATCCTAATGTGAAGTATGCTGCAATAATGATAGAACACAAAATATACTTCACAAATAGAGAGAACTTTGTATCTACTACAATAATTTACATTGGTTATGACATGGTTGCTAATGGTACAGATTATGATTTTAGTGATAGCAGTTGTTTAAGAAGTTAAAGATGAATAGGGAAAAGAACTATGCATTTAAATTTGGCTCCTTGATTGTTTGTTTGCTATTCTATTTCCTTAGAAAACTTCCTAGAAGAGATGATATGGTGTTTTGGGATACATCCAAACCAATTGCATATCAAATCTTTGACTACTTGCATAGTTTGGGTGATTTGAGGCTCAAGATAATGCTCTAACAACATTCTTCATTGTGTTCAAGAGCAATATGAATGAAAGAGAAAGGATCCCAAAGAGAGTTATTGAGAAGTACAAGAATGATATAATATTTCATGTCTCTTCTGATGAGTGCATGATTGAAGCTATTGAACCCTAGACTATATGGATTCAACCTTTATGTTATGAGGTTATAGAGGATGAAGTTGAAGGTTATATACAAGTTTTTTTGAAAATTCGAAAAGATGCCAATGAACCTAGGGTTGATACTTATGTAGAAAAATATATGGAAGTTTACTTGGAGCACATGAAGCCTATGATAAGAAAGAATGTAGATAAAAATATTAGAGAGTTTGTCTTCACTAATGAAAAAATTGCACAAGGTAGAGCCATGGGAGAATAGATGGTGGGAGAATAATCAGGACCAAGGAGATCCAGCAGGACTGCTCCTTCTAAACCCTCTACAGCTCCTGCAATGAAAGTAGAACACAATGTTACTGGAAAATGCAAAGGCTTGGCTCCTTCTAGACCCAATACAAGACCTAGTAAGAGGAAAGAGACTCCTCCAGTGCCACCAGTAAAGAGAGGAAAGAAAGAAAAAGCTACAAGGGAAAAGAATCTCAGTATCATTGAAGATCAAGAGGAAGAAGAGGAAGACCCTGCAGCAAAATTGGTAAGAAAGAATAGAGGAAGAATGTTCTTTGGTGAAGGTGCTTCATAGGAAGGTTGTGTTGGTTCTAATATATTTCATTATGTATTTTCCTCTGAAGAAGATGAAGAATATTTTTTTGTTTTTCATGTGCACACCAAACCGAAATCAAAGAAGGCTAAGATGTCAAAAAAAGCTTCTCCAGACTAGGAAGAACAAAAGGACTCTCTAGTAAGACCTAGTTACCCTTTTAGATTAGAGGCATTAGTCAATACCTTGATACATTTTGAAGATATTTTGAAGCCTACAACAAAATATTATGATCAAGTAGGTAGAGAGGGCAAAAAATCTTTGATTTTAGTTGTTATCTAGTATGTCATCACTTTGGAAGTTAGTTGGAATTATGTCAAGAATGATATGCCTGAGAAAATGTCGGAAGCCCTAATGAAAATGATATCAGAGCTATTGATTTGGAAGAAAACATTAGAAATTATGCATTTGAGAAAATTGTTTCCTCTTTGACCTCGAATGATTTGGAAACCTTGAAGAAGATTTGTTCAAAAATGTTCTGAATGAAGAAAAGAGTAAACACTTTGATGAAAAAGGATGAGAAGTAGAGAAAGAAAATAAGGAAAGAAACTATAGAAGCCACCAGGGATATGGCTAAGAAATATGGCATGCTTGGTTCACTCCCATCCGGTTATGCACCTAAGACAGGAGAAAAAGTTTCTACAAAGGTTAAGGAAGATACTCCTTATAGTGCAGGTGATATAGACATTCCTCGAAATGATATAGATATCCCTCTAGATACATTTGTTGAAAATGATCCTCCAAATATGCAGAAGCAAAATGTTGAAGAAGTTGAACCAGAGAAGTATGATGTTCACCCTCCAGAGCATACTAAAGAAGAAAAGGATAAGGATGAAGGTGAAAAGAATAAAGCTGAAGGAGAAGAAGATAAAGATGAAGGTGAATGGAGTGGAGAAGCAAATAGAGATGAAGATGAAAAATAAGATGGAAAAGAAGAAGAAGAGAAAGTAGAAGAAGAGGAGAAGAAAGAAGAAAAAGAAAAAGGAGAAGAAGAAGAGAAAAATGGGGAATCTTGTAGGAAAAATGAAGAAGATCAAAGGCAAGTTGTAGAATCTCAAAGATCCCCTAAAGAATTCTCCTCTAGCAATGATGTTTTGAAATGCATGTTATCCAAGAAAATAAGGTTCCAACCGGTGATTCCTCTAGAACTTCTACAACTCCCCATGATTCAAGGCAGTGTGGACCTAGACAAGATTTATTTTATTCATAAGTTGGTGTTAGGGGATGTGTTGCATGCATTCACAAGAAGAGAAATTTTGGAAACACACCAGAAAGGAACTGAGCTTATTGATGATGCTATCAAAGCTTTGCAGGAGGCCACACCTGATGCATCAATGGATACATATCTCACTCTGGTAGAGAATCTAAAAATTCTATTGGAGTCCTTTAAGGAGTATTCCTCTAGACTAGGTGAGAAGAAAAGGAAAGAGATTGAGGAAAAATTGGCAGAGAAAAGACTTTTGGCACTTCATGATAAGTGTGCTCTAGCACACACCAATGTTGAAAAGAATCTAGAAGTTATGTAGGCTTGTGATTTTGAAGAAAATATTGTATTTTCCTACTGCATAAAGTGGTTGGATGCCACTCAAAGTATTAAAGATCTCATGGACTCCATTGAGTCCTAGTTGTCTGCTATCTCCAGTACCTACAATGCATCCAAAGAAAGAGACAAAAAAATATAGAATGCTATCTCTACTCATAAAGACAAATTGTTTGTTCTATAGAAGCAAAGGGAATATATCATCAAAAGATTCAGTCAATTAGGTGACCCTGTGAGAATGGAGTAGTCTTCAGTTGCCAATGCTTTAGAAAATGCAGAGAAATTAGAGAAGATAAATATGACTGTAGGCACTCTGAATGATGCGAAAGAAAATCTGATGGAATTGGAATCTTTGAACAAAATGTTGATTGTTGTGAAGAAGAGTTGGGAGAATGGTAAGATAGCATGGCAAGGTATTCTTAAGGAGCTTCAAGGATCGCCATCCTCTAGGTAATTTTTTTGAGTTTTCATACTTTTTGGACTTCCCTTTGTCCTTGATGTCAAAGGGGGATAGAATGTCAGAATGTCATAAGAAGTCTATAGGGGGAGAGAATGTTGTGAAGAGAAAAAGGAAAGAGTGTTTTATACATAAGAGGTTTTATATATCATTTTGGCACATGTCGCCATCAATGACAAAGGAGGAGATTGTTGGAAGAATGAAGAATACTATGCTATTATACAACTTTTTTTTTGTCATTGATGTCACCATGTTATATGAGTTGCAACTACAAGTTCAAGTTCAAGTTTGATTGGGTATTTTGAACTGGTATCTAAAACGATATGCAGTTACTATCCTCCAATATTTTGGTTTGCAATCCTCTGCTAATGATTATTGTTTCTTGTGGTTTTGGGAAATGGTTTCTATATGTTGGAAGTATATAAGTTTGGAATCTCGTGTGCATAGGTGCTTGTATGGAGAGTTGGAATTATTTTGTTGTTTCTTTTTGTATTAGATCTATATTTGGCTAACCTAATGTATTGATGGATTAATTTTGTGTTGTGGATGTATGTGTGACCTATCTTTGGTCCATGTTGACATGTTGTAGCTTGCTACACATTTGGATTGTTTTTGGAAACATTTTGTACATGCTTGAAGCTGATAGTTATCTTTGTGGTGAATAAGGGTTACACCTAATTAGGTTGACCTAATTGATGCTTGTGGATGTATCAAATATATATGGGATACTTTTGAGATTATTGGTGAAAGTATGAATTGAAATGTGTAAACACAGAAGATGATGTTCAAAGTGTGTAAAGTCAGCTTACTAAGCATCAAAGGAACTGAATCAACACTTGTTAGGTGTAACTTTATTAGTTCATTTTTTGCCGTAAGCCACTTTGTTATTGTATCTTTTGTAGATAGTGAGCCTCCCATTTTTGGATAGTGAGTCCTGGTAGTGAGCCACCCTTTTGTAATATCTTATAAGCTTCTATACTATATTGTGAGTGAACCTTCACCATGGTTTTTCCCATTTTGGTTTTTCCACATAAAAATCCTGGTGTTCATGTGTTGTGTGCTTTCATGTTCTATTAATTCTCTTGCTTATCTTTACTATTATATGCATTGGAGTAATTGGATGGTGTTTGTTCAATAATTTTAAGAAGATACTGACTCATCCTCCCTCTCAGTATCTTGGGTGTTCAACACCAATAACAAAAAAATTAGTAGAAACAACATTTTGATGGTGACTCCTACTCCTACTCCTACTTTTCCTGGATCTCGATCTATGGATACTTGTGACTGTCTTTTTATCACAAGCATCTTCTTCTTCATGGGATGATGATAGAAAATTCTCTTGAATTTCAAGCCTACTAGAACTTCTTAAAGGAATTTTACTTTCACGAATGGGATGTGGAGTAGACTTACTTGTATCTGCTTCCTTAGCTCGTAATGATGGTGAGATCCACTGATTTGAGCCTTCATCCTTCTCTACCGATTGGCCCTTCTGCTTGGGATTCTTATGAAGCTTTCCTTACAACTTTTCTTCTAGGTGCTTCTTCATGTAACCTCTATTTTTCCTCATCTTTCTTCTACAACTCTTCTTCAATATCTTCTTAACTTAAAATAATGCACACTAGTACATAGAATTCAAAGTTGCAACCCAAAATTGATCGAGAATTGTAACTAATAGTGATAATATTGTAGATATTTAAGTGAATTGCATGGATTTGGAAATACAAAGAATTCCTAAGACCATCCTCAACATTGTAAGTGGAGGATTTGAAGGGACCAATAAAAGCTTGACAATATTTATGCAAATGACCTTCAAAAAAAAATGGCAGGATAATTCAATAAACTTTAGCAATATTTGACAAATATTTACAAAATTTAATACCCCATGAAAAATATATGTGACTCTAATCACAATGCTTGGACAAAGCATACTAGGAAAATTATAATTTTAGAAACCCAATCCCCAATAGAGTCACCAATCTATTGGTTGTTTTTTAAGAACCAAGCTGATCTTCAAGGAAGCCTATGGAATTTTCCATTTCCAATTCTAAGCCACCTAAAGGGATTGGCCAATGAATGAGCGAAAGCAACAATGCTTTCCTCCTACACTTTGGGCTTTGCAAAACCTGGGAGCATGATCCCACAATGTATTTAAAGCCCTTTGCACCTAATAACTAAATACATTATAAATAATTGATAAATTCTCATATAATAGCTCAATAAATGGAATATATCAAAGAAGTGTGGCTCCTTAACAACACTCAACATTAGAAGCATGAGAATAGAACCATTCAACACAAAATAACAACAATTTCAATCTATTTAAAGGTTCATTTATAAAATTTATTTTTTGTTGAATTGACCAACAAAGTGTATGGTGTAGGAGCACCATTCAAGGGTATTGATCCATTTAGGTATATGAGATCTAGTTTGTATGTTCTGGTTGGACTATGTTTAAATAAGGTCTATGAGACCATTTTTCAATGTAAATGATCATATTTGAGTTGTATTAGGTGTCTAGGGGGGGTTTGGTTTCAAAACATTGTTAAGTGTTCATTTGGAATAATACAAGTTGATAAAGTTGTAATAAGACAAGTTTGGAAGGCCAACAGTCAAGGCCTTTTAAAAGTTAGTTATGGAAGTTGTAGGGACTTGTAGTTGGAGGGAAAAGGCTTTAAAATCATTGAGAAACTTGTGACATGTTTGGTTGAATAATTTGGAAGATATTTTTGAAGTTGAGAATTGAATAAAAGGTTGATTTTCTACATTTTCTAGATTTCTCTATTGTAGTAGTAGGTTTACCAATCCGTATAGGACCCTTTGGTCACAATTTTTTTTGTATTATGTAGTGTAGTGTTTCAAATTTCATTTTAATCCATTGTGAGGATTTTATCTTGAATCTTGGTCATTTAATCTTAAGTTTCCTTCAATCGGCCCGAATAGGCTTTTCTTGATTTTGAAGGGTTAAAAAGCATGTTATAAATCATCCCACCTTTCTGTACAGCCTATTACTTAGTGGGATGGATTTTTTTCATTAGGGAAATGTGATATAATGCTGAGTTTGATTGAGGAAGGTCTGAGTGAGGGTTGGGTGTGAAGCCCAAGGTGGAAAACTATGAAATTCCTTAAGAAAATAGAGGTTTTTGTGAGTCAAGTTGAGTTTTTTTGTTGGGGCAGTGTTATTTTATGTTGAAAATAGTATGATTAGGGTATTTTGAGTCTATTTGTAGAGTTTTTAAGGTTTGGATAGTTTGGGAAGTTGGAGTTTCATTAAACCCTAGGGTTTCTAGGCTCCTTGAGAGGGGTTATGGTTTGTGCATTAGGAGGTTGAATCTCTAAGGTTTGATTGAGGAATTTGGGATTTTGAGACTTATGTTTTTATGCCTCAAGGTTTTATCGTGTTTGGCCATGTTTAAAGGGTGGTCCCTTTGTAAATTTGGGCTAATTTGAGCCCTTAAAAGTGCTGAAAGCCTGATTTGAGTGTTTTGTGTCAAAGAAGTCTTAGGTGAGACATTGATATGTTATCAAGCATCAAAATGGGCTTCTGAAAGTGATTGAGTTTTGATCTGAAAGGGAGTGATTGAGAAATGACACCCGATTTAGGGGTTTTGTTATGCTGCAAGGAGACTGTGTGAAGTTGATGAATGGTGTAATTCAGGTAATTTGTGAATTGAATTTTTTTTTCATTGTTTGGAGTTGAGTTTGGTGAGTTTTTAGGCCTTCCCCTAATACATCAAAGTGGTATCAGAGCAAAGATACCAGATTCCTGTAAAAGAGAGTTGAAGATTGTGAGAAAGAAAGCTTGGAAGGAGAAGAGGCAAGTTTGTAAGATGCCCCCAAAAGAAAAGAACACAATAAAGGAGATGAATGAAATGAGAAAATAGTACATGAAGGAGATTAGAGAATTGAAAGTGAGATTGGCAGCCCTATAGACCAACAAGAGAAGAGAAGCAGTTGAGAGCAGTGAGTCAGAAGAAGAAGACAATGAAGACTTTGAGGATGTTGAAGAAGAGCTTGAGACAAAAGACCAGAGAATAGCCAAGCTAATAAAGGCTATAAAAGGTAAAAAATACAAGGTAAAGATTGATGTACAAAAGTTTGGTGGTAATTTTAATGAAGAGGAATTGTTAGATTGGATAGCTTGTTTGGATAACTATTTTGAATGTGAAGAGATTCCTGAAGAATAGAGAGTGAAGATTTCCAAAACAAAGCTTAAGGGTCATGCACTTGTATGGTGGGATTACCTATAGTTAGAAAGAAGAAAACAAGGCAAGTCCAAGATTGTGGATTGGGACAAGATGGTGGCTAAGTTAAAAGGTAATTTTCTCCCTTCAGATTATCAAGTTCAAATGTTTAAGAAGTTACAAAATTTGAGACAAAAGGAAATGGATGCAAAGGCTTACATTGAAGAATTTTATAGATTGATCATGAGGTCTAAACACAATGAAAATGAAGATGAGAAAATTTCTAGGTATTTGGGAGGCTTAAGAATGAATATACAAGATGAGTTGGCTTTGACTAACCCTAGAAATGTAAAAGAATGTTACAAGATGGCATTGAAGGATGAAGATAAAGTGAAGAGAGGATAAGAGAAAATAGTAAGATGAAGAGGAATCACCATGAGAGGAAGAGGAACCTTTTATAATCCAAGGAAAGCATATGAAAATCAAGGAGAAGAGTCAAGCAAGAGAGATCAACAAGTTGTTTATTCTAGAGGTGGATATAGAGGCACAAGGGGCAGATTTGGAGGTGGAAGAAGTTCTAACTCTTTTATGGGAAGATGTTATCATTGCCAATAATTTGGACATCCTTCTTGGAGGTGCCCTAAGAAGGCTAGTTCATCAACAAGTGGAGGAGAAAGAAGGTTTGAAAGAAGAGCACAAATTGTCCATGAAGTTGAGGTTGAGAGTTCAAATTCTAATTCACTTTGTGCTACTCCTGAGGTGGGTGAAATGCTAATGATGAAGACTCAATTCTTGAAGACCACAAAGGAAAGAGAGTTGCTTCAGAAAAGGGCCTTGTTCAATAAAACTTGTAGATGCAAAGATAAGGTATGTAGATTCATTGTTGATTCAGGTTGCACAGGTTAATACTATGTCAAATGAGATGGTAGAAAAGTTACATTTGCAAAGAATGCCTAGGGATAGACCTTACAAAGTATCATGGGTTAGTGATAAGAAAACCTTGGTGGTGAATGAAAAAGAAAAAGTGGAGTTTCAAATAGGTCAGTATAGATATGAAGCCCTTTGTGACATTCTACCAATGACTTGTTGCCACATGTTGCTAGGTAGGCTCTGGCAATTTGA
>VDFB02105785.1:83369028-83584773 GCA_007258455.2 Sequoia sempervirens | reverse complement strand
TAGGTCATGAGAACAACTAGGTTCTAGATATTTTTTGAATGGAACACAAAGGAATTTAGGGGATCCACCATGACTATCACTTTAGTGCTATTGGGGAGTTGGGTCAAATCTTTGAGTTCATGATGCAACATGAAAACTTCATCCACTCCTTTTTGTAGTGTCAAGAAAATGATTCTTTGACATTTTTTGCAGTTTTTTGGGTCGTCCTTGTGGATTTTGGCTTAATGTTGTGGTGATTTAGTGTTGTAATATGGATAACACATTCACATTAGGTCTTAGGCCCTTGTGAACTTATGGAATTTAATGGTGCCTTGCAAAAGTGTTGTGAAGTGTTGTAACACACTTTCACACTTTTCTAGGTTTTTATCAATTTAAACATAATTTTAATAATAATTCATCTTAACCTTGCATTATTTGGAGTGTTGTAAAGTGTTGTAACACACTTTTACATTCCTCTAGGCTTGTCATTAATGATTTGGATTTCTTATGCTTTAATTGGCCCTATTTTGTATCCACAAGCCTCATTTATTACATCTTTTTGAGGATAATCTCAAAACCAATCAGTAACCAATCACAATTCAGGTGTTCTTGGATTGTGTGGCCTAGATTTAGTGTTTGGGACTCATTCTCCACCTTGGGAAAATGTGTCTCGTAAGATCAAAATTCAAATTTAATTTAATTTTTTGGCAGGATTTTATTCTCCTAGATTTGATGTCAGCTTGTAGTGTTGTAGTTTTGGGAATTATTGCATAACTAAGTATAAATACAAGGTTCTTTCTCTCATTTTCATCCCCAAGGATTCAAGTATTCATTCAAGAGTCCACAAGAGCATTTGAGCATTCATAAGAGCATTCAAGGCATTTCAAGAGTAGATTATCAAGCATTCAAGAGCATTCTTCAATTGTCTTCCATCATCTCAAAGATTATTTCCATCATGTTTTTTGAGAGCTAATAATTGTGGTGTAGAGATTGTGTGATTCAAGCAAACAGTGCATTCAAAATCTATAAACATCAAGCAATATTCCAAGTCTACATCCATTGCAGCCATCATTTACATGTTTGCAACACTTAATTGCAAGGGTTTGGTTGAGTTGAAACATCATTATTTGTTCATTCATCATTCTCGATTCTATTTCATTTATATTTCAAAGGTTTAATTACCAACAAGGGGTTTGAGCAAGGAAAACCCCTATTCACTAACCCCATAACATTTTTCCCTCTCTTTGCATGTGATTTGTAGGTCTAGGTTGTAGATTTATCAAGGAGAAAGATTGGAAATGTTGTTAATGTTAAGGTTAGAAAGGAAAATATCTAATAGTTAAATGTAGATTTAATTAATAAATAGAGAAACTAAAACACGCATAAAATAAATTATAACACAGAGAATTTAATGTGGTTCACCCAATTTGGGCTACATCTACCAAACTGCAGCCATCTAATGATTGTATTATCTAGTGCAAAAACCTATTACAATATTGCAAATAATCAAGTTTTTCATCATACTGTAACCCCCATCCGAACCCCTTTTAAACAAGCTTAGAAGATTCTAGATTAGGGTTCTACAAAGTCAGTTTTTTTCTTTTTCCGTTTATTTTTCTCGGGGGCTGCCGCCCTCAAACCCCTACCTGGGGCCCAGCCTGGCCTCGTACCCCAGAAATGATACATGTCAGGGTGTACAATATAGCATGATCAGTCGCCACATACCAATAATCTCCCAATTGGAGATTGATCAAGCTCCACACCAACACAATCTCCCACTTTGAGATTGATCCTGGATGACACTGCTACACTTACAGCTCCCACTGGAAATAAGTACCTTGGACCCTACTACTCTATTATACTTGAATGCCAACTGAAGTTGAAGAGGAGCTCAAATTTTCCCTTGTCACCACCTTCATAAACATATCCGCTAGATTGGCATCTGTTTGTATTGTGTCCAGCTTGACCTATCCATCCTCCAACACTGACCAAATGAAATGATATCTCAATTGCATGTGTTTTTTTTAGAATGCAAGGAATAATTCTTTACAAGATGTATATCACTTTGGCTGTCTGTAAACAAGTAATTTCTATCTTTTTTTTTTTTTCCCAACTCGTCCATGAAAAGTTGTAGCCATATCATCTCCTTTGCAGCCTCTACTGCAACAACATACTATGCCTCTATGGTGGATAAAGCAACCACCTTTTGCAATCGATAAATCCAACTCACTATTGTCCCACCAACTATAAATACATAACCTGTGGTACTCCGCCTGGTATCTATATCCCCTACCAAATCTGAGTCAACATAGCCTTTTAAATCAGTATTAGAGCCTCCAAAACATAAACATTTATTGGATGTACCTCTCAAGTACCTGAGAATCCATTTTACCGCATTCCAATGCTCAACTCTGAGATGACTCAAATACCTGCTAACAACTCCTATGGTATGTGCAATATCTAGTCTCGTGCATACCATGGCATACATTAAACTTCTTGCAATTGAAGTATATGGTACCTTGGACATATTTTCTTCCTCCTCTTGTGTCTTTGGACACATATCCCTAGTCAATTTAACATGACTAGGAAAAGGTGTGCTGACAACTTTTGCATTCTCCATATGAAATCTCTGCAACACCTTTTCAACATAATCAGACTGAGATAAAAATAATTTTATGTTTTTCCTATCTCTACAAATTTTCATACCAAGGATTTGTTTTGCTGCCCCCAAATCCTTCATAACAAAATATTTTGCTAACTGTTGTTTTAGCTCACTTATGTGATCCATGTTAGACCCTGCTACAAGCATCTCATCAACGTATAAGCATAAGATAATGTAGTTGTCATTATCCAACCTCTTAAAATAAACACAATGGTTAGTTTTATTCCTTTTCCGTTTGTTTTTCATCATGCTCAGGTCATACAAGAGTTGCTATGTTAAGTTTTTCTGACAAAAAAAACACCAATTTTTGTACATCCCTCTTTTGAACCCCTTAATCTCAACCATTTTCAAAATAAATTAGTAGTTTAGAAAGTAGACTCGGAGCATTTTGATCCTTGTTTTTGTTCCATCTCAAAATTTGGAGTATAACTATCCTCAATTTCACATCTAAGGTCAGCATTTCCTGATTTCAAAAAAAAAGTGGCCACTTAAGCCCCCTTTTTGGGAACCATCTTAGTGCACTTACCCCCATATAAACTTTTCTTCAATCTGCACACTAGTTTCTCCTTACCTTTGACCTCAAATCCTTGTGGCTGTTCCATATATATTTCCTCTTCCAAATCACCATGGAGAAAGGTTGTTTTAACATAAAACTGTTCTAAATGAAAATCTTCAACAACCACAATACTTAAAACAATACAAATAGAAGTCATTTGAACAGTTGGAGAAAAAATCTCATCAAAATCAATATCCTTTTTCTATGCAAATCCCTTTACAACTAATCTAGCTTTAAATGTATTCTTACCTCCATCCTCCTCTTTCAGCCTATAAACCCATTTGTTTGGTAAAGCCTTTTTACCTGCAGGCAACTTACACAATTCCCAAGTCTGAATTTTTAGCAAGGAGTCCATTTCTTCTTCCATTCCATGCTCCTGCTAACCTAGGTATCCACCTGCATAGCTTCATCATAATATTCTGGTTCACCAGTATCAGTTAACAAAATAGTATACAAAGAGGGAGAAAATATTTATGGAGGTCTACTTATCCTTGAAGATCGTCTAGCATTCATAGGAGTTTGTGGTAGTAGTAGTTGTTGTTGTTGCCCAACATAAGGAACCACTAAAACATCATTGTTTGGAATATCATCCAACACTACATAATCATTTTCTTTCTTCTCATGTTGCAGCAACAAATCTTTGTACAAAAATTTCTCATTGAATATGACATCCCTACTTCTCACAATTTTATGATTTTCAAAATCCCAAAGCCTATAACCAAATTCATCAATTTCATATCCAACAAATATACATTTGTTTGATTTTGCATCAAGCTTGGTTCTATTTTCAGAATCTACATGTGCAAATGCTTCACAACCGAAGGTTTTGAGAAAAGAATAACTCACCTTCTTACCTTTCCATGCTTCTTCTGGAATACCACAACCCAAAGGATTAGAGGGACCTCTATTAATTAAATAAACAACGGTGTTTACAGTCTTTGCCCACATTTTTAAAGGCCCAACATGCAATCTCATAGTCCGTGCATGCTCCATTATTGTTCTATTCATGCGCTCGGCCACTCCATTTTCTTGTGATGTCCTTGGAACCATTTTCTGCCCTAGGAATACCATTAGAGGAACAATAATCTTCAAACTCTTTTCTGCAATACTCACCACCATTATCAAATCTGAGACATTTTAGCTTTTTACCCATCTCATTCTCAACCAAGCTTCTCCATTTTTAAAAGTTTCAAATACATCAGATTTCTACCAAAGGAAATAAATCCATACCTTCCTAGTTGCATCATCAATGAATGTAACATAATACAAAGAGCCACCAAGAGAAGATACCTGAGCTGGTCCCCATACATCCATATGCACAAGCTCCAATTTCTCATCTCTGTTTTCCTTCCTGTCCCTGAGAAAACTTACTCTCTTTTATTTTCCATAAACACAACTTTCATAGAAATCCATATTAACACATTTTAGACCTGGTAAAACATTATTTGAATGAAGTACTTTCATACCTTTTGCACTCATATGCCCAAGTCTATTATGCCACAGTGTTGATTCAAAGTCCACAACAACTATATGATCTTCTACCTGTTGAACTGCAACAACTATTCCTGAACATTGACCTTTTTCTGTAACAATTAAAGTAGAAGGAGTAGTATGACCTCTACAAATATATAAGGTGCCTACTTTCACACCTTTTGCTACCACTAAGGCACCCTTTGTGACCTTCCAATTTTTATCACTAAATGTAACAACACAACCTTCATCATCTAGTTTCCCTACTGAAATTAAATTTTCACTTAACTTTTGAAAATGCCTTACCTCATGTAGTAGCCAATGATTCCCATTCTGCAACTTAATCTTGATTCTTCCCTTTCCAACAACCTGACAGGGTTCGTTATCTCCTAAATAAACTAGCCCAGAATCCCCTTGGACATAATCAAGAAAATAACTTCTATGGGGAGTAGCATGAAATGAAGCTCCTAAATCTAACACCCAAGAATCATCAACATTATCAAGGGAAAGAATCAAAGCATCCTCATCAGATTTATTACTTACCACATTTTCCTCTTTACTTCCTTCATTTTTGTCTCCTTTATTTTTCTGAGACCAACAATCTTTCTTTAAATGACCCAACTTACCATAGTACCATCAATCCCTCTTTTCTCTAGATTGGGATGTTCCATTTATTTTCCTAATAGACAACAAAGGCACTAACAAATAGATCTAGATTTCCCAAGAGGGGAGCTTGATGGAGCATTATGGAATGCCATTTCCTTGCAACAGGACACACAAAATAATTTATTTTGAAAGGAGCCATCAAAGATTGAAGGGTACGCACTAAAGGAAAAATCTAGAGATCCATCAAAGTAGATGTAATCTCATAGAATGAAATGGCAGGGCATATGAATTGTGTGATAAATCCCTCAATGAATGTGAGGAAATCAGACACAACACATAGAAAAAATAGAAATTTTGAAAATCCTTTAGTAACTTTCAGGAAAATGCATTAAGGTGAGGCCCGCGTGCATGATGAGGGCATGAGTATCCAACAAAGTGCAGCCACTAGGATAAGAGGCCACACTTGCTATATACAGAATCTGTGTAAACCAAAGGCACAACCAGCACCATTGAAGTTGCAAAGAAAGAGTTGCTGCAACCATTGATGGGGTTTCAAAGAAATATCATGAACAAAGAGAGGATTAGGGAAAATTTGATAACAAAACAATCCAGAAAGAAACCAACAGTGGAGATTTAAGATACAAATGTAGCCTCATCATAACCATTTCCTGCTATATCATGATCGAAAGGTGCTCATAGGTTAAGTTTGGTGAGATCGCAGGCTGCTGCCATGTGGCAGTGGTGGGGTCGGCCATAATCTTTGACAAGTGGGTATGTTTGCAATGCACGGGTGAAATATTTTAAAGAGCCTGATAAAATAAGAATATAACATTGAATTAAATGTTTATGGGCGAATACAAATGGTGGGCTTGATGGAATTTTATTTTAGACGGTGGGTAAAGTTTCATGTGCTTGATTTTTTTAAATCCTCTCACTTTTACAAAGTGAAATAAAATATCAACGAATGGTACGTGATATTTTATGTGTAAAAGTATTCACTGTTGGAAATATTTCCTTGCTAGGTAAATAATGCAAATTAAATATTCACTGTGATAAAGTGAATATGCAAATTTTATGTGCAACATAGTAAAATGGCAAATATTTTAAAATGCCCGTGAATGTAAATTGCAAGTGATATTTTCTGCTGGAGAATGAAAATTTGTTGGTTTTTTTTTACACTGTAACCAATTTGGTCTTCTAATCTACCTATGGAATTGCCAATTCCAATCAAGGGCAGCTTGAAGGACCTGGACCAACTGACGAGGACTTTAAAAAATCCTCCTACACTTCAGGCTCTGCAAGACCTGGGAGGGTGATCCCTTAATGCTTTTACAATCTTTGCACTATTATCATAAACAACACTAACAACAAAAAATAATCTCATTTAATAGCTCAACATAATAGGATAATACTGAATAGAAATGGTTGTTCATCAGTAATATCAACTATTTGGAGCATGAGATAACTACAACACCTAGGGATTTAAGATGATTTTTAATCTTGAAGATTTGGGATGAATCTGAAAACAACAGAACTATAATACTTGACTAGTGCCAAAAAATGGGCTATGGAGTCATATAACCAATATTCATCCTACAGTGTTGAAAATGTTATGAAGATCCTTACAAATGTTATCACATTTTGACAACCAGACCACTGAAGTTTTATCTAATAACTCTTCTTATAAATCTACCTGAAACATAGTACTCTTGTCACATGTGCTGAAGCAATTACACTATCCTTTGAACAAAAGGAAATAATAAATGCAACTTGTGCTTCATTAAAGCAATTACATTATTCTCATAATAGAAGGAAACACCATATATCACTCTAATGCAGAAAATGTGCATTAAAATACTTAGATAATCTTATTATTGAATCCAAAAGAGTAATACATCTCAGAAATGGAGACAATTATTAGCTAAAATATAAACATGAGAGCACAATTAAGAACATACACTTTCAGATTTAATGACTCAATTACATTTCTCCCAACTATACAATTCTACCCAGAGCTTTTGCCTGACTTGCATTGCTTTCAGAAATTGGAATCCTAGCCTTCTTTTTTTTACAATGAGAGAAAAAGAGAATAAAAGAGAAACAAAAGTAGCCCTAAGATCAATTTGATCCGTAGATGAAATATGGAAAATTCTCTCTCGTTGATCAACAAATTTTCTCAAAGCATCTCTCATCTCTCTTCCAACTGAATTTTCCTCTTCATTTTCCTTTGTCGTCTATTGTGAAGCAACAAAAAATTCTTCCATGTGGAGAAATTCCAACTCATTTACTAGCTGTGTGAAAAATGCCTTCATTTCTATTTCCCTGTGAAAACACTCTTAAAGCCTTTTCTTCCATGTTGCTGCACATAATATTTGGTCATAAAATGAACAAACTCACTTTACAATAAATCCCATGCCTTCATTTTAAAATTTTAGTGCCCAGTACTCAATACATTTCTCAACAAAGTATTTCCTTGTGTAAAGTAATACTTACCCTCTGCATAAAATCTCCACCTTTTATTTTCCATTTTACTCACCCTATGCATTTTCACATGAGTTTTTTCAATAAAGGCATTTTATTTCACTTGGAACTTTTGAAAATAATTACCCCTAAAAATCTTCTCCATACCTTATTTTGCCTTCAATATCAAAGACATTCTCTTTATCGAAAGAAATGCCCAGGCAACAACTTTACTCATTCACCATCTTTAAAATTTTGGCATTTAATATTTTGGGCCAGTGTTAAAAACCTTTCGGGGCCTACTACCACATGTCACCAGCCCATTATGTCACAAGAAATAAGCAATGAGCACTTTCATATCGTGAAATGGCCGGGAGCGGCTAGGATGTGGCTGGGGTGTGATCTTTGTTTTCCTCCATTCATTTCAACTTTGCATCTTTCTCATTTTCTCTTTGCCCTAATTCCTTCATGTGCATTTCATCTTGCTCTACAATTTCATGGCGGCACTTCAACAGCTCGAGGCTGTGGCTTTTGATAGCGCCCCTCATCTCTTACACCTTGGAAGATCTCCTTTTACCATTGCAAATGCTTGGAATTTATGCATACCCTGCAATGTTCAAATGTTGGCTCCTTCATTCTATGCGTAGAAACTCCCTGGCCAAATAGTTCACACACCTTTTGTCCTGTATGCACAAGAAATCATGTGCATTGCACTTGTTCTTTGAGTTTCTAAAGCCTCTAACAATTCTATCTTGTGCATTTTCCAGTGCGTGTGTCTTCAGCTTGTGCACATTACATTTGTTGTAGCTTAAATTACTCCTTCAATGGATGCCCATTCACATTTGGCATGGGCTCTTTGAAGTTTCCTTATATTTTGCATAGTGTCCCTGTGCCCTCTAAACTACGTCCGTTCCCATTTGAGTAAAAGTTTTTGATGCCTTTTCACATGTGTTTATTTCTCATGGCGTTCCATCCACTGTGGGTCCATCCCCTTTTTCCATGCTTGAAAGTTTCAAAAATATTGCCAACGCATTTTTGCATAGGCTGCATTTGATGGCATTCCATGGGATTACATTTGGAGCCAACGCCATAAGTTTTTGGGGTGTTTCCAGCACGTACATTCCATGAAGTTTTTTGGAAAACCATCCATACCCTGCCAGAGGCCATGCACCAACTTGTATTTTCTTGAAGGTTTTTTAAAGTCTCTTTAATAAATACCTTTTGATGTATACCCCTATGATTATGGTGCACCTCCATTAAAGTTTCTGAGACATTTTCAATTATTCATTATACACGCCATCCTTCATCTTGGTGCATGGGATTCAACTGTAACTATAAATCACATTTGTCTGAAAGTTGCTATAGCTTCACCAAACTCATTTTGTGCCTATCAGTCATTCATTATGCTCTGACAAATAGTGGCATTTCTTCCATATGATTCAAGCCTTTTAACAAATCCATTTTCTATACCGGTCGAAAATTCAAAACTTTTATCTGTCTTGCATCCTTTGTTGAAAGGTTTCTAAGGTGTTTCAACTTGTCCATGGTGGAGTGCGTTGCCTTTTACTCATTCTGGCGCTGGCAAGAAAGTCTGTGGATTGCCTTTGTTTAAAATTTTCTAAAGATCTTTCAATAAGTCTATTGTGCACAACAATCATGACGTCAATGGCCCCACAACTTAATGTATTTGCTTGGAGTTTCAAAGAGCTTTCACCGCATCCATTATGTCTTTAGCTGGAAAAATTTTAGAGACATTTGAATGCCCTGTAGTTCATGTGTTCCTTGCTACTGGTTCAAGCCTCTCCAAGCTCAATGGCAGTCTTCAAAATTTCTAAAGAGTTTGCAACAAGTCACAGTTTGCGCCATCTTCCATTCTCAGTGCTTTGGAAGTTTTCAAAGACTTTTCGCAATCCATATTGTGAAGTGCGCATTTGCTACATATGTGGCATTTAACTGCACATTTCATTTACCTGAAAGTTGCTAAAGCCTCTTCAACAGATGCATTGTAACATACCTTGCAATGTTTCCTTTTCATTCCCAATAGTCAACATTCTCCTCTATTTTGCTAAGACAACAAGTGCTTACTTCATTCACACAAATTATTAAAGTGAAGGCCTCTGCATCGACCTCTTTCAATTGATCAATCTGACTGCAAGCCAATCATATTTGTACTCTATTTCAAACTTCTTCAATGACTCCAACATGTATACATGTGCTCACATCATGAGGAAACATGGATAGTAATAATCTAATAGAATCTGCCCTTTTAGTATTTATACCAATCATTGGCTAAATGGGAACTCGATGATATGGATGAAGTTTTCTGGAGTTGCTAACAAGACTTCATTCGTTTCTTAAGAAAGGACTAATACATCAAGTTATGGAGATAACTACAATGCATTAGGTTGGGGTATTGATTCAAAAAAATTATAAATTCATTAGCAATACCAATGAGAGTATATCGGCATGATTCTCAATGCCTCACACAAATCATAGTTATCACGTCACTTTGTATACATACTTTCATTTAGCCATTCCTTTGCCACTATGTTACACCCCGTGGTAGCTCAGTGAAACACTATCTTCGAAAAAAGGATGAAAGAAGCTTATAATGATGAGATATAGCAACCCATTAATAAAACATGGTCAGAATTTCATGCCCTTCATAACCAAAATGTCCTCCAATAAGAGCATGTCGGGTCCGCATATGGGCCCGACTAAAAATATTTTGGTTTCAAACAAATTTCATGCTCAAATTGATCTAGGGAAACTTCTGAGTGCTTCTGAAGTAAAAACACAAACTGGGTTTTTATTAAAATGTGCTTTCAGACACCTTTTCAAAATGTGCAAAATTGGACAAGTGGGCTTTTGAATCACCTCTAAAAACTAGACAAACGACCTTGTTGAGCAATGAAAACTTGTAGGAATATAGCCATTGGTCCAAAGAATGCAATGAAAAAGATGACTCAGAGAAATAAATCACGAGAAAAAAGTTATTAACTATCAAAGTTGCTTACTCAAACTTTCTACAACAATCAGCTGTTTTGAACCAACTAAAACTGAAGAGAGCACCTCGTTGAAAAAAAAGAAAATCAACTCCTAGCGAGTTGCCACTGGACACATAATCTCTTTTTGGTGTAGAGAACACGTGTGCAAGATGGCTTGGCTTGAAACATATCCCATCAAAATTTATTGACGCTCGTAGTTGGCCTCTTAGAAATGTTTCAGTGCAAAACTAAAGAAATTCCATTTGGTTTCGATCTGCTAAAAATAGCAAGTCAACTCGTGAGGTCTTGCAAACTGAAACATGAGCTCATTTTGGTATGGAGAATGCAGAAAAAAACTTGTTTTCTCTTGAAAATCATCTAGTTGCAAAATCCAAGCTCAAATGGGAGGCTGCTTTGCATAAATGAAAGTTAGCAAACTGCAGAAAAGTGACAAAACGCTCCAACTTCACTTTTTGAAACCTCCTCAAAAATCATTGTAGGAAGCTCAAAATTGACATGCTAACTCACATAGGACACATGAGTGTGTCTGCAAAGGTATTTTTCTTAGAAATCAATGGGCTTCAAATTATGACCCTCTAAAGTAGATCATTCAGGCAAGTTCATCAAGTGCACTTTTGAAAGTGCAGAGGCAAAATTTTGATATAAGCATCTCAAGTTTGAAAAATTTGAGAGTGCCAATAGTGGCTCCAACTGGGGATGTATGCCCCCTATGGGCATAGCAAGATTCCAGATCTCTGGGGAGTAGACCAAATGCTGAGTTAATCAGGTGTCCACAACTGCTCCTTTATTCATCCTTCATTTTTTGAACTTCATATGGTGACACCAGGCCACCAAATAAAAATGTGAAGTCAATATTTACCCCTGTCAAATACCTTGTTCTGCACTATCTGCCATGGACCAAATCTGAGAACATTTTCATGAATTTCCCACAAACTAGTTTGGTCATTGACATTTCCCACTATATCACTGTGCTTTCCAATGTCACCGACTGTTTTGTCAAACTGCAGCATGCAATTAGACACTGACTAAAAATCATTATCATTGTGACATTTTACCTTGGTCATCTTACCATCATGTTCCACTAAATGCTTACTCTCTTGGATTGAGAAATAGAAGCATTCATAGTCCATTTGATCTTCGACATCACAAACATTGGCATCAAAATCAGTTTGTAGATCAAACTGAAAGCTCTCATAAACAACTTGTTGTGTATCATGAAAATCATCTTGGCATATGTCAAAGATAAAAGATGCATATTCAGGAGCATCCTTATACTAATCACTGCAACATAGGCACATGATCTTTTTACACTTTTGTTCAAGTATATCAGAGCATACCTTGGCATCATGAAAACAAGGGTCAGATGCAACATTAACTTCCAAAGAATGAGTAAATGCACTCATCTCAGGTTTGAGAACACATTTTGTTACATTCTTTTCATCATCATCCAACTCAAAACCAAATACCTCAAGTGAGGGCTCAAGCAAATAAACTTCAACAGGGACAAAAAAAGGACACCCAGGTGCATTGGAAACATCATATGCAATATTAGTTGATATGTGTGTTGACTCAAAAGTGAAGGACTCATTGCTAACCAAAGACTCCACATTATCAATAGAACTAGAATCTTCATTTTCTTTCACATCAATGCTTTTCACATGTGGTGACAACATGTCCATGTTCACATTATGAAAATAAGGAACATCAAACAAGAAGCAGTTGTACACAACTTCATACTCACTAACATGAGATTCATCATTTGTTTCATTCCTTGGTTGCTCCACATATGGATCAAGAATCTTTGTAGTATCAACACAATCTGCAACTTTATTGTCATATGAATCAGTGAGCTTTTCAATATCATCAATGGGTAATGACATTGATTCAAGATCCATATACATGTCACAATGTGCCACTTGATTATTCCAAAATGCATCCCTTATTTCTTCATCATACTCTTCATGTACCACAAACCTTTCCATCTTTGCTTCATACAAACGATCATGAAGAGCGGGGGCATAAGCACATTTATCAGCCTTTTCATCAATTTTAGCATTATGTCTTGAGACAACATACTGATCACACACATGTTTTTCTTCAAATTCTACATCACTCTTACAATGGACATGTTCCATTGATTGTGAATCTGAATTACATTCGGTGTATTCATCATTGCCTTATTCAGGTGAAGAATATGCTTCCATATCATCATTAAAAGAGCAATCAAAATCTTCAGATGAGCAATTAGAACTATCAACCTCATCATAATTTTTATCACAAGAAAAATCTTCATTGCATAAACCATGTTCAAAATCTTCAAAATGAATACGTAAGGCTACACTACCTGGATCATAATCACTGGTTTGTAATGGAAAATCAGCAACACATGCATTGTAATTGTTGATAACATCATGACATGCAGTAACACCCGGTGTCTCATTCACTTCTCCATCACCTGAGATATAACAAGAGAATCATTCTTGCATATTTACTTTGTTATCATCCCATGTATCATTTTCTTCATTGTTCTTATGTAGATCTGCACATGTGTTGATTGTGAACTGATTATAATGTTCATCCTCTGACATATTCTCTTCACTTGTTTTCATTGTGGTGTGATTTTCTTCAAGAGGATAGCTGCTGTCTCCATTTTGAGAATCTGTATTTTGTGCATAACCACACTTGGCTTATTCTATGATCTTTATCCAATCAGGAACTTGATCAAAGTTATGGGGCTTCAACTCCTCTAGAAAATTACTCAACCCAGGTTCATAAATCTCACAAAAAAAATCAATGCAAATAGATTCCTCAGGTCTAAAATATTTGGGAACTTCTATCAAAGCATCCAAAAATCTCAAAAACAACTTATATGGTGATTCTCCCTCTTGTCTCTTCATTTCATACAATTCTTGTAGAAAATATTTTTGATCAACAGTGCTCAAATTTTGTTGAAATTCGACTTGGAGCTCACTATGATCTTCATACTTTGATGATGGAGAAATCACAATAGCAAGAGAATTGTCATCTTGACAATCATTTCCATTATCTAATCTTGAATTCTATCTGCATGAGGTGTATTAGGGTAATCAATGCCTGTAGCCAAATACCCTTTCATCATTGAGTACTTCAAATTGTTCTCAATGTCCATAGCATCTTGATATACATGATGCAATGATGCAGGCTCCTTATCTCTCAACAAGAAACACATATTTATGTCAAATGCACCAAGATACACAACCAAGCATTCAACATCATTTGGTCGCATATTTTTTGGAATTTCCCTGACTGCCTTTGCAAATCAAAGATTGGAAACATAGACCAACTCATTTTCACTTATATGGATCTCCATAAAGCATTTTCTCACCACACTTGGGATTACCCTTTCACCAAATTGCTCAACAAAGGCTGTCATAAACTGATTCCATGAAGCAATAGAACATTCTGGTAAATATGAGAACCAATCCATGGCATCATCCTTCTTAGATTGAACAAACAACTTCATGACAACATCCTCATGGTGCACCTCATAATCCCCCATCACATCTATGAATGTATATAGACGTTTAGAGGCTAATTTTGAACTTTTCCCTATATATTTGGGCAAATACTCCCTAACATTTTTAGGATTAGGTTTAGGAAACCTTTAATACCACTTAAAACCAATGGCATATACCTCTTAATAGATAATCCCCTTTGAGGGCTTGGGATAGCTTGTTTTCCCTGCATACTTTTACTTGCCATTTTATAGGGAAACCCTCTTGTATCCAGATTCAATCATTATTAACTTTATATATGGTTATCAATTACATCATTTACTAATTCAACCATAATTTTAAAACATTGATTGAATATTTATGCCTTAAAGATTTCTCAGAGGCATAATTCAAAATAAACATACTTCTCGACAAATTACAGATATTACATGTTATACATTTCAAGTATGTAAAGAAATACTACTATTCCCTTTCTTAATGCAGATTCATCTAATAGGGAACCATTTATGATCTCAAGTCTTGAAAAGTTCTCATAAACTTCTTTCAAACTGAACAATACTTGCTTTAGATTTATGAGAATACCTAGAAACTTTGTAGCAGCTGTTAATCTTTCTTCCTAACTACAAATTTTGCAAATTTGGAAATCTTCTACATAATTCAACTATTTCTTTAGACAAAGTCGCCACCTCCTTTCATAGAGGAATAATCTTCAAGAGTAAATATCATTTTGGTTCTTCTCCAACAGCGGAGTCACACTCATATCCTTTGATCTTTGGTGCAATAAATCTTCTCCAGGTTCAAGAACTTCAATATTTGAACCAAATTCAGAATGGCAAATAATATTACTCAATGTAAATGATATGACTTTGTTTCTAGACAGTCTGCCACTGGAAATTTAGAATTATCCCCAGCAAAGTCGCCATTTTGTTGGTTTGTTTTTACACTGTAACCAAGTTGGTCTTCTAATCTACCTATGGAATTTCCAATTCCAATCGAGGGAAGCTCAAAGGATCTGGACCAACTGACAAGGACTTTAAAAAAGCCTCCTACACTTCGGGCTCTGCAAGACCCAGGAGGGTGATCCCTTAATGCTTTTACAATATTTACACTATTATCATAAACAACATTAACAACAATAGATAATCTCATTTAATAGCTCAATAGAATAGGATAATACTGAATAGAATTGGCTATTCATCAGTAATATCAACTATTTGGAGCATGAGATAACTACAACACCTAGGGATTTAAGATGATTTTTAATCTTGAAGATTTGGGACCAAGCTGAAAACAACAGAAGTATAATACTTGACCAGTGCCAGAAAATGGGCCATGGAGTCATATAACCAACATTCATCCTACAGTGTTGAAAATGTTATGAAGATCCTTACAAATGTTATCACATTATGACAACTAGACCACTGAAGTTTTATTTGATAACTCTTCTTATAAATCCACCTGAAACATAGTACTCATGTCACATGTGCTGAAGCAATTACACTATCCTTTGAATAAAAGGCAATAATAAATGCAACTTGTGCTTCATTAAAGCAATTACATTATTCTCATAATAGAAGGCAACACCATATATCTCTCTAATGTAGAAAATGTGCATGAAAAGACTCAGATAATCTTATTATTGAATCCAAAAGAGTAATACATCTCAGAAATGGAGACAATTATCAACTAAAATATAAACATGAGAGCACAATTAAGAACACACTTTCAGATTTAATGACTCAATTACATTTCTCCTAGCTATAAAATTCTACCCAGAGCTTCTTCCTGACTTGCAGAGCTTTCAAAAATTGGAATCCTAGCCTTCTTTTTTATACAATGAGAGAAAAAGAGAATAAAAGAGAAACAAAAGTAGCCCTAAGATCAATCTGATCCGTAGATGCAATCTGGAAAATTCTCTCCCGTTGATCAAAAATTTTTCTCAAAGAATCTCTCATCTCTCTTCCAACTGAATTTTCCTCTTGATTTGCCTTTGTCGTCTGTTGTGAAGCAACAGAAAATTATGCCATGTGGAGAAATTCCAACTCATTTACTAGCTGTGTGAAAAATGCCTTCATTTTTGTTTTCCTATAAAAAAACTATTAAAGCCTTTTATTTCATGTTGTTTCAGATAATATTTGTTCATAAAATGAACAAACTCACTTTACAATAAATCTCATGCCTTCATTGTAAAATTTTAGTGCCCAAAACTCAATACATTTCTCAGCAAAGTATTTCCTTGTGTAAAGTAATACTTACCCTCTACATAAAATCTCCACCTTTTATTTTCCATTTTACTCACCCTATGCACTTTCACATGATTTTTTTCAGTAAAGGCATTTTATTTCACTTGGAGCTTTTGAAAATAATTACCCCTGAAAATCTTCTCCATACCTTATTTTCCCTTCAATATCAAAGACATTCTCTTTTTCTAAAGAAATGCCCAGGCAACAACTTTACTCGGTCACCATCTTTAATATTTTGGCATTTAATATTCTGGGCCCACCATGACCAACACAAAGCCTTCTTCAAATATTTTAAAATGAAATCTCATCGAGCTCCTATTTTTAAAAGCTTTTCTTTTATGAAAAGACAAGTGAAAATCTTCGAAATATTTACACCGGGAATATTAAAGTTATACCCAGTGTTGAAAACCTTCCGGGGCCTACTGCCACATGTCACCAGCCCGTTATGTCATTACAAATAAATAGTGAGCACTTTCATATAGTGAAATGGAGGGGAATGGTTAGGATGTGGATGGGGTGTGATCTCTATTTTCCTCCATTGATTTCAACTTAGCATCTTTCTCATTTTCTCTTTTCCCTAATTCCTTCATGTGTGTTTCCTCTTGCTTTGCAATTTCATGGCGGCACTTCAATAGCTCGAGCCTATGGATTTTGATAGCACCCCTCATCTCTTACACCTTGGAAGATCTCCTTTTACCATTGCAAATGCTTGGAATTTATGCATACCCTGCAATGTTCAAATGTTGGCTCCTTCATTTTATGCGTAGAAACTCCCTTGCCAAACAGTTCACATGAATTTTGTCCTCTATGCACAAGAAATCATGCACATTGCACTTGTTCTTTGCATTTCTAAAGCCTCTAACAATTATATCTTGTGCATTTTCCAGTGTGTGTGTCTTCAACCTGTGCACGCTACATTCATTGTAGCTTAAATTACTCCTTCAATGGATGCCCATTCACATTTGGCATGGGATCTTTGAAGTTTCCTTATATTTTGCACAGTGTCCCTGTGCCCTCTAAACTGCGTCCATTCCCATTTGAGTAAAAATTTTTGATGCCTTTTCACATGTGTTTATTTCTCGTGGCATTCCATCCACTATGCGTCGATCCCCTTTTTCCATGCTTGAAAGTTTCAAAAATATTTCCAACACATTTGTGCATAGGCTGCCTTTGATGGCATTCCATGGGATTACATTTGTAGCCAACGCCATAAGTTTTTGTGGCATTTCTAGTAGGTACATTCCATGAATTTTTTTGGAAAACCATCCATACCCTACCAGAGGCCGCACACCAAATTGTATTTGCTTGAAGGTTTTTTAAAGTCTCTTTAATAAATACCTTTTGATGCATACCCCTATGATTATGGTGTGCCTTCATTAAAGTTTCTGAGACATTTTCAATTATTCATTATACATGCCATCCTTCATCTTGGTGTGTGGGATTCAACTGTAACTGTAAATTACATTTTACCTAAAGTTGCTATAGCTTCACAAAATTCATTTTGTGCCTATCGGTCATTCATTATGCTCTGATAAATAGTGGCATTTCTTCCTTATGATTCGAGCCTTTTAAGAAATCCATTTTGTGTACCAGTCCAAAAGTCAAAACCTTTATCTGTCTTGCATCCTTTGTTGAAAAGTTTCTAAGGTGTTTCAACCTATCCATGGTGGAGTGTGTGCCCTTTTACTCATTCTGGCACTGGCCAGAAATTATGTGGATTTCCTTTGTTTAAATTTTTCTAAATATCTTTGAACAAGTCTATTGTGCACAACAATCATGACTTCAGTGGCGCCACCACTTAATGTATTTTCTTGGAGTTTCAAAGAGCTTTCAGCGCATCCATTATGTCTTTAGTTGGAAATTGTTTACAAACATTTGAATGCCCTACAATTCATGTGTTCCTTGCTACTGGTTCGAGCCTCTCCAAGCTCAATGGCAGTCTTCAAAATTTCTAAAGAGTTTGCAACAAGTCACGGTTTACGCCATCTTCAATTCTCAACACTTTGGAAGTTTTCAAAGACTTTTCGCAATCCATATTGTGAAGTGCACATTTGCTACATATGTGGCATTTAACTGTACATTGCATTTACCTGAAATTTGCTAAAGCCTCTCCAGCAGATGCATTCTAACATACCTTGCAATGTTTCTGTTTCATTACCAATAGTCAACGTTCTCCTCTATTTTGCTAAGACAAGTGCTTACTTCATTCACAAAAATTATTAAAGTAAAGGCCTCTTCATCATCCTCTTTCAATTGATCAATCTGATTGCAAGCCAATCATGTTTGTACTCTGTTTCAAACTTCTTCAATGACTCCAACATGTATACATGTGCTCACATGATGAGGAAACATGGACAATAATAATCCAATAGAATCTTCCCTTTCACTATTTATACCAATCATTGGCTGAATGGGAACTCGATGATATGGATGAAGTTGCCTGGAGTTGCTAACAAGACTTCATTCCTTTCTTAAGAAAGGACTAATACATCAAGTTATGGAGATAACTACAATGAATTAGGTTGGGGTATTGATTCAAAAAAATTATGTATTCATTAGCAACACCAATGAGAGTATATCGACATGATTCTCAATGCCTCACACAAATCATAGTTATCACTTCACTTTTTATACATACTTTCATTTAGCCATTCCTTTGCCACTATGTTACATGCCGTGGTAGTTCAGTGAAACACTATCTTCAACAAAAGGATGCAAGAAGCTTACAATGATGAGAGATAGAAACCCATTAATAAAACATGCTCATAAGTTCATGCCCTTCATAACCAAAATGTCCTCTAATAAGAGCATGTTGGGTCCCCATATGGGCCCGGCTAAAATTTCTTTTGCTTTCAAACAAATTTCATGCTAAAATTGATCTAGGGAAACTTCTAAGTGCTTCTGAAGTAAAAACATAAATTGGGTTTTTATTAAAACGTGCTTTTAGACACCTTTTCAAAATGTGCAAAATTGGATAGGTGGGCTTTGGAATCACCTCTAAAAGCTAGGCAAACGACCTTGTTGAGCAATGAAAACTTGTAGGAATATAGCCATTGGTCCAAAGAATGTAATGCAAAAGACGGCTTGGAGGAATCAATCATGAGGAAAAAGTTGTTAACTATCAAAGTTGCTTAAGTTGATTACTCGAACTTTTTGCAACAATCAGCTATTTTGAACCAATTAAAACCGAAGAGATCACCTCATTGAAAAAAATGAAAATCAACTCCTCGCAAGTTGCCACTGGACACATAAGCTCATTTTGGTGCAAAGAACATGTGTGCAAGATGGCTTGGATTGAAACATATCCCATCAAAACTTATTAACACTCGAAGTTGGCCTCTCAAAAAGGTTTCACTGCAAAACTGAAGATATTCCATTTGGTTTTGATCTGCTAAAAATAGCAAATCAACTCGCGAGGTCTTGAAAACTGACATGTGAGGTCATTTTGGTATGGAGAATGCATAAAAATACTCATTTTCTCTTGGCAATCATCAGGTTGCAAAATCCAAGCTCAAACGGGCTACTTTGCAGAAATGAAAGTTAGCAAACTATAGAAAAGTGACAAAACCCTCCAGCTTCACTTTTTGAAACCTCATCAAAACTCATTGTAGGAAGCTCAAAATTAACATGCTAACTCACATAGGACACATGAGTGTGTTTGCAAAAGTATTTTTCTTAGAAATCAATGGGCTTCAAATTATGACCCTCCAAAGTAGATCATTTAGGCAAGTTCATCAGGTGCACTTCTGAAAGTGTAGAGGAAAATTTTTCAATATAAGCATCGCAAATTTGCAAAATTTGAGAGTGCCAACAATGACCCGACTTACCACAATACCCTCAATCCCTCTTGTCTCTAGATTGAGATGTTTTGTCCTTTGATTTTCCTCGTGACTTCCCACAATTTCCAAAAATGTTTCCTCTCTCCTTTGTTCTACCCCTACTTTCTGCATTCAAAACACTACCTAATGTGGATGTTCCACCTGAGCTTTTCCTACAAATTTTCTCGCTAAAAATAACACCAACATCATCAAATTTCAATTTATTCGAACCAAAAATAGAATTGCTAACAACAATTACCAAGCTATTCCAACTTCCAGACAAAGAACACAAAATCAAAAGAGCCCTAATTTCTTCATCAAAGTTTACTTTTACAGAAGTCAATTGACTGGTGACCATATTAAGCTCATTTAAATGATCAGTAACTGACTCACCTAGATACCATTTTCATATTAAATAAATGCTTCATAAGAAATACCTTATTCAAAGCGAAAGGGTTTTCATATAACTTCACCAGGGTTTCCATCAACTCTTGAGTTATCTTTCTTGTTGTAATATTGAACACCACCGATTGTGCCAGGCATAAAAAAATACTACCAAGAGCCTTTCTATCCAAAATATCCCAGTCCTCATCAGACATTGTTGTGGGTTTCTTGGTTTTCCCTTCCAATGGCCACCATAAATCCTTTTGATAGAGGCAGTCCTCCATCTGCATCTTCCATAACTGATAGTTCTTCCCATTAAATTTCTCAACCTTCTTACCCTCGCTTGCCATTACTCCCACTCAACCATGAAACCTTCCTACAGACAATAATCAAAACACAACTCGCTCTGATACCACTTCTTAGGGTTAGAAAGGCAGATATCTAACAATAAAATGCAGATTTAATTAATAAATAGAGAAACTAAAACACACATAGAATAAATTATAACACAAAGAATTTAACATGGTTCACCCAATCTAGGCTACATCCACCAAACAACAGCGATCCAATGATTTTATTATCCAGTACAAAAACCTATTACAATCTTGTGAATAATCACATTTTTCATCATATTGTAGCCCCCATCTGAACCCCTTTTTAACAAGCTTTGAAGCTTCTAGATTAGGGTTCTACAAAATCAGTTTTTTTCTTTTTCCGTTGATTTTTCCTTTTTCGATGATAGTATAGCATGTCAGGGTGTACAATATAGCATGATCAGTCACCACATACCAATAGTTAACACAATTCAAAGTTGCCATAAAGCCTTGGAGAAGCTTAGAGAAGGTCCACAGGCTAAATTCTGTAGTTTTAGACCCAAATATGAATTAGGAATAGAAAATAAGATTGAGAGCTATAGGATCTAGTTTAGAATTTCTAGAAATCCAAAAGTGGACTGATTCACCACTATTGGGGAATGAGTCCCATTGTACCTGTTTGTTAAAGATTTTTGCAGATCTGGTACCCATTTGTTTGAAACCTATTCTATCACAATTTACCCAAAACTAGACTGATTTTCCTAGCTTGGTGTATGAGTCCCAATCAGCATAAATAGTATATTTTTAAGGATTCCATACCTCTACTCTTCCTTTTTCAGTTTCCCAAGTGCACATTTCCAATTTTACAATATTTTGTTATATTTTACTTGCATTTCTAGGTCATTTCGCATATCACATTTTTTTTTCAAACATTGTCTTTTCCAAGTTTATAATTGATGGTGAACCCCTCATTAGACATCATCCAATCCCTAGAACCTTCCCTTTGTTAGATTTCAATCTCCTTAGCATTGAAATATCATGGGTTTGTTTTTGAGTGAAGTGTTGAAAAGTGGTCTTTGGTCTTTCTCCTTTTAGGTCCAAAACCCTAGAAGCAAAAGAAAGCTCCCCGTGACACCATTTTTCACCATTTCATTTTGGTGAATCTACATATAGAGCATCATATTTCTAATTTGGAGTGCATTTACATCCTAGATTTAGCTTGCATTAACTTTGAATTAGTAAAAAGCTCATTTAGCTTGCATTATTGCACTTAATTTCATTAAAAAATAGTAAAAGTCTACATTTACATTTCAGACTTGCATCATAAAATATAAAAGCAAAAAATTCAATTCAAAAATTCTAAAAAATTTCAAAAAAATTAGTATCTAGACTCATTCACCACCTTGGGCGAATCAGTCCCATTACATATTTTTTTACTACATTTTCTTGCATTTACAATTTAGTTTATGAGTTTCTATTTGTTGTTTCTGCATTTTAGTTTTACTTTTCAAAATTTTAGTTATAAGCATTTAATTCTTGTTAGTTTACATTAAATTTGCATTCACCCTGTATTTAGTAGCCTTAGCATGAGTGTTTTTTTTCCTATTGCTAATATTGTAGTGAGAAGAAGTTTGAGAGTCTTGCCATCCTGCAATAGCACAATCCTTGTGGATCTTAGGTTATCTAGAGCTTCCACTCCTAGTATTGAAACTAGTACACTAGGCATGGATAACACCCTTAGCAACTCGTTGCTTTCAAATAGCATGCAAGTTGAACTAAGGAATGATGATATCTAGCAAGAGAAAATAATTCAAATTCATGAGGAATTAGTAAACCTGTAACATTAAATAAGCCTTGAAAACATTTCAATAACTACTATTCCTACAATAGAAAACATTCATCACATGCTTGAAAGTGAAGATGGCCTTGAACTTGTGAAAAACATAGTTCAAATCTTTGGAAAACATCTTCCTTCAACCCCTAATGTTCCTATGCCAACAAACAATGTCACAAGCCAAGGAGGAACTCAATTTCCCCCTCGCACAACCATAGCCTCAATCCCTACCTATACAACTTCCCAAGTCACAACAACAATTGAACAAGCTAGTAATGTGATTCCTTCCCTGGGTATTCTTACTAGCATCCCTAGTTCCTATGTGGCATCATAAGTTATATCTCCTACCTTACCATCTATAATAATTCCATTCACTTTTCCTAGAAACACATACACTCCATCACCATTTTCACTTCCATCCAATAACACAAGCAATGGCCCTTTCATAACACAACTTTTTCAAACCATTTCATCCCTTCAAAAGAAAATTTCCACCATCAACCAAAACCAAAATGGACCACCTACATATTATGTCAAAAGCAGTCCATTGTCCTTGGAGATATTGTGAACTTCGATGCCACAAGGTATAGAGGTTCCTAGATTTGAGAAGTATGGAGGGAAGGGAGATCCTTCTAACCATGTTAATTCCTACACTACCTTATGTATTGAATTTGTCCTTGAAGATAATATTTTGGCAAAACGTTTTCCTATGTCATTGAAAGACACTGCCTTGGAATGGTTTTCTTCTTTACCAAAAAATTCAATTTGTTCATTCAATGAACTTGTTGATGCATTTGTAAACAATTTCCAATTGCATATGACTCCCACAATGACCTTGGCTGATTTGATGAGATGCAAGAAAAATGAGGGTGAAAATGTCACTAACTTTATCTCCCACTATCAATCGCTTTATTCCCAAATCGATGTCAACGTTCTCAATCCACACCTTCAAAATATTTTCATAGAAAATTTGCAAAGTAAGATTCAAGAAAAGTTGACCATGATGAAATTTGCATCCTTCATGCACCTCTGCACTACTCTCCACAATTATCAAAATTTCATTAGTAGTTGAGATATAAAGTACATTTCTAGCCAAATTGAAAGATCCAAACCCATAAACCAAAATAATTCCCAACATTTTAGAAAAAAAATAAGGGGTTATTGTAATTCAACTCCCCCAAGAACTAACTCAAAATGTGAACAACCAATTAGTTGCTATCAAAACCTAGTGCCCTTTAGTTATGGCGATCCAAAAAGACAATTCACTCCCTTACCTGATGCCCTTGATAACACAATGTCCCATTTGCTAGAACAACAAATGATTACCTTTCCACCTATCAAAACTCTTGACTGTAATAAATCTTTACCCTGAAGCTTTAAATCCAATGATTATTGCCACTATCATCAACAAAATGGACATAACACAAAATTTTGTAACCATCTTAAACATCTTGTGAAAGACCTCATTGATTCTGGTCATCTATCCATTGAAGGTTTTAGTGATCAAGGCAATAAGTATGTTTCCCCTTCGAACCAAAATTTGAAATTTTTTACCAACCTGATGCCGAAACACAATATTTCATTTATCAAAGCATGTGAAATTACATAGAATGATGTGATGAATATTGATACAAATAATGAAAACAATGCTTCTATCAATATCAATCCTATGGATGAAATGATAGGGGCGATAGATTTCATCCCTCGTAAGGGCTGACCGAAGAATTCTCTTGACATTGCTTTCTATTCCAAGGATATACTTAAAAATTTTCTTCATGGTCCTCTCTACATAGTTGACCATATCTATGACAAGCCCACTAATGGGATACTAATATATTCCATCTGTGGAGAGAATGTGATCACCGAGGAATCTTTGTTCTTGCATGAACTCTATCAAATGAGTATGATAGACTGAAAGCATGGATTAGAACACAAAATGGCTTTGCATGCCCTATGAAAGGATTGATCACCCTACCATTTCAAATAGGACCAAAAATATTATATGTCACATTGTCCATCATCCTGCAGTAAGACCAATTTCATGTGAAGCTAGGCCACCCATGGCTTTGCAACATGAAAGTTGTCCCTTCGGTTGTGCATAAATGCTTAAAGTTTCCCTTTGTAAATGAAATATTCATTGTTCACCATAGTGGCTTTAACCCCTTGTCATCTAAAGGAAAATTTTTCCTATATTTCTTTTGGCTTGAGCCCATGGAACCTATCAAGCCAAAGGAGGACATCTTTTTCTTATCTTATCAAAAGTTCAAGGCAAAGAAGATAGTAGAATTACCTCTTTGAAACATGTCCCCATCCACCTTCGAACCTCCCATCCTAGGAAAAACCATGCTTCAAACTAAACATGAACCAAACAACCAAGACCAACCAATAACCAAAACTTCAACCACATCCGACAAATGACCAAGAGACAATGAAAGCAATCCTGTCATGCCTCCTAGAATAAAACAAGTTTAAAAAGCCAAAGAGAAAGTGGATGAACAACCTCATGTGGTTCCTTCCATTCCTCCCCTTAGGGAAGAAAATAAACCTATGGTTGATCAACCCACTCCCACACAAACACAACTTGAAAACAAAACCAAAAGAAACAAAGGTGCACGATAGCATAGGAAAATATGTTCCCTTGCTAGCAGTTACATGAATAATTAAACAAAGAAAATCAAAATCCAAACTTGACTGAAGAAATGCATGATGACCCTCCTCCCCAACCACAAAAAAAAACCCAATACAACAATCAAAACAAGAGTTGAACTCTTCAACTGACATTATCATTCATCCTCCTGTTGTGATTAACTTGGATGATGATGGCGAGACTGCTGAAATTGACGAAGAGGCACATAATGAATTGAACAAATTGTTTTCCTCTTCCAAGAGCTTAAATGAAAAATATCCTATAAAGAGTGTTGAACCTGGTGCTTGTCCTAGTTTGACACTTGCTTTTGTCCCTTTGGCTAGTTACCCACCCTCGGCATACATAGAACATGATTGGGAGGTAGATGACCTACTCATAGGTTGATTCACATTTCCATTACTAGTCTTTTGCATTTTCTTTTTCTTTCTTTTTCTTTTGTGTGATTGCATGTGCGTAATGTGATCCCCCATGATGTTACATTTGATATTCTCTCTCTCAATGTGACATTCCTCTATGTGTATCTTTATTCCTCTCTATGTCATGTATTGCTTTCGCTTTTTATCTTAATATTTTTCTTGTGTTTTCCTTTTGGGGATGATGCAAGGCATTAAGAAATTCATGTCTCCTTCATGCTAACCCAAAAGGCTTTCTTTTTCTTTTCCTTTTCCTTTTCCTTTTCCTTTTCCTTTTCCTTTTCATTTTTTTCATTTTCCTTTTCCTTTTCCTTTTCCTTTTCCTGTTTATCTTTTTCTTGTGTTTTCATTTTGGGGATGATGCAAGGCATCGAGACATTCATGTCTCCTTCATGTTGACCCAAAAAAATTTCCTTTTCTTTCACCTTTTCTTTTTCATTTGTCTTGTTTTTTCCTTTTGGGGATGACGTAAGGCATCAAGACACCCTATGTCTCTTCCATGTTGACCCAAAAGGTTTTTCCTTTGTTTTTTCTCTCTTTGTGTCATTCTTCCAATTCTATGTGTATTTTGGGGATGATAAAATTTCCAAGCTCTCTAAAAATAAAAACATTGCAGTAAAGAACATACTGCCCCCAAATCCATAGATCCCTTATGTGTTGGGTGTTTTCATTTTGGAGGCAACCCTCACTTTTCTTTACATGACTCAACTTTACTCGAAAAAATATGACTTGGCATAAGGGCTTTGCAAGTTACCTCTCATGTTTTATTTTTATGTTTACATTTTTCATTTGGTACTTTAAAGAAATTTCTCACAACATGGTGTTTAGTAATTTCTTTAAAGTGGGGGCATACATTTGCATTATTCTTTTTCTTTTTTTTTCCTTTTCTTGGTTCTTAGTGTAGCCTTATTACTTCATACAATGCAGTTTTCACTTTCTAGATGACACTAAGTGTAATGTCCTTCATGAGTGTGATCTCTCTTAGCATATTACATTCCTCTTAGTGGCCTGATGTGACACACTGCATCCCCTAAATTGTGAATTTTCTATTCTTTGATTGGTCCTCTCTTGGAGACATTAGGCACAATGTTCCCTAAGTTAAATATCTCACATGAAGTAGGAAAAAATCCTTTGAACATTCTTTGCTTGTTGCATTTGTTGTTATATGGCCACCTTCAATAACACAGCTTGCATGCCTATAGAACCATCTCGTTTGTTCATGAGATCTAACTGTACAAAGTTTTTCTTGTCTCATGAAGCTCAAAATGCCATTTTTGTGTGGTGCCTTATTAAAATTATCAAGAGGCATATCTTTTGTATGGTTGAGTAGGAAGCCCAATATGAGGCATTACTTTCCCCATAGCCACTTATGTGTGTGTGTGATTGCATACTAGCCATGAGTGTATGTTTCTCACCTTTTAGGAATTCTCACCCGATGGACAACCAAGATTTTTGTCACCTCAAAGTGAGTATGCATTTTTCCGAACAAACAACCTATATCTAATCCACATCGGGATGGAAAAATGGTCGAAGCTTGATTTGATTCTTCTGATTCGTTTCTTCCTTTTTCTTTTCTTTTCTTTTTTTCATGTTTGGCAGTGTATGCTTGACCTTTTCATTGTCCTTTATATCATTTTCATGTGTGTTCCTTTGTGCTTATGTTTGGTTAGTCATGGGACCTTGATCATGGGGGCTTGATCACCCCTCTTGAGTGTTGTTGTCTCATTGTGCCAACATTAGTTCATTGGAACCCCTCTTGGTGCATGTTTGTCTACTTTAGTGTGAGTTTGAAGCAAGTTCATCCTCCCACTAAAGCAGGGGCTAAACTTAGTATCACAAAAAGGATCCTTTGACATTCTTCGCACTCGTTTGGGTCCTCCTTGTGGATGTTGGCTTAATGTTGCCTTGATTTAGTGTTGTAATGTGGATAACACATTCACATTAGGTCTTGGTCCCTTGTGAACTTATGGAATTTGATGGTGCCTTGCAAAACTATTGTGAAGTGTTGTAATGCACGTTCGCACTTTTATAGGGTTTTATCAATTTAAACATAATTTTAATAAAAAATGATATTAATCTTTCCTTATTTGGAGTGTTGTAAAGTGTTGTAACACACTTTCACATTCCTCTAGGCTTGTCATTAATGATTTGGATTTCTTATGCTTTAATTGGCCCTATTTTTCTTCCACAAGCCTTATTTATTGCATCTTTTTGAGGACAATTCTGACACCAATCAATAACCAATCATAATTCAGGTGTTCTTGGCATGTGTGGCCCATATTTAGTGTCTGGGACTCATTCGTAACCTTGGGAGAATGAGCCCCACCTAGGTATTTTTTGCCCTGATGTAGGTTTCACACATTTCCAGACACTTTTGATTTTTGGTCGCATACATTATGTGTGATGGGACTCATTCACCACCTTGGGAGATGGGACTCATTCACCACCTTGGGAGAATGAGTCATGTATGACAAAAAATAAAATTTAATTCAAAATTTTGGTAGGATTTTATTCTCCTAGATCTAATGTTGGCTTGTAGTGTTGTAATTTCTAGAATTCTTGCTTAACTAAGTATGAATACAAGGTTCTTTCTCTCATTTTCATACCCAAGCATTCAAGTATTCATTCAAGAGTCCACAAGAGCATTCAAGGAATTTCAAGAGTAGATTATCAAGCATTCAAGAACATTCTTCAAGTTTCTTCCATCATATCAAAAACTGTTTACATCATGTTGTTTTAGAGCTAACAATTTTGGTGTAGGGATTGTGTGATTCAAGCAAGTAGTGCATTCAAAATCTATCAACATCAAGCAAAATTCTAGGTCTACATCCATTGCAGCCATCATTTACATGTTTGCAACACTTAATTGCAAGGGTTTGGTTAGTTGCAACATCATTATTTGTTCATTCATCCTTCTCTATTCTATTTCATTTCTATTTCAAGTGATAAATTACCAACAAGGGGTTTGACCAAGCCAAACCCCTATTCACTAAACCCACAACATTTTTTGCTCTCTTTGCATGTGATTTGTAGGTCTAGATTGCAGATTCATCAAGGAGCAAGATTGGAAAAGTTGTCAAAGTTTCCATAAAGCCTTGGAGAAGCTTAGAGAAGGTCTATAAGTTGAATTCTGCAGTTTCAGACCCAGATTTGAATCAGGAATAGAGAAGTAGACTAAGAGCTACATGATCTAGTTTTGAATTTCTAGAAATCCAGAAGTGGACTGATTCACCACTATTGATGAATGAGTCCCACTATACCTATCCGTCAGATATTTTTGTATATCTGAGTACCCATTTATTTGAAACCTGTTTCAACACAATTTACCCGAAACTGGACTGATTTTCCCAACTTGGAGTATGAGTCCCAGTCAACATAAATAACATATTTTCAAGATTCTAGACCTCCACTTTTCCTTCTTCAGTTTCCCAGGTGCACATTTCTAGTTTTATAGTTTTTTGTTACATTTTACTTGCATTTCTAGGTGATTTCACATATCACACTATGTTTTCAAACATTGTCCTTTCCAAGTTTATACTTGGTGGTGAACCCCTCATTAGATATCATCCAATCCCTAGAACCTTCCCTTTGTTATATTTCAATCTCCTTTGTACTGAAATTTGAAGGGTTTTTTCTTGAGTGAACTATTGAAAAGTGGTCTTTGGTCTTTCTCCTTTTAGGTCCAAAACCCTAGAAGTGAAAGAAAGCTCTCCATGACACCATTTTTTTCCATTTCACTTCTTCATCAATATTTACAACTGGGATATAAATCCCTTGTTTCATCTCTGAGAATAACAATTCATTTTTTTATTATTATATTTGGTAATGTTGAACTTCATTCTTGGCTCTCGCTCGATGTGGATCTAATTTCGAAGCCCCTTCTAGGGAAACCAAATGTGTGAGTGATCAGTAGAAGTATAACCATTGAGATCTCTAGTGAAATCTCTTCCAAACATCATCCCATATGTGTCTGGGATGTTTGATACTTGGATGTTGATAACTTGTTGCACCCTCAGGTCAGATGCAACTTGTATTGGAATTATATTTAGTTCTCCTACCATAGTCACCTCAATCTTGTCCAATTGAGCAACCTTTCTCTTGGATGGTGTAGGAGTTGAAGCTCTAGAATTTAATAAACAAATATGTAGGTTCTTACTGAAAAAATGAATGGTTAGTAGGAAGGGAGGTGTTTCATGCCTTCCTTGGAACAAACTTATTGAAATTTTAGTGTAGGCTACTTAATCCTTATCTTTTTCTTTACCCTTATCCTTTTCTTGCACCCGATTCTATTCTCTGGCTTAGTGCTTGTCTTGATCCTTAGCAGGCTATTGATCTTGCTTCTTCCCTATGATTTCTCTGATCACTGACTCATTACACGAAGAGTCAAACATGAGCTTCTTGGTTGTTGTTTCCTATAAATATTTTGAAGGTGCAACACCATTCTATTATTTGAAGAACAAATTTATGATGGAAGACACTCTTAACAGTTTGAAGGCGAATGAACCTATCTTCACCCTTTTTAGTTCTTCTGCAACGTATTCTCCCATCTATTAAACATTAGATTTAGATTGAATACATCTATTGAAATTAGATTTACCCCCTTTGGTGAACTTGAATTGTTTATTCCTACTGAAGTATTGAGTTGGCACCTTGGGATAGGAAGGGTTGTTGCTCACATTTGGATCAGGTAGTATGCCAAAGTTATTTGGTGGTATTGAAGTGGTGAATGGGCCACCAACCTGCCCGCTCCTTAGATTGTATGGTGTCGAGCACTGATGGAACATGTGAACTTCCTCTTTCTATTGTTATTCTTCATATCTTGGAAAATTTTCAACTAAATCAAATGTTTGAGAAAAAGTCTCTTCATTGCATACATCTTCAATTTTGTCATCCCTTTCTATAGGTTCCCTTTTTGGTTTTTTTTCTCTACCTTGAGGGAAAGGTGCTTGATTCGCCACCAAGATTGAATCATACAACTTTGAAGGTAAAGTTTCTAGTCCACTTGAATTTTTAGCAATGTTCTGTGCTTCTATTTGGAATATTGTAGAAGCAGTTTAGAATTCTAGGCATTCTAGTTCTGAATGTTTGTTGGTTTGGTAGATTCTACATCAACCTGACAATGTTGTCTCAACTAGGTAAACTCCACTTGATGACTTGTATGAACTTTTGTGTGTGTCAAGTGGCATTGGCACTCCTCCATTGTTAGGTCTGGTATTCCATGTTTGATTTTGTCTTGGAGGTTTCCTCGTTTCGAAGTTCTATCTTGAATTCTGACCTCTTTCGCAATTATGCCTTGAGGCTTATCCTGAATCATGGTTATCTCGATAATAGATAGCTTGAATGCTCCTTTGGGAAGCATGCAACTGGTTGTTCTGATTTCTCAAGTAGGCGAATTTAGTGGTCAAATTCTTCACCTATTTGACTAGATCGTCAATTCATTCCTTCTCTAGATTGCTTTGTGTTGGTATGGAATTCTAAAGAAAGATGGGGTGTGTTACTGACAAATTCTACTAAGTGGCTGAGACTTCAAGGTTCTATAAATATGAGGTTATGTTAGATTGTTGAGAATAGTTTGGTTGATTAACATTTTGCAAATAGCTTGGTATTGGTGGGGCTTGATTCAAAGGAAAACCAAGATGAGGTATAATTAGAAGTAGAGGAATCTGGTTCATCAAGGTCATTTGGTTAATGAAGGCCTTGTTTAGTCCATGGACCTACCCAATATTGGTAATGGGTCCTAATGAAGGTAGTGGACCTACCAAGTGTTTTCCTAAATTTGTGCTAGCCTTGACAACTTTGGTATATGTTTCTACTAAGGTGGATGGGGGTTAGGGATAATTTTAAGAAACCCCCCCCTCGAAGAAGGTGTAAAATCTTGGCGAATCTATGCACATTATTAAAAAAATTGTAAAATATTTGTGAATATTAATTAATAATTGGTAAAAATAATAATCACACTAAAAAAAAAAAATTCCTGGCGAATCTATGCACATTATTAAAAAAATTGTAAAATCTTGGCAAATATTAATTAATAATTGGTAAAAATAATAATCACAGTGGCTAATCCTAGTGAATAATTTGTCGCCTAGTCAGAGAAACCACAAACTTCATAACCTCCAGTCAGAGGTTAGGAAATTCCAAGACGTCGCGACAACAAAGAAGATCGGCTAGTTGGAAAGTTAAGCAAACACTGCGACAAGGTTAGAGAAGTCAACGATCCCTTGACCAACATACTATCGCCCAGTTTCAAACTTCCAGAACCCTGAGATATAGGTTACAAGGTTTAAGTTTTGGGTGATAGGTTGACAATGAAGACCATTGATTATCTTTTTAATCGAATGGTTGTAGGTTGATTCTGTGACCTAATACGAACGTGCCTTTTAAAAGGCTTGTTGAGGCTTAGAATTTGTTTTGGGCCACAGAATTAGGTTTAATCATGTGGACCAAAAAAAATTTTGGGCCTCAACAAGCCTTTTAAAAGGAACGTGCGTATTAGGGTGTGGAATCAACCTACATCCATCTAATTAAAAAGATAATCAATGATTCGATGACAATAAATAAAATCCCTATTCAAGGCTAAAGTATCCCTAAAATTAAATGCTAATTTATTATTGTGGCGATATTGCCCCAAAATTAATGGTAGCAATATAATATTATTGGTGAATTTAATTAATATTTGTAATTATAGTATAAACTACTGGCGAATCGGTTCAAATGACGCATCATTTACATAGGCAAATTAATCGAGACAAAATTATTATTTTTGTTAAACTTTGCAATTCAACATCCTTTTTAGCTTGTACTATTCGCCATTTCTAGAGGTCCCAATTTCAATTATTAGCCAGTTGGTGAAGATTCACCACTAAAGTTTTCCCTGATGGAGGTTGATGCATCCTCTTCACTAGCATTGAAGTAAGGTTATCCAATGCAACATAGTATACTACCCTAGATGAGGCATCATCAATTGCATAGGGAGCTTACAATCTAGTGTAGGCCTAGTAAAACCTATTATTGCAGGAGCTTATAGGCTCATTGACCACCCTCCTAACAGACATGAACTATTGTTATAAGTCAGTTGGGGTAATAGGAATCTTGAATTTATTGAGAAAATTTTCTTTCATGTGGTCCCAAGTGGTGATTAATCCAGTAGGTAGATGAATGTATCAGTACAACATCTCTTCTCCTAATGAGCATGAAAAGAGCCTATAGGAAACATCTTCATGCTCAATCTGCCTATCCTTAAGGGTAGTTTGGAAAAATTTAATGTGTTCTTCAACTGTCCTATGAGGATCATTAGTATAGAATTTAGAACAAAAATTTTCAATATTTTTTGGTATGTTGTGGTAATGATTGAATGATAATGGGAATGGGTTGCTTGCCAACTAGGCCATTGGTGGAAGTGGCGGTGGTAATGGTTGAGTTATAGTAAATTGTGGCTAAATTATGGCATTCTAAGTCTGGTTGGATAGTGAAAATGGAGTAGATGATGTGGGTGATGAAGAAGCTGGACATGGAGGTTTGGTGGGTTGTACTGATGTCAAAGCTTCCCCTTTTTGGCTCACCTATTCCTCGTAGGGGTTTTTAATTCCTATAAATATTGTTTGTCTGGTGTAGATCAGGTTACTCTGTAAAATCTATGAGGAGAGAATGACCCAATTCAATCTAGCTTTGTCTAGCCTTCCCTCTAGTACCAATTTTGTTGACTAGTATTTTTGTACCGTGCAACATAGACATAACAAGGATTTTCTATCTCTCTTGAAAGGTGATCATCTATAGAAAAACTTTAGAAAACACCCCAAGGTCTCTAATGCTAGGTCTTGAAAATGCGGAAAATAGAGTAGTTGTGATGTGTTTTGCTAATAACACAAAGGGAATTTATGGTTTTACAGAACTAGAATCTCATAGGTATATAACAAATGTTTCAGGAGGCTGAAGACTAGTATACTATAACTGCAAATTTAGAACAACATTATGAAACCCACTTTAATCATCAAATATGCCAATATGGTGATGCTAGAATCTTAAGACTCACTCAAATTTTCAAAGTGCATCATAGAAAAATGGCCCCTTGTCATTTTCATGGTCTTTTAGGACTTTGTTCACAATGTTTGGTCCATTTTGCTTTGATTTATTGATGTAATGTGGCTTGAACATGCACATTTAAGTCCTTAAAATTCAAATTATGACATCTTGTGAAGGTGTTGTGAAGTGTTGTAAAATATTTCTACATTTTTTGAGACTCTATTCATTACAATTCACTAAAAATCACCTTTTCATCACTTATCAAGTCCTATTTTGAGGTGTTGTAAAGTCTTGTAACAAGATTTCATACTTTTCTAGGCATAATTTCACTATTTACACCTTTCTTATGCTTTATTTGACCCCTTTATGCCCTTATAAGGTTTAATTAAGTGTATTTTTGAATGTAAACCTAAAAAATAACATTAAATGCAAGATAATTCCCGACACCCACTTTCAAGTCTAAGGTGGAACCCATTCACCATGGGTGGTGAGTGAGTCCCTCTTGGCTCAAAATTCAAAATATTTCAAATTTCCTTTTGGGTTTTTATTCAAAATTACTTGATGTCGGCTTGTGATGAGGTATCAATGGGTTACTAAGGCACAAGAAAGTATAAATAAGTTGTTTTTTCTCCTCATTTTACATCTCTTACAATATTTTAACTCATTCAAGCATTCAACTAGCATTTGAGCACTTTGCATCCTATAATCAAGCATCTATCAAGCATTCAAGAGCAACCATTGACATATCTTCAGATTTTCTTCAACAAGGGTTTGGTAAGTTAATAGCATTTGCATGTTATTTTTTTATCATTCTCCTTCATTTTATTATTTCATTAAAGGTTTGATTACCAAAGTGGGATTTGACCAAGGAAAATCCCTATAACCTAACCCTTAACCATTTTCCCCCATTTTCATGTGTGTTTGCAGAATTGTGTATGCATATTCGAAAAGCATTTAGGTGCTGAAAAGTGGACAAGAAGTCAACAAAGTGTTTCAAGTCAACTACATCCTATTTTAAGCTTGGAGAAGACATTTTGTCCATTTTCTGCAAATCTGACTTCGGCAACCCGACAAGCAGACAACCTCAGATCTAGTGCTATAGAATTATCCCCTGATTTCTCAGTATTTTGGGAGAGGAATAATTCACCATCAATGGTGAATGAGTCCCACCTTAAGGCTTGAAATATAGGTTTTGTTAGATTCTAGATCCTGACATTCAGAAACTTGTTTCTGACAGTTTTCATCAGAAGTACGACTGATTCGCCATCAATGGCGAATGAGTCCCACTGATGATTTCTATGATTTCAGAAAACATTCAGAAGATTTTAGATTCTCCAATCTCTGCCTAGCTGCACTCTAATTTAGCCTCTTTCTGTCCTGTTTTGCATTTATTCATTCATAGTTCATTGTTTGCATATCACATTGTGTTTTCCAACATTGCATAAATCTTAGGTTTTGCATAAAAAATTAGTCAATTATTTCATATAACTGCACTTAGATCATTCCATTTAGTTCAAATAACATCATACATTGCATAATTTGAGTGAACCTAGCTAGACTTTTGGCCCTACTTTCTCCTTTTAAGTGGAAAGCCCTAGAAGTGCTAGAAAGGATAAGGGTGCCAAAAATATATAGTTCACAAAGAAATAAAAAAAGGTGATGGGTTGAAGAGTTATTCTAATTTTTAAAAATAGGAACAACAATAATAATGGTAATCATTAAGGTAGATAGACTCCCAAACCAAATTTTGTTTAACCAAGAAGTTTCTACAGTATCACAAAACTAGTGCTATCTCCCAAGGTTATCTTCATATGTTAGGCTGTGACATTAACACCTTAAGCATGAACATACACAATTGAACTTGAGTGCATTAAAATAATCAGCTCATACTAGATTTACATAGTAATCTACCATCAGAAAATCACTAAAAGCATGAAATGGAATTGCATCAAATACCTTAACACATTATCATCATTAAAGTTGAACTTGAACTAATAAGCTAACATAAAACTGAATTGTAAATAAACTAAACTATAAATTAATTGAATTGTAAATGAAATGAGGAGACTAAATCATGCACACATTGAGAGCATACACACAAGGAATTGACCCAATTTCAATGCCTTCCTTTATATTTCTTCAAAATGTCTTTTCACAACTCCTCTCTTGTAAATAATAGGATGCCTCAATGTCTAGTTTTTCAAAACCCAAATCAATGGCCCAAATTCATTACAACTTAGGGATTACATCATATCCAATGGAAGTACAATATTTCTTAATATAAAATTGGCTCAATGTGAACCTAGAGTAGTGTGCAACATTCCCAACTTCCTTCTGTACAATAACATACTAGAAAAATTTCTTTAAAACCTCCAAAAGTTTGGCATGATTTGGGAAATCTAACTTGCTGCTTTTGAATTTAATTCACCTAATTTCATCCATTAATTCCTCATGCTATCCCACACAATAGCTTCATCTCTTGATCACTCATTCAACATGGGTGAAAACTCAGGTATCAAAATTCAAGGAGCTCCCTAGCAAACTGTTAGTAATCCCTTCCTACATTTTCTTTTGAAATGCTTGCCGTATAGGCCCACAATCTAATTTCTATGTAGGTATTTTTTCTCCAATCAGTACTTCCAAAATGTCATCAAATTCAAATAGATACTCAATAACTTTGTGTTGATAGTATGCAAGCTTGGAAAATATATCTCAAGAATTTCCCTTCTAAAATAAAAAGAAAATAGCCAGGTCTCGGGCAGATCATGCTAATTCTTGGGAAGAGACAATTTCTACTCGAGAAACTTTGTAGATAGCTTTTATATGTAACACAAGTTTGGGAATGTCATATTATAGAGATCCAGAAAGTTTGTGCACTCTTCAATCCCCTTTTCAATTTCATTCTTTAAAACCAAAAAATTATTATGCAAGTCAACCATATGATGGATTGCCTTATTACCCATATCCATTACCCTTTTGAACCAGTTAGAAGTAGATTTGACCCATGTCCTCATTTTTTCCATTTTATTTATTTCTTCCTTTGACAATATCGCAAGTGCTAGTGACTCTATTGGTGCTTCATCTCCAAGTGTAGTCCATTGCTAAATAAAAGTCATCAAATCAACAACCTACACCTTAAGATTTTCCTTCATGGTTTGATCCTTATCCATTTTATTCAAAAAATTTGTAATAGAGCCCTGCAATTCATTAATTTTTTGCACTCTTGAGGCTAGCCCAATATTAATGGATGTTATCTAATAATCCTTAGTTTGAATGATGTCGATATCGTTGTCTACCACTAGAATTGCCACTTATAGAATGTGGGCGCCCGACGCATTTGTGGTGATGTGTGATTTAATATTAGGCTTCTTCCTTTCGCTTGGATTTATTTGAGCATGCACCAATATGGCCTCTAAATGAGCCTTGGGGTCTTGCATCACCAAAGCCTTACTTTTCAGCTGTTGCTCCAACCATGAGAGGATTTCTGCTTTTTGATCTGAGGATGTAGTGTTGAATTCATTTTCATCATCCTCATGATCCCTCAAAGGATCCTCTTCCCCATGCTTCAGTGCATCTTCAACATTTTTCTCTTCTTTGTTATGCTCTTCTTCTTGCAGTATCATTTTCCCTTTATCAGATTCAATTTTTTCTCTTTGGGTAGATTCTACATTTCTTTGTTCAATATTATCTTCTTCTTGTGGTATCTTTTTACTTCTTTCATGCTCAGTTTCTATTTCTTGAGTAGGTTCAATATCCCTTTCATCATGTAGTGTCAAAAAGGCTACCCTTTTTCACACTTAATTTGGTAATAATCGATATTGAATTAACCTAATAATTCCTTGATTTAGTGTTGTAATGTGGTGTACACATTCACATTGAATCTAGGGCCCCTTTTAACAAAATGTGCTTAAATTGTGCGTTATTTAGGGTGTTGTAAAGTGTAGTATTACACTTGCACACTTATCTAGGGTTCCATTAATTAATTGTTGTTGATTGAGCTTAATTAGCCCCTTTAATTCAAATTTAAGCCTTATTAATGACACCTTCTGAAGGATCTACCCTGACACCCAATAATGATTTGACATGACATTTAATGTGGAAAATTCAAGTTCCTAGAAAATGGTGCTAGGAACCATTCACCTTTAGTGGCGAATGGGTCCTTTCCACATAAGACGCACCTTTCTTTTCATTTTTGACATAGGTTTTTGATATTATTTCATCCCCCTAAAGCATGGTCCTAGAAAGTTATGCTAGGACCCATTCACCTTTAGTTGCGAATGGGTCCTCCTCACATAGGACAACCCTTTTTGAATTTAATTGTGGTAGGATTATAATGATTTTCAATCCTAGATCTAGTGTCAGCTTGAATTATTTGAATTTTGGGGTTAATCTCTAGATTTAGTATAAATATGGGGTTAATTCACATTAATTCACATTATTTCACCTAGAAACTTCAAGTATTCATGCATTATAGAAAGTTTAACTTTACAATCTAGAATTATAGATCACTTCAAAGGAAATAAAAGGTAGATTATCAAGACTCTTATTGCAACAATTCAAGATCATTTCATCATTTCACAGGAATAATGAATTCATGTATGTTGTTAAGCTAAGATTGTGGATGTAGCATTGAATATCTATTTACAAGCAATTGTTACACATCGAATTTTAGACCAAGATCTGCATTCTTCATGGCCACCACATTTTAGTTTTCATATTTACATTACAAGACAACTTCCAAGGTATCATCACTTCATCATTTCATGTTCATGCTTCAATTTCATTATTTCTTCATTTGATTTAATTACCTAAAATGGGTTTGACTTAGGTAAACCCCTATTCAATAACAATCAACAAGCTTTTCTCCTCTTGAATGTGTATTTGTAGATTAATAGGTTGAAGATCAAGTGGAGGACAAGTTCGAAGCAAAATTGTTAAAGTTGTCAAGTTGCAAAGTTTTCATTCATAGTGCAAGAACACAAAAAGAAAGATATAGAATTTGCTACAGGTTTTCGGGAACTAATAATAGAGGATATGCGATTCTAGGCATCAAGGCACAAAACCTAGATCTTAGTTTCAGAAACCATAATAGGGACCCATTCACCACTAAAGGCGAATGAGTCCTTTGTGACCTAAAAACAACCATCTTGCAACAAGGTACACATCATTCTAGCTCTCAAAACTCCCCTCATAGTTTCTATAGGGTATGTGTAGGATCATCATGGAAAAAACATGCCCTTAAGTGGAATTTTTTTTTGAAAAATCAGAGTTAGGAAACTTGGCATAAAAATTTGAATAAGTTATCTATATTATTTCAAAAATATGTAAAAATAGAATTTGTAGAAAATTGAATGTAGTTTTTAAACTACTAGGTTTGTTTTAAAAAAAATATCTATTTGGTGAGAATTTAAAATTTCAATGCAGTAGTACTTAAATTTTAGGGAAAAAAATAAGAAGTAGGTGTTTGTCTGACCACCCTAACCACAATAAAATGATAATATTTTTTATAATATTTTAGATATAAGTAGAGGAATCATGTCTCGATGTGATGCATATTTTTTAATTTTTTCTAAAGTAAATAATTAATTATAAATTTTAATTACAACTTTTTAAAAATATAAAAACTTGTATGTCTAACCACCTTAACTTGGTCAAAACTTCATGAAATTCATTTTTTCTTTTTTTAATCCTATAGTATGTGAAGCATAGAATGTGAAACATGTTTTGGATTCAAAAAATATTATACCGTTTGAAATCTATAGATGTTTTTCAATCAACCTATCATTCGATACTTTAGTCGTAATTCAAATAGAAAATGAATAATAGTTATTTGTTGAATTCAATGTATAGCATAATGTAATTATGAGAAAACTAGATATAAAACTAAAATAGAAATATATCAAATCCTAACTAGCACAATAGAGTACGAGCAAGCATGAAAATCACAATAACAAACGAATGCAAACCCAAATCCATGCTAAACTCGATTTAGCTCCATTGCTCTTCTCCACCTGCATAAGAATGCAAGATTTTGAAGGTTGATTGTTGGAGGAATGTTGGTTGCTCAATTCAGCAGCATAACGACCTGATGAAAATGACAAATGGAGAATGCTATAGATAGATGGAAGACTAAAGAATGATTTTGACAGAGTGAGGATATTTAAGAATCCACCTTCATAAATGGATTGTGAGAGGTTGTATTTATAGAGCCTTGATGTGGATGGAGATAAAATTTGATAAGATTCAATAAGGATTTGATTTTTTTGTTTTATTTGATCAAGGAGGAAATAAAACAAGATAAGATAAGATGTGAAAAGATGAAATATTTTGATTCTCTTTTAAAGGAAATAAAATAAGATAAGATAAGATGTGAAAAGATAGAAAGATTTTGATTCTCTTTTAAAGGAAATAAATCCTGAAAAGGATGAGAAGGATAATTGAGGAATTATCTAACTAAATAAATTAATTAGATACAAATGAGTTTCAATTTTTGAAAGAAAGCGAAAATATCTTTTTAAAATTTTATTAATTAAATAAATATTTGATTTATTTAAAATTAATGTTGAATTTATGATTTCATCAATTAAATAATATAAATTATTGAATTAACATGAGAGGAATGGATGGAAATGATTTAATTAATTAAATAATATAAATTATTTAATTAGCATTGGTGGAATGGATGGATTATGATTTAGTTAATTAAATAATGTAAATTATTTAATTAACATTAGAGGAATGGATGGATTATGCATAGGAAAGGAATACATGAAATTAGTCAAATAAATAAGATTTATTTAACTAATTAGATAATGACATGGGTACCTAGGGAAAAACATACTACAAGATGTCTAAGTGATGCAATGTTGTGACAAAGTGTTGCAAGATGACATTTTTAGGTGTCTACATTTTGCCCTTCTTTGAGATGATGTTCGAGATGATGATATTTGTGTCGAGTAACATCATTTCAAAGAAGCTAAGGTATGGATAGAGGAAAATGGATGATGATATCAGAATATGATGATGATGGAATGGTGGTGCCCCCTCGAGAGGATAGGCAGGTTGGACAAACACGGGTAGGCTCTCAAAATGAAAGGGATGGGTCAAGAACTAAAAATGAAGGAATGGATAGAAGAAGTGAAGGATGCATTATGTTGCAATGAAAGTGAGCAACCATGATGTTTGATTTAGCACTAGACATTATGCACCAAGGTATAAGGACCAAGGTGATGATGTGTCTCATGCCCCAGTGTAATACAACCTTGTTTAGACATATGAGGAACTAAACTTAGAGCATTAAAGTCCTAATGCACAAAAGGTATGATGTGACCTTAGTTGCAAAGGATAGTACAAAAAGCTGCTCCAACATACACAAGATATGAATATTAGCTAAAATGATATGGATTTGATACAAATGAAAGATAAAATGATAACACACACAAGCAAGCAAGCAAGCATGCACAAATGATACCAAAATAAACAAGGAATTACCCCTGTCAAGCTGTAAATTGATGATTAATTGATTGATTGATGATAATGATAGTGTTGTCATTGTGGGGAATGATATATCCCTATATCAACACAAGGATGACTGATAATTGACTAATTGACTTGGATTGATGATGATAGTGTTGGGTATGTGTAGGATCATGATGGGCCAAAAAGTGGCAATATGATGGGTATGCGGCTGACGACTTTTTTTTAACCCAAAATTGATGAAATGAAAAGAGTTTTTAAAGGATATTCTCAGCTTTCCACCAATATAAATTATACTTTAATTTGAATTTAATAAGTAATTATTATTAATTTTCTATTCAAATTACGACTAAAGTCCTAATTGATAGACTAATTGAAAAACATCTATAGCTTTCAAATGGTATCACATTTTTTGAATCCAAAATATGCCTCACTTTCTATGCTTTGCATAGTATAGGATTAAAAAAAATAAAATTGAATTTCATGAAGTTTTGACCAAGTTAAGGTGGTCAAACATACGAGTTTTTTTATATTTTTTAAAAGTTGTAATAAAAAACTCATAATTAATTATTTACTTAGAAAATAATTACAAAAAAATATGCATCACATTGGGACATGAGTCCTCTACTTATATCTAAAATATTATAAAATTTTTTTATCATTTTATTGTGGTTACAGTGCTCAGACAGACACCTACTTCTTATTTTTTCCCTGAAATTTAAGTACTACTGCATTGAAATTTCAAATTTTCACCAAATAGATTTTAAAAGAAAAAAACAAACCTAGTAGTTTAGAAACTACATTCAATTTGCTACAAATTCTATTCTTACATATTTTTGATATAATATAGATAACTTATTCAAATTTTTACATCAAGTTGGCTAACTATGATTTTTCTTTTTTTTTTGCCACTTAAGGGCCTATTTTTTCTATGATAATCCCGCACATACCCTATTGTCATTGCGGGGAACGACATATCCCTAGATCAACACAAGGATGATGATAATTGATGGATTGATTGGGTTTACAACAAGATAAAGATCAAGACCAAAGGATGTGATTGGATAATTTGACAAGATTGATCGACTTGATTGGTATGTATTAAGGATTGACTTGCATTTGGATTATTGCTTGGATTGATTCGATTGAGTTGATTGGATGAAATGGTTTTGATGAAGATGATTGATTTGGTTGAATGGTTGGATGATTGGATTGAGGTGAGGGATTGAATCGATGAAATTGGAATAAGTAATTAGATGGATTGATTTTATTGCTTGGATTTTTGTTGGCTATTTGATTTTTTTTTGTATTTTTGGGGATATTTTGATTTTTTTTGTATTTTCAGAATATTTGATTTTTTTGGATTTTTTGAAATATTTTGATTTTTTGGATTTTGAAATTTTTGATTTTTTTGGAATTTTTGATTGATTGATTTATTTATTGGATTTTGAAATGTTATGATTTTTTTTTGGATTTTTTTGCGGATATTTTGATTTATTTTATTTTTTGAAATGTTTTGATTTTTTTGGATTTTTGAAATGTTTTGAGGTGACAAAGGATGAAAATTTGAGTAGCCTTTGTGCGAGATACCAATGACAAGGGGAAAACCAAGTCTAGGTGCAAGGAGATAGATGGGATTGACGAATGAAAGGGTGGGTGATGGGATAAGGGATAAAAGGCTCATGATAGATGGATGGTTGGAAATGATAGGTCACAGTGAATGGAATGGATGTATGCATCATAAGATAGAAAGGATGCAATTTCCAAAGACTATGTCACATAGGAATAACATGCCCCATTCTAGGTACAATACTTAGGTTTTTTTATGACAAAACTTATGAAAATAGGATAATTGTAGGCTTGTTTGGAAGGATGAGGTATGTTAAGAGATACCCAAAACATGTTTCAACCTTTTGCCCCTATATCTTCATCAAGATAAAAAGAAGAAGGGTGGATAAGTGGACTCAATATGATAGGTATGTATGATGGCTAAGATGGTAGGTAGGATGGAAATGATATGACATGAATGATAGGTTGGATAGATAAGACATTGTGCCCCCAAGTGTAAGTGACATAGAAGATCAACCTACACATGACACCTATTTGCCAAGTTTTCATTATAGTACTTATCCAGGATGCTTGTTTACTAGGTTTTCACTGTTGGACGAAGGGATTTCTCTTTACTTTTTTTTTTCTTTTTGGATAAAAGAAGGGGAATATGGATGGGAGGGACTCAAGTGTCCCACTAGAGATGAATGTCATTGCATGGACCATGTCAAACCTTATGCTCATAGATGTTGGTAAGGGATGACATGAAAGGGATATGGAGTAGGTAGATGATGGATTATGATGTGGATTATGGAGGAAAATAATGGATTATGATGTAGATTATGTAGGGAAGATGATAGGGTTTATATGGGACTTATGGAAAAGATGAATGAGGAGGCTTAGTCAAAAACACGGACCATAGGAAGATGGTGGGGGAGATATGTAGGATAATGGGTGAAGGGTGAGGAGATGGAGGTATGTGGAATTGTTGTGAAATGGAAGGGAACCATGACCAATGGTTGCACACACTATGATAAACGTTGAAGCTTTTGATGTGGATGGGGTGTAGGAAGCAATGAAGATGTTTGCTTAGGAGGTGGTGGATGTAGTGCTTTTGGTACCCACATAGACTTAGTATTTTTATGAATTTTATTTTGCTTGTGGGTTTTAGGAATTTGAAAATTTTGAATGGAATGAGAATGTGGGGTGGAAGTGGATGGTTGGGATTTTTTTGATGTGGATGCCTTGTTTGACTTGATTTCTTTTTGCTTAGGTACCCAAACCATTTTTTTTTTTAGAATTTTCTTTCGGAGGTATGGGCTTATATAGCTTTTTAGATGTACTTGGCTTTGAAATTTTGCAATTGTATGCTAAGGCATTAAGATCCTTACAATTTTTGACTTTATATGTAGAGGCATCCAAATTTTTATTTTGGAATCCTTTGGGTTTGGTGGAATGAGTGGAAGCTTCATGTTTAGACAATGTGTACATTTTTTGGTCATGGTTAGGAATGTTAGGGTATTTATGGCTAAATGGATAAGAGGATTGAATGATAGGGATATTAGGTGTTGAGAGTAATGGTGGTAAAGTGGATGGAGGGATATTAGGATTTGGAAGTAATGGTGGAAAAGTGGATGGTGGAAGGTGTATGGTCACATGCTTTTGACATTTGTAGGATGATGGAGGTGGAATGACAACATATGTCTTAGGTGTATGATAGGATTTATGATGGAATGAGGTGGACTTAGGATGCATGGAGGAAGTAACAAAATCTTGAGATTCATGTCCTTGGGGTGTATGTCCAAGGCTAGAAGAGTGTGGAGGGACTTTGACATGGATGGGCTCAAAAATAGCTTGTTCATGAAGGTCTTGACCTTTACCTTGGTGGTTCATGTTTTGGAGTATGCAATGGACAATAGGACTAGGTGTAGGTGGAATAATAGACATGAACTCCTTATTGGATGGAGAAAATGAAGCAAGGGAAGATAATGGTTGTTGTTGTTATAAGGAGGAACATTCATGAATGAGGGTGGAAAGACCAATAGGATATTGTAGACAGGTAAAATATACTGATTGACATCGTGCATTCGATCCTAACTTACTAACATTGTTTCTTCCCGAATCATCCCTCGGTCTAACCATTTAATCAAATTCCCCTATCTGATTAAATTCATCAATATTCGTCCCTTAATTAAATAAATCATTTTATCTAATTAAGTCATCTCTCTTGTTAATTAAATCAATCCATCTGATCTAATTATCCCTATTTAATTAAACAATCAATTTATTTGATTAAATCTCTAAAGTCTATCCATTAAATTAAATAAATTAAAACCTTATTTGATTTAATCTAACACTATCCCTTTTAATTAAATAAATCAAAATTCTTATTTAATTAGCCTCTTATCATATTCCTCTCTTATTTGATTTATATAAATCCATAAATCTAAGTCAAATAAGTCACATCATCTAATCTCCTGTTAAATTAATTAACCCTTGATTAATTTAACCTCATCTCATGTCCCATCCTCTACATAATGCAAGTTGCACATAAAAATAGATTTAATTCATTTATTAAATCTCTATTTTCCTCACAAGGTATTTTTTGGAATATTCTCTCAATTTGAATTCAAAAATTCCAATTCAACATGTACATCCAACAAGGCATTTAAATTCTCTTACATGTCCTTTTCCTTGAGACAAGTGGCATTTATTGCATTTTCCCTTCCCTCTTTCATGTCATTTCAACAAATTTGAATTTCAAATATTGGCATTTATTGGCACAAACCCCAAATCTTGCACATCCATCATCCATTCATAGCTTGACAAGTGGCACCATATCATTGGATGAAAGTTAGTCCCACATTGCTCAAATTTGGACATTCATCCATCTTGAAATCCTATAAATGAAGAGCTCATATCCTCATTTTATCATCCACAATCCAAGCAAAGTTACCATGCTCAAACATCTCTTGAATTCTATCCATCATCATTGAGTCATAGCTAGGTTTTGCAGATTTTTGGCTTGGAGTCTTCATTCTTCATCAACAAAGTGGATCAATCTCTTCAACATTCGAAGCTTGCATCATAGGAAATGGGAAAGGGCCAATTTTCACATCAAATTGGCACCAATTCCCCCATGGGATCAAGAGTTTTCATATCTAATTAGGATTTTATCTTGTTTTTGTCATTTTCATTGTGTTCAATATTTTCTTCCTAATTTGAAATTGTAAATGGATTTCATGGGGAATCCTTGTTTTAGCTTGCAAATCCTTGTTTAACTCATTTACTCATGTTGTTTTGTAGGTAACAAGATTGGGGTTCGCACATTTGGCACTAGAAGGAGGGTTTGAACTCATTAATTCTAACTTTTTCTTAAAATTTCCACATTTTTCTTCACACACAGGAAATTCCAACGTGGGCTTGTCAGTGTCACTGTTTTGTCACTGCGGGCTCATCAACGTCACTATTTTAACATCACGGGCTCATCAGCATTGCTATATGGCACCGTGTGAAACATAAACTACGATGCTGGACTCATCTCGCCAAAAAAATTTAAATTTTTAACTTTGCCGCTGGACTCGTTGACTTGCAGGACTTTTTGAAAATTTTGAAAACTCCGACGCTGACATAAACAGCGACATTGGGCGAAATTGCAACGCAATTGAGCTCTTTGTCTCAGCACAGAGTGTCGCTGACTGGTAAGCGGCGTTGTGAGAGTGATGCTAGGAGAACAAACAATGACGCCTTCACGAGTTGCGACGCTGGGAGATAGTAAAAGGGATAATTTAATTTTTTAGCACGTGTTTTGATTTATGATTCATTTACCTTCTGCTTTCTAGTTTTTTAACTTCTGTGTTTTTCCAGAATCTAACTATTTTTCATCTTTGTAGGTTGGAAATCAAAAATAAAGGAAGGAGGAGTATGGTGATGATATTTTTCCCAATCAAAGTGTTTTTAAACACTTAAGTGTTTGTTTAACACTTCCTTAAGAATTTTTCATCCTCTTTCATTCTTAGAACACTAGTTTTCATTTGGGTTTAAAAAGAACCTTTCAATTTCTTCTTGCAAAGGTTAAAATGAACAATAGGATCAACAACTTACTAGATTTTGTTTATGGGATTAAAAAATTGAACAAATGTCTTTCACTTGTGATTTGGTGCTCTAAAATGAACTCACATATTGCTTTGTGGATCTAAAAAGAACAAGTGTAGCTTTGTTTTTGTGAGAGCTTACTTAGACTAAAGCCAATGAAAAAGGACATATGTGCTTCTCTTGCGCTTTATAGCGATCTTGAGAATCAAAAGGCCTTTTTCATGACTTTGGGTTAAGAGAAAGCAATCACCTCCACACTTCGATTTGGCCTTAAAATTGAACAAAATCTTGTGCGAGTGTGAGTGGGGGCTTTGTTGCGTATGTTCTGTCTCCTTGTTGCCAACAAGGATTGATCAAGTTACGAATATTGTTCTTCATTCGCTTTTTTTTATCTTAGAGGGCCTGCCTTGGGGAAAAAGTACTCACCCAAGGGAACGACTCAACCGGTAACACTCTAAAGCCAAGAGTATTTCCAGCTGGGATATAAATGTGGCTATTGGAAGAAACACCAATATAACGTGGTTGACTTCGATAAGATGGATCCAAAAGGGGACTCTTGCCACGTTGGGTCAACTCCTACGAATGGAAAGTCCTTACTAAAACCCTTGTGCTAGAATTTTTCAAAATCCTTTATCTATTTGTTGGTGCAAGAACGTTCATTCTCAAGCCACCCCACACTTTTACGGTCTAGTAGAAATGGAAAACATGCCATGGGAGTTTCATGGGTGTTGATGCTTGGCTGCCCCATATAAGTGAGTGTCGTGGAGGGGAGCCAGTGGGGTCAAGCATCTAACCATTCACTAGAGATAAGCGTAGATGGACTTGTCCAAGTGGGAATCCAACAAATATTGTCTTATACATCCATAGGATTGTACTTATTCTTGGGTTACAAAATGCATTGCTTGATCGAAAACATCTCAAAAACAAACATTTAACATCATCCAAATTTCAAACCCTTTTGAGGAAAAATACAATTGACTCAATCCATATGTTATTGCTTGCCCTTGGGATTCACATCCTTAGAGGTTTCTAAACATTGGAATATACCTCAATTTGTCTCCTTAAGTAAACAATAGGAAACCCTTGCCTTAATGTCATTGAATTCCCACATAACATATCTTGTGGGGTTTGAAGAAATTAAGACATTGGACATCTTAGTTTGAAAACCTAATTGAAGAAAGTGTTTTTGGTAAAATAAAGACATTAAGCAAAGCTAAGCAAAATGAACTTTCATATGTGTTGAAGACTCCAAATACCAAAGCATAAATCATTGGTTGGAAATCAGAAAATGAATGTTCAAATGAAATCATTTCTTGGTTACAAAGGTCATTAGGAAGCATTTGCATGCTCTTCAATACCTAGGTGTAAGCAAAAAAAGTGTACCTTTTTAGGTTCATCTTAGGATCAAAACACATCAAAATATTTTTCATCCACCCTCCAAAACATCAAAACAAATTCCATCTCATCATCACCTTTTTGGAAAATCTTAAAATCATCTTGGATACTAGGCTTTATGGAAAAATCAAAATCATCAATATCATTGAGACAAAATCCTTGAAAACATTAGCAAAAACACCTTTGGCTAGGTATGTGTAGATGCATCCTTTTGCATATACTTAGTCAAAGTTATCAAAAATCATCTTGTCTAGCTTGGTGTATGAAGATGAATCCTTCTTCATATGCTTAGTAAAACAATCATCTTGTTTGAATAGGTGTGGGTAGATTCATCCTTCTCCTCACACATATTCAAATTATCATCCTTTGAACAAAGCTATCCCTTAGATCATCATCCAACATCTTAGGGTCCTTTTGTTCAAAAATCCAAATCCAAATTAAAATCAAAATCAAGGACAAAATCTCAAATCTCAAAACCAAAATCAAAAATCAAAATCCACAAAGTCCTAAAAGCCTAGTGTATCATTCAAGATTTATCAAAAGCCTAAACATCCATCCCCCAACATCATCATCATATCATCACCTTTGATCCTCAAGGCATCCTAAAACTTTATACTTTGGGGCATAAAATAACGATCAATCCAAAGAATCAAGAGATTCATCTCCCATATTCTCGAAGATTGATCCTTGTTTTATGGTTATAACTAGATCTCAATACAAGAAGAGTATGGAAGCCAACAAAGAAATACCCGCTTCAAGTGATCTTAGCCAAACAAACGCATAAATGAATCCAACTAAATCAAGTAATCCGTTGACCCTCTCATCATCGCAAAATACGCAAGACGAAAACCAAGGAGAGGACCTTACTTTTGGAATGTCTCGCAAGGAAATGACAGAAATGCTCCAAAATCTAGAGAATCATAAAATCGTCAACATCATGATGAGACTCAACCCTTCGTTATACATGCTTGAACTAGCAAAACAAGGGGCCAAGTTTCCTTCAGATTTTGATGTAAGTACTATAGTGGAAACATCCTTTCCACCTATCTCATCCACTATCCCCATTTCATCTACACCTCCATCCCAAAGCATCATGCAAAACATTCCGCAAAACACAACATCGTTTGCTCCAACCCAACCCAATGTTAACAAGGGAAACACATTTCTCAATGCTCTTCAATCACATTCCCTTGTTAATAATCAAAACTTTGATGCAAACACCACATTGGAACAAAATATACCCCAAAACCCATTACACAAAAATGTTCCTCACATTCCATCACGATCCATCATCATCATTTTTTCACGCAACTCCCCAAACACCTCTTCTCACAAATTCACAAGAAGAGGAAGATATGTTCGGACTAGGGGGCCTATTCGACACCACAATATCTTCACAACAACTCACACCCATCACATTTCCACCTCTTCCGCCATTTCCATTATCATCCACACCACTCCTTTGTTTAGGGCTCCCTCCTCTACCAAGTATCAATCAAACCTATATCCCAACCATCAATCAAAGCATTGCACCAAACACTCAAAATTTGTCATTGATATTGCAACAACAAACGACAAACACACAAGTAATGGAAACATCATCAAACATACCCCTAACATCACAAAGCATGGTCTCTCAAGGACCAACCTTCACATCAATACCACTATCCAACACCCAAAATATGAACACAACATCATCATCTACCACCATTCCAAATCCACCACCACCCCCACCACCACCAACTTTCACCACATCAAGCTAATACGACGCAACATTGCAAGCTACTTTTCAAAGAGGATGCCAACAAGTTCAAAATAAAAAAGCCTTACAAAAAGCCACTCAAGCTATGCAAGCTATGCAAGCTGCATTACAAGCGCAATAGGCACAACAAGTGCAAGATCTATTGCAACAACAACAACAACAAGCCACCCAAGCCGCACAAGCATTGCAAACACAAAGGGTCACTCAAGCACAACTTTTATTGCAACAACAAGCCGCACAAGCACAAGTAGGAAAAGCGCAAGCCCAGGCGCAAGCTCAAGCACAATCTCAATATCAAGCACAACAAGCTCAATATCAAGCACAACTTCTTGCACAAGCACAAGCAGTGCAAGTGCAAGCATATCAGCAAGCACTAAAGCAATACCAAGAGTAGCAAGAAGCAACAAAATTGGCAGCCAAACAACTAGCATTGTGGGAACAACAACAAGCACAACAACAAGCATTGTTGGAACAACAACAAGTGCAACAACAAGCACAAAAACAAGCACATATCCTAGTACAACAACAGCAAGATCAACAACAAGCGTTGTTCATACAAAAGCAAGTAGAAGCCTACTTCGCCCGCTAGAACATACCGATACCATCGAATAATGCACCAACCAATCCACCCATCCAACCCATGATTCAAACACCCCAAAACACTTTCATCCCACCCCCTGATCCTCAAAGTGATGTGACAACACAACTTAGGTTGCTCTCGCAACAAGTGCTCGACCTTCAATTAGGGTGAACAACCAAAACACTAAGCAACTTGTGTCCCTATCCATCTGATAGGAGCTTAGAAATGAAACCATTCCCTAAGGGATTTGAAATCCCCAAATTTGACAAATATCGAGGGATGGGAAACCCTGAAGATCACATCAGGGAATTCCAGGTTCATTGCATGGAGGTCGCATATGACGATACTTATCTGATGTGGCTATTTCCTAGGAGCTTGGCAGGCCCCGCTATAGAATGGTTCTCTCGCTTACCTTCAGTCATTAGAACATTCCAAGAAATCAGGGATGCATTCATTAGGAACTACACATGTAACATTGCAATGGATGTCAGTCTCGAACAACTATACGCTCTAAAACAAGGAAATAATGAATCTTTTGCTTCATTCCTTCAACGATGGAGATCCAAGGCCAATCAGAGCAAGTGGACCATGCTAGAAGAACAACAAGTCTGCACCATCATAGCCAACCTTGAAAGTTGCTTGGAATTTCATCTCAAGGTTCAGGGTATCACTACATATGAACAATTGATCTCCAAGGCACTCAGCATTAAAAGAACCCTTGTGACTCAACCCATAGAATCAACATCATATCACGAACAACAAAACAATCACCCATCATCTAATTACAATGATAAACCTTGCACGTGGGCAAGCAAAAAGAATGTTACTAATGATGGTGTCGTTGATGCCAAGGTGGTCATTAGTGGTCCATGCCAAAATACACCCACATCGCAAATCCAAAATCAATACCAAAACACTCATCACACAACATACCAACCCAACAACAATCCTACCATCAATAATCTCAATGATCAAAGAGGACCACCCCAACGCAAAAGTTATCCCAAACGAAAGTACGCTATTTTGGCGGAACCATTGGAGGACATAATGAAAAAGTTGATTGATGAAAAACTCATCAAGCCTCCTACATTCGAAAACTACCAAGAACCTGATGTCAAACCCCCTTGGTATAACAAAAATCAACTTTGAAAATTTCATAAAATCAAAGATCATACCACAAACAATTACATGAGACTCAAAAATATCATCCAAGATCTCATCAATAATAAAATCATAAACGTAGAACAACCTACCGAAAATCAGGATCTTAAAATCTACATGAATCTGATGCCAAATCATGGCAACAAAGGGAATAAAAATGAGAAAGGGAAGGGTATTGTAAATCATGTGTACGAAATAGTCATTGCTTCCCTAAATGAAAACTGCATGGTCGTCACCATCAAGGGCGCCCATGCTAAAGATTGTGGAGTCACCACAAGAGGCAGCAAAGTCACCATTGCAGGATCATCCCAACCTAATAGAATCCCTTCATCTAGATTTGTTCCACATAGCTACAATGTTGTAGAACAACTCAAGAGAACACCAACACACATCTCCATCATGGAGTTGTTAAAAATCTCATCAGCACATAAGAAGATCCTTGAGGAGGCATTAACCTCATCCACTGTCCCCGTAGATCTTGATGCGGAGCAATTCCAAGCTATGGTCAAAAATATCATAACGCCTAATCTCCTTACATTCTCTGACCAAGATTTCCCCGGCCAACCATCTCACAACCATGCACTTCACTTGGAAGCCATTGTCAACAAGAGCAAAATCAAAAGGGTCTTGGTGGATGGAGGTGCGGGTTTGAACATCTGTTCTCTTAGCCTTATCAAGCAGTTGAAAATATCAGAAGATTCCATTGACAAAGGAAAGGGAATCACAATAAGATCATATGATGACCAAGAAAGAGTGTCTTAGGGCATGATTAAAATCCCTATTCAAGTAGGGCCAATGCTCATGGAAACCACATGTTAGGTCTTGGACCTTGAATTACCATATAATATCCTCCTAGGACACCAATGGATCCATGCGATGAAAGCCGTAGCATCAACCTTCCACCAATGTGTGAAATTTAGACATAATGGACAAGAGGTCACTATCCACGGAGATCCTAAACCATTTTCATATTGCAAAAATATTGAGGCCAAGTATTAAAAAATCCCCCAAGTGCAAAAGAATGATGAGGGCCCATCCACACCATATATCGACCCCGCCACTCTCGTGTCCACTTCTGTGACAGAGACACCCGCCATCCCTGCCATCCCCACCATCTCTGATATCAATCTCATCATCTAGGAGGATGGTTTTGGAAGCTACAAACTCCCTAACAATGCTTTTATGATAGGAGAGTTACCACAATCTCCTAGATCACGGGGACGTCCACAAGAAAATCAAGCTTCTACATCACAAACCTATCCTGAAAACTATCCCGCATTCACAAGATGGGGAGATCTTGGCCATGAGGTTATTGAAGTAGATCCATCTCACATGTTGTATCAAGATGAAAGATTGACAGCTAATTTACCAATGGAAAAAAGAAGCAAGGGCCTGCAAATGATGCTTGCAATGGGCTACGATAGAAATCAAAGACTGGGACAAAATGACAATGGGCTCATAATACCTATCATGCTAGAGACGTGACCCCTAACAAATCTTGGTCTTGGATGTACCACTCTGAGAATAACCATACATGGCTGGGGTCCTCCGATTAGAACGGTTAATATTTCTCCTCATCCAGTACTAGTACAAGTACACTCACCAATAATCACAGGTAGAGAAACACATAACTTTATAACTGAGCCCTATATTAGTAGCGATGACGAAGATACCTTGACCAATCTACCTAGGTTATTCGAGGACACCACCTTGTGTATGATTAGCACCATATCCTTTGAACCAGACCATCCAAATCATGAGATCCACTTATTCTACCCCCAACTGATCGACTATGACCAACGAGGACCACCAGTTCTCGATACATTCGAAAATGATGAGGCACTCTCATAATTCATGGGATTGAGGGATAAAATTCTAGATGGAGATCATAAAGAATGCTTTATAATGGAGTTGGACACACATTCCTATTATGGGGAAATGATTGAATCCTTCAGTCGCAAAAGTGAGAAACTAAGAATCATATCCAAGTCCTTGAGTGAAAACCACACCGTGGCACTCTCTGACAAGAAAATAGTAAAAAGAAAGGACGTATCTAATGGTGAAAACCTCTCTGAGGCATCCGAGGATGAAGGATTCAATCTTCCTCTAAGAGCTATTCATCAAGAGAAGTCAGCAGTCTTGGCCGAAAAATGCAATCCTGTCAACCTAGGAATAGAGGAGGCCCCACATATCACATTCTATGTGGAATCACTATTATCAGAAGAGCAAGAACTCCTAGCAGCATTCCTAAAGGAAATGAAAATAAACTTTGCATGGAGTTATGCTGACATGCCAGGGCTAGTTCCAGAGACTGTGGTTCATCATTTAGCAGTATACCTAGAAGAAAAACCAGTAAAACAAAATCTTCAAAAGATGCATCCTCAAATAGCCTTGTTGGTCAAAATGGAGCTCAAAAAGTTGTTAGATGCAAGATTTATCTAACCAATTGATTATCCAGAATGGGTGTCAAATTTGGTACCTGTTTCAAAACCTGACGGAGCCATCATAATCTGTATGGACTTCAGAGATTTGAACAAAGCACATCCCAAGGATGATTTCCTACTTCCTAATATCAACATGATAGTAGACATGACAACAGGGCATCAGATGCTATCACTAATGGATGGATTTTTAGGATACAACCAAATCATGATAGCAAAAGAAGATCAACATAAGACGGCTTTCACTTGTCCATGGGGGACCTACTGCTGGAACATGATGCCATTCAGCCTAAAGAACGCAGGAGCAACCTATCAAAGGGCCATGACACTGATATTCCATGACATGATTCATAAAACAGTCAAAGACCATGTCGACGATATTCTAGCTAAGTCAAGAAAAAGACAAGATCATATAGCAACCCTAAGCCCTATCTTTGACAAACTAGAGGAATACAGTCAAACTAAATCCCAAGAAGTGCGTCTTTGGCGTACAATCAGGTAAATTGCTAGGATACATAGTCTCCATGAGGGGTATCGAGGTGGATCCAGTGAAGGTGAAGGAAATCCTTGAGATGGAAGCACCAAAGACATTAAAACAACTGAGAGGCCTCCAAGGCTGACTTCAATCCATCCGATGATTCATAGCGCAACTAGCAGACAAGCAGAACCCATATTCGCACTTACTCCACAATGGGGTAGCGTATAAATGAGATACAAAATGTGAAGAGGCATTTAACAAAATCAAGGAATATCTACTGACACCACTAGTTTTAATTCCACCCATCCCAAGAAAACCATTGATCTTATATGTGTCAACAACAATAGCAACCCTTGGAACTCTCCTAGCTCAGCATGATGAAAATAGAATGGAGAGGGCTATCTACTATATCAGCAGAACAATGGTCGGTCATGAGCTAAATTACTCATTCATTGAGAAAGCTTGCCTCGCAGTAGTGTTTGCATCCCAAAATTCAGACATTACATGTTGGCACACAAGATAAAGCTTATTGCCAAAATTGATCCCCTCAAGTATCTCCTATCAAAGGAAATGCTCATGGGAAGAATGGAAAAATGGGTAATGATATTATCAGAGTATGACATCGAGTATGTGGAGAGAAAAGCCATCAAGGGATAGGCTATTGCAGATCAACTAGCAGAAGCATCTATGTATTCTGAGAATCCCCTTGTCTCAGAATTTCCAGATGAATCTATTTTCAACATCAACGTAGCCAATCACTGGAAACTATACTTTGATGTTTCATACACACAACATGGATCAGGAGCTAGTGTCTTCTTCATCACCCCACAAGGGGATTGCATACCGAAGTTGTACAAACTGGCATTTCCTTGCACTAACAACATAGCAGAATACAAGGCTTTGACTATAGGCCTCAGGATAGTAGTGCAATGGAACATCATAGCTCTGAAGGTGTATGGAGACTCTCAGTTGATCATAAATAAGGTCAATAATGAATATACGACTAAGGATGATAAGGTCACGCCATACAAGAAATTGGTGGAGACTCTAAAGGAGTCCTTCATTGACATAACATCTCAGCAGATTCCAAGAACCAACAACAAAGCAGTAGACGCCATGGCTACAATTGGGTCTCTATTAGACATCCCTCATAACGTGCCAAAATATGAATTTCTGATTGAGCAGCTTCTTGTTCCCACATTCGAGGTACTGGAATTAGAATTCATGTGTGAAATCATTGGTCCAGGGGATCCTTGGTACCATGACATCTACACATATCTTCGCATAGGAGTCATACCTGCTGACCTCCCATCAAGCCTAAAACAAACCTTTATCAAAAAGGCATCTAGATTTGTCATCCTAGGTGATACCTCATACCATAGAAGCATAGAAGGTACCTTGCTATGTTGTCTAAATGCTGAGGAGGCATTAACCGCTCTAACCGAAGTTCATAACGGTATATGTGGCTCACACTCGAGTGGAATGACCATCACCAAGAAACTACTGAGGATGGGGTATTACTGGCCCACAATGGAAAGATAAGCACATGATCATGCTAAAAGGTGTTTACAATGTCAGCAGCATGGGGACCTCATCCATGCTCCAGCTCAAGAACTTCACCCCATCGTCACACCATGGCCCCTTTCACAGTGGGGACTCAATCTCATTGGAAAAATCACACCCACCTCATCCAATGGCCATAAATTCATCATCACTGCAACTGAGTACTTCACTAAGTGGGTGGAAGCCATACCCATGACATATATCACTGGGAAGCAGATCTCAAAATTTATCCTGAACTATCTCATCTATCGTTATAGTGTCCCACAAGCCATTATCTTAGATAATGGGACACCCTTCAAGAACTAGGAGGTTCGTGACTTGTGTGAGAAATTCAAAATCTAGCATCGCTTCTCCACCCCATATTATCCCCAAGGAAATGGCCAAGCAGAAGCTACGAACAAAACCATCCTCAAAATCCTTAAGAAAATAGTCAATGACGCAGGTCGTGACTGGTATCTGCAGCTTAATCTTGCCCTCCAGGCTTAACGAATCAGCATCTGCACACCCACTAGTGCCACCCCATTCTCCTTGGTCTACGGATCAGAAGCCGTACTCCCCATTGAGATCGAGCTCCCATCTCTCAGAATATCATTGCAAAACCTCATCACTGATGAGGACTATCGGGTATCAAGACTAAATGAGCTATAGTTACTGGATGAGAGATGCATAGATACTTTGAATCATCTGCAAGTCTATCAAAATAGACTCAAATGAAGCTACAACAAGAAAATCAGAAGCAAGACTTTCCAAGTTAGAGAATTGGTCTTAAAAGAAAATAAAAAAATGTCCCAAATCCCAGCAGCAAAGGCAAGTTCAAACCTAATTGGTTACGACCTTTCGTCATAACAACAAGTTATAAATCAGAGGCATATCAGCTATCAACACCCAAAGGGGAACCTCTGTAGGAGCCTATGAATAGCTCCCATCTCAAAAAGTTTTATGCCTAAATCTTTCAAGGTATAAAACCAAAAAATCCAAAAAAATCAGAAAAATTCCTAAAAAAATGGTTACTTAGGCGAAAATCTGGCAAACAGGTGTCTTGGTAACAAGCAAAAAATAAAAAAATAAAAAATCCAAAAAATTAGAAAATGGATCAAAAAAATTGTCCTCTAGTGAAAACCACTTTGGTGGCACTTTGGGCAAGTACCTCGGTGAAAACCTGGCAAATAGGCGCCTTGCGTAAATAAGCACTTTCCATCCACCAGGATCTTTATGGCTTGTTCCGCATCATCCATCCATTTCGCTTCCATCATCCATCGCATTCAGGTCACCATCCATCACTCATCCACTCGCATCCACACCATAGCTTGGTCCTATTTTCATATCGTAATCCCTCCTAGCACTACTAGGCCTATCCTCAAGGTTAGTTTGTCCTGCCTTTATTGGGGTAGTCTATTACATCGCGCTGGGGGAACATTCTCATCAGATCAGATTCGTGTATATTCTTAAAGTCCTCAAATCATAAAATCCAAAAACATTAGAAAATCAAAAAATCCAAAAACATCAAAACATGTCAAAAAGTCAAAAACAAGGTCGTCTAATCGAACTACGTCGTCTCTGAGCTTGAACGTAGGCAAGGTTGATCTTTTATCATCCCCCAAGACATTTAGGTCAGTCCTATAGGAGTCTGTCATAATAAACTGACATTTCATCATGTATATCTCCATCTGTAAATCAGTCAAGTCGTCAGTCGAACTATGTGGTCTCTGCGTGTATAACGTAGGCAAGGCTAGTCTTTTGACCAGACCTCGAGACCCCTAGGATAGGTCTTAGGTTAGTCTCCTTGTCAAAACCTCATAAAATCCCAAAACATTTGAAAATTTGAAAATAAAAACATTTACAAAATCTTGAAAAATACCAAAAATAGCCTCAAAACATTGCAAAACATCAAAAACATCCAAATATTTGAAAAAAAATCCATCCATCTCATCTCGCTTGCACCTGCAATAACACCACTCATAATAAATTGATTGTCATTATCAACCTTTGGTGAAACCATCGGAAACAAGTCTAGTAGGTTTAAAAGTGAAAACTCAAAAATGTCAAGTCTAAAGTCTAAGTCAGTGCGTAAGCAAGTTGGTTATCTCTTCTTATCGGTAACACATCATCTAAATTGGTCCCATATCAATCATCCCTTATAAATGAAATGACATGCTGCCATCCACTAACATGTCCTAGGATGAATCCTTCCTACAGTGGGCATTATCTTTTGGAAATAAGTTTCGGTTATCATCTTAGAAAACACATCCTCTTTCTGTTAGCGGTACTGAAGAGAATCAGTTTGTTTGTTTACTTGGTCTTTATCTTTTGACTTATCTTATTTTGTGCTCATTCCAAGGACGTCTCGATGATATCCCAAAATAGCGGATTTAGAGAAATAGGAATGGGGCAATGATCATTATCTTTTGTTTGTTGTGCTTGTTGGGCGTTCTCACAATATAACGTCGGCGAATACTTGCTTTGTTAGGTATGTATGGAAGAGGTCAAGGGCAACTTGTTGACTATTACAGGGATAGGTTTACCTTTCCATGTTTTGGTTTGAGGTGTCTAAAACTTCTGAAATACATCCTAGCAAGGTTTTCGTATGTCAGGTGTGAATGAGAATACTCCTATCTGATTGTTGAGTCAAATTCCATCACACTAGGTACAACGCCATCCTGGTTTTCTATACCTTGATGCATTGTACCACGTGTGTTATCAAACATAAGAAAATTTTCCCCTTTGAAAATCCCAATTCCTTGGCAAGTAATCATCACCATCATCATCATCATCATCATCATCATCATCATCATCTGCATATGTTTCATCTTGCGTCTTGTTGAAATGACTTCTTCTTTTCTTACTAACCGCACTAACAAAGTACTATGACAGTTGATCATCATCACCATCATCATCATCGATCCTACATCCATAAATCATTAGCATATTGCATAACCATATCATATAGGAAACATATGCATTGCATAAGAATATCATATAGGAAACATCACATTCTTATCATCATATAAATAGGTTATCATAAACATTCTTCATAAATAGGTGCATCCATGACATTGCATTTTACCCATTGCATTGCATCGCATAGCATTCATTTTGCATTTCATAATCATTTCATATTACCATCCAAATCATCACATAGCATCTATAAAATCATTCCATAATCATTTTTACATAAGCAATAGGTATATAAGAATTTAATTCATTAGGCATACATACTTGCATGACATAAATGATATCATATCATCGCATTACGTTTACATTATGCATCAGCATATTACCTTGCATTAACATATCATTGCATCACATACATCATCATTTAGGATAATAAAATTTGTTATTCTAAGCATCTCATAAAACTATTTCATTTGCATCATATCACGACCATCACATCATATTACATACATCCATAAATCATCTCATATATAAGCATTTTCTACACATCATTTGCATATACCATAAATCAAATCCATTTCACATATTGCATCGACGTAAAAGAAATCATCATATAGATAACATCATTGCACATCATATCATAGGTTAGCATAATATAGATCTGTTAGTGATAATCATAACGCATACATCATTAGAAATAAATGCATCCATAAAACATCACTGCAAAGCATATAAAAATAAATCATACATGCATAGATAAAAGAACACGGTACATTGCATCAAAATCAGCTCATATATATCATATCATCAATGATACTGCCATAGTACAAAGAATAAAATTGGATCACTGTACATATATGTCAATTGGTACAAAACGCCCATTGGGCTATAAAAAATGAGCCCATAAGGCACAAAAAATGTATCATCTGGATCAGGCCCGATCTCCGTGAATGATGCCATCACCCCTATCACTGTGACCCTCTGCTAGTCTCTGGCTGGCCCGCTTTGAGTGCTCTGGGACCCAATCTGCTCTGGGTACAGTGTCATGGTAGGCCTGACGGTAGTACTCTATCTCTCGGATATCATCCCTGTAAGATCACATCGACACTGTACCCTGAGACAAGGAGGCTTTCATGCTCTCAATCTGCTGCCTGCAGCCTAGCTCTGTGGCTACCTATAGCTCTGCAGCCTATCTCTGCTGCATAGCCTAATCCCTCTCTGCTCTGAGATGCTCTCTCTTAGCCCTCGCCTAGTCCCTCTCTGCTGTCACTTCCTAGACCTGGGCCTGTAGCTATAAAATCAAATCATCTCGTGTGTCTTCCTACCTTGCCGGTTGTACCCGTGGTTACGCATGAACCTGGTCCTCACCCTTAGCTCGTGGTGGTGGCACTGGCAGATCTTGATGCTAATCCTGCATATGGACGTCCTCATGACCTAGCTGAACTAGGGGCACCCCTGGTGGATCCTATCGAATCTCAACCCTTAGTCCTCGCCCTTGTCCTCGTCCTCTCCCCCTGCCTTTGACCCTGTGCACCTCTGGATCCTCACTCAGAACGGTCAATCAAAGAGGAGGTTTGAACCAGTCTCTATAGGCCTATGTAGTGCCCGAATCTGCCAAGCCCTGATCATAAGCCCACGGTTGGGCTACTGACTATCAAAAGCTGACAACTACCTCAGAGGTAGGAATACGAGGCCCCCATGACACCTATGTCATGCTGCGTGCAAAGACAACTACATAGTCGTCATCTGGTCGATCCTGTGGCTCTCTGAACTGACACTATATGTGCCTAGGTAGATATCTCTCAATCATCGTATGCTCCCGCCCCTGCATGTATCAATCCTGGTGGCAGTAGAAGAGCTAAGCATCATCGTTGACCCATCCGGGCCGACCAAAGTATGGATGCCAAGTAAAGACAAGCATCTCATCTAGGACATGCCTCCAGTAGGGGATACCATGCTCGCCAATGTGTGTGAAGGACACACCACCTTTGTATAGTGCCATGAGGGCATCCTATGCCCCCATTGGAACTGGAATGACCCATGGACGTAGCACAGAAATGTGCTCCCACACCCAAACATGAAGGAGTGTCACTCCAGCTCCCAGCGCTCGGCCATCCACGTATACGTACTCATGTAGATCCCTGTAAAGTGAGGCGAGAAGGACAGGCCCCCATGCAAAGTGAACTAGCCTGTCCCAGACCATCCTCTCCCAGTAGTAACCCCAACTCGGCCTGAAATACCGCCCTCATCTGTCTGGGGCAACCAAATGTGAAATGATCGCTGCAATCGTCCAATAGAAGGGAGGTGCTATAACTCTGTACCGCTCTAGCTTGATTTGTCCCTCGCAGTAAATAATTTCTTGAGTGGTGAGGACTCAAATGCAGCACTCACGTCCCTCCTCCATATCATAGATCACCCATCAACCATGAATGGGCAATTGAATAATGCGCCAAACGTCCTCCAAAGTGATGGTCGCCTCACCAGTGCGAAGATGAAACGATGATGTCTCATTGTGCCACCTCTCGGCCAGCGCTAATAGCATCCCTAGGTGTGTGCACATGGGTGCATCATATGCAATATGCCATAAGCCAGCGACTCCTAGTCGGTCCTGGTCTCTGTTGCTCAAGTCTCGCAGGACACTCACCAAATCCCGCAACCGGTGCTCCCGAGAATAAAGCTCCCTAGGCCCATCCTACATAGGGGAAAGTCAACATGTTAATTTTTTTTGGAAAAATCCTGGCCTAACGCTCCAAGCTCGCTTCTAGCAGCACAGTTTGTGATGGCGTCGTAGTTTGAGTTTACTCAAACTCTGATGCTAGACCCTAAATTAAGCCAAATAGATCCGCCGTGGCGCACTTTATCCCCAGTGTCGCAATTTTCATAAAAAGGGCGTCGCTGCGGTGCACTTTAACCAAATAGGCCCGCCGAGCCCAAGCCCAGTGGTAGACTTTTTAAACTCCAAACCGCACCGCTGTAACACAAAATGGCCTAGCGTGGTGCAATTCAAGTGCTGAGCGGTGCTATAATAGTGCCGCTAGAGGCGAGCTCATCCTTTAAGCAAGTAATAAATGTGTTAAATGAAAAAATTAAGCTTCGGTTAGGGTCACATACCGGTGCCCCAATGCCAGGTGGCCGTTGGTATGTCTGAACTCAGTTCGAGATGTGTAGAGGAAGCTATCATTGCGCCATATTGCTAGAGGGTCAGAGGTTGAATCTCAAAGTTTGCTAGCAGAGGTGTGTGAAAATGACTTGAAAGTGACCCCTCGAGCCCCTTTTAAGCCTAAAAATTAGGGTTTTTTAACTCTAAATAGTTGTCCTGCTAGGGTTTTAGACCCCTGAACCTATTTTTGTCTGTTTGAGGCTTGTTTTTCATCGTTTTATTATGTTTAGACACGTTTTTAGCCTCCCAGACCCCTTTCGGACCTGTCGAGCACTTTGTCACCTTTTTTCGCGAGATCACCCAAAAAAGTAAAATTTTTGTCCTATCTCTCGAGGGGGCACTATAATGGCATGTTTTCTCTCGCCATGCAGCAATGTGGCAAGTTTTAAAATATTGAAATTTTTGGCTTTGATCAAGATCGGTTATTCTTTGAACCAATGCAACAAGTGCATTGCTTCAAAGAGGGGCAAAATGTAGACACGTAAAATATATTGATTGACATCATGCATTCGATCCTAACTTACTAACATCGTTTCTTCCCGAATCATCCCTCAGTCTAACCATTTAATCAAATTCCCCTATCTGATTAAATTCATCAATATTCGTCCCTTAATTAAATAAACTATTTTATCTAATTAAGTCATCTCTCTTGTTAATTAAATCAATCCATTTGATCTAATTATCCCTATTTAATTAAATAATCAATTTATTTGATTAAATCTCTAAAGTCTATCCATTAAATTAAATAAATTAAAACCTTATTTGATTTAATCTAACACCATCCCTTTTAATTAAATAAATCAAAATCCTTATTTAATTAGCCTCTTATCATATTCCTCTCTTATTTGATTTAAATAAATCCATAAATCTAAGTCAAATAAGTCACATCATCTAATCTCATGTTAACTTAATTAACCCTTGATTAATTTAACCTCATCTAATGTCCCATCCTCTACATAATGCAAGTTGCACATGAAAATAGATTTAATTCATTTATTAAATCTCTATTTTCCTCACAAGGCATCTTTTGGAATATTCTCTCAATTTGAATTCAAAAATTCCAAGTCAACTTGTACATCCAACAAGGCATTTAAAATCTCTTACATGTCCTTTGCCTTGAGCCAAGTGGCATTTATTGCATTTTCCCTTCCCTCTTGCATGTCATTTCAAGAAATTTGAATTTCAAATATTGGCATTTATTGGCACAAACCCCAAATCTTGCACATCCATCATCCATTCATAGCTTGACGAGTGGCACCATATCATTGGATGAATGTTTGTCCCACATTGCTCAAATTTGGACATTCATCCATCTTGAAATCCTATAAATGAAGAGCTCATATCCTCATTTTATCATCCACAATCCAAGCAAATTTACTATGCTCAAATATCTCTTGAATTGTATCCATCATCATTGAGTCATAGCTAGGTTTTTCAGATTTTTGGCTTGGAGTCTTCATTCTTCATCAACAAAGTGGATCAATCTCTTCAACATTCGAAGCTTGCATCATAGGAACTGGGAAAAGGCCAATTTTCACATCAAATTGGCACCAATTCCCCCATGGGATCAAGAGTTTGCATATTTAACTAGGATTTTATCTTGTTTTTGTCATTTGCATTGTGTTCTTCAATATTTTCTTCCTAATTTGAAATTGTAAATGGATTTCATGGGGAATCCTTGTTTTAGCTTGCAAATCCTTGTTTAACTCATTTACTCATGTTATTTTGCAGGTACCAAGATTGGGGTTCGCATAGATATGATGGAGGACTTACAACATGGTCGATAGTGGGTGATGAAGGATCATTAGGATCTTGATTAGCATTGTGTCCACTTAGATCCCAGGTATTTTTTTGATCTTCTATGTGTGCTTTGGAGGCACTTGTCTCATCATGGGAAGTGGATGTTTTTGTATCATGGATGGGTGAGGTGGCAAGCTCTTGACAATGGAATGCATAAAGTTGGCTAAGGGGATCATTATGGTCTTCTTGATTATAAAAGGGGTCTTGATCAAAGATGATAGATTGATCATGAATAGCATTAGGTGTGCTATGAACAGAATCATTAGGAGGATGTTGATATTTATGTCGTTGAGGGGCTAATGTTTCGTCATGTTTAGGATTTTGCTCTTGACATACCTCATGACTTATTTGAATGGAGGTGGAAAGGGATGACTCTTGAATGGACTCAACATGTTCTAAATGGCCAAAAACATGGAGACATGATGGAGGTTGACTTGGACTTAATGGGGAAGACTCTTGAATAGGCTCAAGGGGGAGAATACATGATGGGGTTGGAGGAATAGGCATGGTGTTTAAATAATCTTTGGTAGGTTCAAAAATATGAGTTGGATGACATGGCGATGTTTGATTCCTTGCTAGTAGCCCTTGGGTCACATCCTTTTTAGGTGTATGGGTGGGCTTGGGTAATGCCATAGGTTTACTTTTTAAATGTTTGAATTTAGGGCATAGATTTGATGGATGATTAGATGATAGTGGGGGTAATGAAGAGTTTGATGTATTAGAAGGTGGAGAGGCCAATGGATTACGACTAGGACATAATGGCTTAGGGATAGGAATTTGATTGGATAGTGGTATGATATACTTAGAGGGTTCATGACCTAGATTAGTGTTCCCCTTATGAATGGTTGCATTAGAACATGACGAAGTTTGACCTTGTTGCAAGGTAGAACTTAAATTCACATGTATTTTTTGTGATGTCACTTGATAGGTTGACGTGGCATTGACATAAAAAGAAGTGGATGGATTATATTGGTATGAGGTAGCATTGGTTTATAATGAATGGATATGGGGTGATGTTGTGATTGTTGGATTTGACAAGTGGCAATGAATTGATTGGCTTGAGCTAGGAGGTGTTGGATTTGAGGTGATTTAATTTGTTGAAAATTTTGGAAGAGGGTTTGAAGGCTTTGTATTATTTGGTGGTCTAGGGGTTGGGGTATTTGGTGAAGTGTTTGAAGGAGGTTGTGAAGTTGGGATGCTAGGTCTTCTAATCTTGGCATGATGTTAAATGATGTTGACTAGATTAAAGAAATGATGATGATTAGGATATGATGTAAAATGACAAGATTGGTTGATGTGGAAAGTGTTTATTAGAAGTTTGACTTGGGCAATATAAAACACAAGATTTCACATGTAAATGCATGAACACACACACCAAACACGATAAATTTGTCTTTCAAGATTAAATGTTATGATTAAGCAAACAATTGAATACACAACAACAAGCCTAATGTGAGTCAAGTGGGTATGGCTAATTAGGTCTCAAGCTAGTCTACACAAGGTTGACTAAGGAATGATTTGGAAGAAAATCCTTGCCACACAGCTAGGAGAAAGGGGTAACCCACCCTTCACCTTCACTTCCCAAAGGTATAAATTTCTTTGGGGCTTAGCCAAGAGTGACAAGATTTTAACTCCCAAACAAGCACATCTTTCGATTCGCACTTCAATTAAGGTCATCCCTAGGGGTGATGAAATCCCCTAGCAGGCCTCCTATGAAGGGTTTGACAAAAGCAAACCAAGTGAGGTGTTTGTGATCACACACACACACTTAATTCACACTCGCAGTTGTTAATTGACCTTAGAAATGAATTGTGTGTATGCAAACAATGGAAGAACTTGTTCTTTTTAATGCAAAACCAAATTTGTAGGAAGACAATGGTTAATTTTAGATATGATTTTCAATATGTGATTAAATAAAATATTTGTTTTAAGAGCCCAAATCCAAATGTGTGACAAACAAGATTAAGAGATGAAAGATTAAACGAGTGCACCTGGAAGTTTTTTCTTTCCAATCTAATATCTATGATTGATATTGCTGCTACTATAGCTCCTTATGATCACCTACAAGATCAAAAACTGATATTATAATACAGCCATAAAAAAATAAGCTCATCAGAAAATTGCAATTTCAAATACATGTTTTTAACATAGCCAAATTAGATCTCATTATTTGAAGATGTTATTGATCTGAAAAATAAAAAATAAAACAAGAGATCCTTACTAATTTTCTAAGAGCTTTCCAGAAATGTAAAGAAGTCAAAAAAATTCTCTGTTTTGCACTGAGAAACACAGATTTGTGAAAACCATACAAAAAATGAAGATCATATTTTTTTGCATTGTATTTGACCTCCAAATAAAATTTGTAAAACATAGACCCCCATTAGAATTTCAATATTTTTCCAAAAATATAAAAAATTCTGAAAAAATCATGGATTTTCATCCACAAAATCAATTTTATGAAAAAACATAAAATTACAATAACTCCTACAAATATAACAATAAACCCTCAATATTCATACTATATCCTCTTGAGATGATGTACAAGACTTTGTAAAAATATTGTAGAAAAATTCGCAGCTATGTAGAAGATATGAAGAAATTTGGAAAACCTGGGGTTTTATCCAAAAAAATGGCAGATCTGCAACAAAATGTCAATAAAACCTACAAAAAAGCAAGCTAGATCAAATGATTCACATCGGGTTCACCAATGTAATTAGGAAAAAATCAGATATAAAACTAAAATAGAAATATATCAATCCTAACTAGCACAATAGAGTACGAGCAAGCGTGAAAATCACAATAACAAATGAATGCAAACCCAAATCCACGCTAAATTTGATTTATCTCCATTGCTCTTCTCCACCTCATAAGAATGCAAGATTTTGAAAGTTGATTGTTGGAGGAATGTTGGTTGCTCAATTCAGTAGCATAACGACTTGATGAAAATGACAAATGGAGAATGATAGAGATAGATGAAAGACTGAAGAATGATTTTGACAGAGTGAGGATACTTAAGAATCCACCTTCATAAATGGATTGTGAGAGGCTATATTTATAGAGCCTTTATGTGGATGGAGATAAAATTTGATAAGATTCAATAAGGATTTGAGTTTTTTGTTTTATTTGATCAAGGAGGAAATAAAACAAGATAAGATAAGATGTGAAAAGATAGAAATATTTTGATTCTCTTTTAAAGGAAATAAATCCTAAAAAATATGAGAAGGATAATTGATGAATTGTCTAATTATATAAATTAATTAGATACACATGAGTTTCAATTTTGGAAAGAAAGCAAAAAGATTTTATTAATTAAATAAATATTTGATTTATTTAATTAATGTTGAATTTATGATTTCATCAATTAAATAATATAAATTATTTAATTAACATTAGAAGAATTAATAGAAATGATTTAATTAACATTAGAGGAATGGATGGATATGATTTAATTAATTAAATAATATAAGTTATTTAATTAACAGTAGAGGAATTGATGGATTATGATTTAATATTAATTAAATAACATAAATTATTTAATTAACATTAGAGGAATAGATGGATTATGCATAGGATGGGAATACTTGAAATTAGTCAAATAAATAAGATTTATTTAACTAATTAGATGATGAGATGGGTACCTAGGGAAAAACATACTACAAGATGTCTAAATGATGCAATGTTGTGACAAAGTGTTGTAAGAGGACATTTTTGGGTGTCTACACATAATTTAGATTGGTGGAAAGCTAAGAATCTCCTTTAAAAACCCTTTTTATTTCATCCGTTTTGGGTAAAAAAAAAGTTGTCAGCCACATACCCATCATATTACCACTTTTTGGCCCATCATGATCCTGCACATACCCTATAATAGTTAGGGTTAGTTTTTATTGCTATTTGCATCATATCACACACAAAATCGCATGATTTAGGGTGAGAATTAGTGGCTTATCATTTTGATTTTGGTAAACCCTATTTTCCAGTTAATAACATCTATATTCTTTTCTTCATCCTTTCTCTCATCTTCTTTTCTTTCCACATGTACTTCGTCATTATGTTGGCCCTTATCTTGACCTATTTCTTGGAGATTCTCTTTATTTTTCTCATCTCTTTTATCATCATCTTCTTTTCTATCTGAACAATGCTCATCCTCTCCTGGATCTATATCCTTGATATCTTCTTCATTGTGCTCCTCATCTTGTTCATCCTCTTGCTCTTTAGTAGATGTTTCCACATTGGACTATTCATCAAATGTACTTAAATATCTATCTTTTGGAGTCTTTTTTCCCTCATCATTTGAAGCCATCTCATCCAAATTGATAATTTTGAAGCCTTCATCAACATGTTGGTAATAGTCCTCATGATCTAATCCTACAAATTCCTTAATAGCATTGATTGCTTCATCAATCTGCTACTCACTTTTCTTTTGAATTTTCTCCATAATATCTTCCATCAATGGTAGCTCAGTAGGAGGAGGAGGGGTTGGTAGAGCAGTGGTCAATTGGGTCATGAAAAACATAGTTTCAAGAGACAATATAGACTCCAATAATTGGTGGGGCATATTTTGTAGATAGGTAATAGAAGAATAAGGTAAAGTAATTGATGCCAAAGGGACAGTGGACATATAGGGTGGCAAGGTGGAGAAAGTAGGTTGTGGATCCGAGAGTGAAGAGTAAGATGGGGGAGATGAGGTTGATGAGGAGGAATCAACCATGATCATGGAGATGGTCTGAGTGGTAGAGGAGAGGTGGATTGAGATGTTCATAGTAGGTAGGGATGATGTGGGAAGCGGAGGTGGAATGAAGGAAGATGGTGCAGCCGAGGTAGATGGAAGTGGTGTAGTGGATGGTGGAGACAATTGTGGTTTATCTTCCTCCTCAGGAGGAGAGGACTCTTCTTGTATTTTTGACATTTTAGGAATGAAGATTCCTATTTTCTTTTACATTTTTGGTGGCCTTTTCCCTTCCACCATCTTCCTGGTGTAAACCCTTTGCTTGGGCTGCCCTTTTGGTATTTATTTCCTTTTTCTTGATCAAGTAGTAGGTGAATATTTTGGAGCTTCACCTAATGAACCAGCCTCAACTTTGGTCTTAGTCTCACTTTTAAGTGCTTCTTCTTTTTCCAATTCTCCATATGTTAGCTCAATGCCCTGTTGCTCTAATTGAGACACCTAATCATCCAACCAATTTTTTGTTTGTTGTACCAATGGGCACATGATTATGTCCAAGTCTATAATCTCTGGTTCCACCCAAGCGATGACCAAAAAGGGAGCCTTGGAAACAACATTAAATTCCTTCTCATCAAGAGTATTGTCATCCTCTGACATTTGGTCTAGAAGAGGAAATAAATCAACATACTTTATGAATTTTGTATTCATTCTCATATAGACCCACTTCTAGACTTCTCGATCATCATTATAATTGGCCCAAAATTCTTCATTATGTACCTTGTGAATGCATTATTCCGCAACTTGTTTTTTCATCTTTCCACATGGGTCTATGTATCCTCACTCAGTGTGCAACACAAGATCATATTCTACAATTTCTTTCTTTGAATATTTTGCACAAGGAGCAACATGACACGAATACAACCCTTGACCAAAGATAATAGGATAAGGGACTCCTACATAGTGTTTTGATTGTAGCAACAAATGAGAAGCATACAATTGGTGTGTGAGCTCTAGCAAGATTATCATGTTGCTTGGATATTTGGGAAATTGATATGGGAATCCTAAGAAGCCTTCAATTCTCAAGTAGGTGAATTTTAGGAACTGGATGAACCAGTACCCAAAGTTATTTATCAATTCCTTCACATAATATGATAATTGCTTGTTGCAATCATTTTCCAATGTTTGTAGAATATGTATAATGGAGGCATCATTCACCCTCCCATAATTCTTCTTGTAGTTCATGTACTATAGTTGTGGATAATAATTGTAGACAATAGTCTATCCCTTGTTTTGAAGTCACCAATATAATTCAACATCTTATAAGGAAAATTTTCTACCAAGGGATATATAATGCAAGAAGTCATATTAAATTTATGAGTATTCTTCACTACAATGAACAGCCTGGCGTGTATATTATCACTTATCATTAAATTATCCAATTAGATCTTATACCCCCCCTTAATATTTTCTCTATGAAGTACCCCATCCACTCTTCAAAGATAGAAGAGGTTGGGAGTCCCATCACGCTGCTCAGAAGTGTTACAAGATCATCAAATTCTTCTATGAAGTCACTCTGATAAAGCTTATAGGGTAGATTTCTTGCACTAGGGAGAGAATCAAGCATCCATACCTAACTTATTGTCTTCTTACAAGCCACGAGGTTTTCTTTCCATACATTTGCTGCATATCCCTTTTTGAAATCTTCCATCTTATCAAATGAAGAGATCCTGAATGTTTTCCCAATTGACATGGGAGTCAAGTTAGCTAATACTCTCCTATGAATAGTCACTATTCTCTTAGTGTCTTGATGATAGCATCCTAGGCATCCAAATATCAATTTTGGACTGACCAAGGCTTGGTGGAAGCGTGTTGATTTTGCAATACCACTCTTCTTTAACTTCCATGCTTCTTTAGGTTTACTAGGACACGTTGTCAGAATTCATCAATGTTGTTCTCACCTAAAATAGTGTCTTTCACCTTGTCCTGTTGTGTCATGATCTTCAAGGTACACTTGACTCCATGGAATTTGTACTTCGTTTTGGCTTTCTCCTTCTCACTCTTTGTAGCCCTAGTGTTCTTCTTGTGTTTGTTAGTATTTTCAACTTGTTCCATAAATTCTACTTGAAGAACACGTAATAAATACCTTGATAAATTAAGGAGAAGTATAATATTACTTAGATCATGATCAAACATCACCAAATACATCAAACATCCAAGAAAAATCATTAAATTCACTTATTTCCATCACTTTCTAGCCATTTGTGGGTTTTACCATTTTGCAGGCCAGAGTCATGCAAGCGCTGTCAATGCAGAAGTTGTCGGAAATGGCACTAGTGTAATGGCATTCTGAAGATGGCATCCTCCATTCATATTTTTCCATTAGAAAAATGTCAAGCTATTTTAATGTAAATGCATTTGAACATGTGGAAAATATGATTTAAGGATATCCAAAGTCATCACTTTCATTAAATTTTCCCTTTTGATCTTTGTTGAAATTCCTAATGCAAAAGCCGTGAGTGTGGATGTTGGTTAAGTGTTCACCAAAAAAATGACTTGTGGTAGATGGCATTCTACAGGAAGCTTCTCGTACCATAATTTTCGTATTCATTTTATACTTGGAAAATTTTGATGTGGAGTTGTTTAGCACGTGGGAAAATAAAATCAAAGATATGTCAAATCATCTAACTTACGAATTTCATTATTTTGAGATTTGCAAAAAATTACCTTGTGGAAGCCATCAATGTGGATTTCGTTGAAGCTTAGGCTGCTAAAAACTCTTTGGGGATTTGGCAACCCATAGATGGCTTCCCGCAATGGAAAATCTGCAAGCATTCTAGACACTTAATTTTTTAAGGCTCAAATATTTAAAGGCTTGTTTTGACACATGAAAATCAATTTTCATAGTTTTAGAAGCTTGTTTAGATGATGCGGAAGAGGTGCATGCAGAAGCCACATTCCTAGGTGTCATTTTAAGTTATGTTGTAAAATCAGTCTAAAGCTATTGGAAACCCTTAGATGGCTTCCCACATGAAGATTCCCACAAAAGGTCAAACACTTAGAATTTTTCATTTTGAGCTCAAATAAGGAGTGAAATCATTAAGGTTGAAATTATTATCGATCATAACTCATTCCAAGGCTTCATGGGAAATTATCACTCGAATTCCATAGTCACGGAAGCCGTCGAACTTTATGCCACCAAAATGACTCGAAACAAATTGCTTCCTGCGAGTGGCCTCCCACAATCGCATTCTCACACCAAGCTAGACACTAAGACATTTTTGGAGGTTTGACATCAATATTTGTGGGGACAACCATTGCAGATGTCATGATGATTTATGCCATGAATATGGCTTGTGGTTGCTGGCTTTCCACAGTCACATTCCCATGAGGGTTTTTATACTTAGAATATTTTCAAGTTTGAGGGTTCTATGGCCCACCCAATATTCATACGAGAGTTGTGGAGGTGGATTCCATGGTGGTTTATGATAGAAAATGGCCTACTGAATAGTGGTATTTGATGCTTATGATCCCACATAGGTGTCAGGATCTTAACGAGTTTGAGTTTTGTTTGTAACAGTTCTGTGAATGAGTGCGATAAAGAGGGTTTTTCATTTTTAGGTCTAACAGTGATCATTAAAATCCTAATAATGGTAGAAATAATAGAGAAAATCAAGTGATGGAATGAAAGAACTCAAACCCGGAAATCACGCAGTCGAAGGAGAGAAATGCGAGGGTGCCAAAATATATCGATTGATGCAGCAGCAATAAAACGAGCTCTCCAATTTCTTCGAATGCCAGGTTGGAAATGGAATTTTTCAACCACTTATTTATAGACCTTGATGTCATAAATGCAAGCCATTAATGTAGGTTTATTGAAAAACATAATAGGAGACCCTAGTCACAAAAACTCATGACGTGGATGTCATTTAATTTAAAGTTAATGCCCTGTAGAAACTGTGAATACAAATGCCATGGTTGGTGGTGCCATGGTGACAACATTCCCTAAATGGAAACATGTGTCAATTTTTCTATAAAAAATGAAGATGAACATGGCTTCCACATGATGGAAGCCCACAAAAAAAATTCTACAACTCCTCCAAACTTACTGAAACTTTGACAGATGGTTAAAGCATCATGGAGAATTTTCAATTTTAAATATATTTTGATCATTAGACCCAAAAGTGAAGGAAAAAAGTGAAGTGATCATGGTGAAAGATGAAGCAAAAGAAGGGGTCCCCAATTTAAGCAAAGTGTGTGTGTGAAATGCACAACAAGATGGATGTTGGTGTTTGTTTTTATTTCTTATTATTTCTAGTGTTATATGTGTGAGTAAATATGTGATAACTTTCTTGTCATGACACATGTTTACTAGAGAGTTGTTTGCAAAGTTTAGGATATGACTAGGAGGTTTAGGAGGTCCTATAATGAGAGGTAACTTAGGAGGTCCAATAATTAGATGATTTTTAGGAGGTCAAAAAATTAAATGAGTTTTAGGAGGTCCAATAACTAAAGGAGATCTAATAGTCAATTGTGCATTCATAACCTCAACTAAGTTAAACAATTTTTGATGATTTTCTATCCATGGGGTACCTAATGTCACCTTAGAATCTTCATCTATACAATCCATCTTACAATAGTTTGAAAAAAATATATTAATGATGTCATCCTCTTGTGCCACAATATCTTTCCAAGTGGGAGAAGTATTGGGAAAGAAACAAACAAGATTATCCTGATGCTCAATGATTGGATCCTCTAGCACAAAGATACCTTCTTCACAAGTAAGTGAGGGATCGGAAGATGGAAAATATGATTGTCATGATTTCCCATGATTGCATCCTCTTGCAACAAAACACTCTCACAAGTAGGAGAAATATTGGGAGAAGAAGAAACATGCTTATTAATGATTACATTTTGTTTCCTTAGATTGTGCTCCTAAGTAGCAAAAATATAGTTATACAAGAAATGCATTACCATATCGAAACCACATCTTTGAAAAGGAAATATGTAGCTACTTTCCATATGGATCAAATGAGAAAAATAAGATAAGTCTAAGAACTAAATTGTAAAATAGAAAGCAGATCTAAAAAGAGGACACACACAAGGATTTCCACATAAAATTTCAGTTTAAAATGACTAGACAAGGATTCCTAAGGTTCCTATGTCCTACATAGGCATTTGAAATTTTAAAAATTTGAATGTGTATAATATTGTTTGAAGTTCCTATTTATGTGTGTATATAGGTGTGATAGTGAATATTTTTCCAGAATTTACCCAATTTATTATTGTATAATGAAAAATACAAGTTTACTAAAATGAAGGAAAATATAGGATGCTCCAAAGAGAGACATAGGGGTCCTATATTTCTTCAATTCATTAGCAAATGAGATCCACAGTGTGAAATAAAAATCAAGGTGTGAATCTTCTGATTTCCCTTTTTGCTAGGACAAGGGTCTAGGCCAAATAGCACTTTGGCCCGAGAAGGATTTGAAATAGCAAAAAAACTACAAATCTAGATCTACAAAGTTCATTAAGGAGATTTAACATAAAATAGAATGAAATAGTAAAATTTCTATAGAAATGGAGGGTAATAAATATTGTACACCTATTAAAATTTATTGTGCTATAGGGATTCTCCCTATGGTGAATCGTTCCTAGTAGACCCTTTCGAGAAACTCTCAATCTAAAACTGAAGCTTAGAAACTGTGAAAACTTGTTGCCTGTGTATCCCTAATAGGGACTCATTCACCCTATGACGAATGGGTCCTCGTATGATCTTCCATAAAAAATTGAATCTAAATTTGAAGCTTTAGACATGCAATTCCTTCCTATAACTTGGAATCCCCACTCTTAGATCTAGATCTTTCAAAAATCCGCAAATCAAATTTGGTGTTTTGTTGGTGGATAGGGGTTTTCATCGGTCAAACCCCAAGTTTGGTAATTAAACCTTGATGATGAATATAAATTTGAAACATGAAATGTGTGTGCAATCCTAATCTTAAGTGTGTCTAAGATTAAGATTTATAATAATGAAAATAAACCCTACTCAAGTGTGTTATAATAGGATCCTAATGAGAAACATGAACAATGCATAAGACCTACTTTAGGAGAACTCTAATCCCCTTAATAAGTCATAAATCTGAATATACGTCTCTTAGGCTTAAAATATAATGATCATAGAATATGGAATCACTTTGGAAACAATTCATTAGGCTTGGTTGAATCTCATGGTGCTTCTCCCAAAACCTAGAATCCATCATGATTCTCCATAGACATCTATCATCAATTCTGGTGCAGAGAACCTTGTTCATCATTTTTTGAAAATATGAGTTAGTAGGGTCTTTGATAGGTGGATTTAGGTATGTTTGTGTTTTTTTCAATTCATTAAGGCCATAATAGGGCATCTTGTAATTTTTTTAGTCTATTTGGGTCAGTTTGGAGTTATTATACAAAAGCTGCAAAACTTGAAAAGTTGTCAATATGAAAATTGCAAAAAGTGCAAAAATGCAAATTTTGTAGAAGGCCAACAGTCAAGTAGGTTAAGAGTTAGTTTTGAATAGTTGATGTTGTTGGGAAAGTGCTTAAATATAATTGTAAACTTTGAATCAAGGTTGATGTTGATGATTTTGTGAAAGAAACTCAATAAAGTACCATATTTTCAAGAAAATTTTGTGTTTTTATATAATTTTTGTTGTTTCCTAGGTGTGTATGGGTCTGTACAGTAGGATATTGCTTTAAAATCCTTGGAATTTGGTGAATAACTCTTTTAGTTTCATTTTGAATCCAACGTGGTGTGATTTCATAAGGAGATAAAGTTTGTATCACTCACTTTCTGTAGGTGGGTCTGAAACTTAAGTTTCAAGGGTTTTGAAGATATAAAAATGCATTTATGACTCATTCCACCTATTGTCTATATTGTGTCTTAGTGGAATGAGTAAATTAGGATGGAATTAGGTGTAGGTGTTGATTTTTGGATCAGGGGAGATCATTCGAGGGTTTGGGCATGGTGCCCTAGTTGATAAATGGTGGATTTTGAGTGAAAATTAGTTGTTTAAGGTTGGTAGATGGTGTAAACCTTGGGGAAAGAATTTTTTTATGGTTGATTATGAATTTGTAAATATATGTGAAGGTTTTTGAGGCTCTTTTAAGGAGAGATTGGTTTGGGAACATATATTTTCAATAAACCCCTCCTTAAATAAGCAAAATTGAGGGTTCTAAGGTTAGAGGTGTTAAAGGGATTTTCTCTAGAAAAGAGTGGTGGATTTTGGGGTTTTGTAGGATGGTAAATGACTTCCCATTTTTTTTTTGGATTGGAAGAGGGTTTTGAGAGGAGTTGCTTTGTAAAACAAGCCTAATTGGCCAATTAGGACAGCGTAGAAGAACTCTTTTGAAGGTGTTGGTCCAAAGTGACCTAGTGTGTTTTTGTAATATGTTTTTGAAGGATTAAATGGGTATCTGAAAAGGTGTTGGTCTTGTGTTGGAATGGCCTTCTCTAAAATATATTCCCAATTTTCTCAATTGGCTATGCTACAAGGAGATTATGAAGGTATGATGAAATAAGGTGAAGTTGAGGGCTTGGTGATTGAAAGTTTTTTTGAAACTAATTCAATTGTGTTTGTTTTGAGTTTTCCTCCCTGCTCTGCATCAAATTCTTCAACAATGCTTGATATTTGATGAAAAAATGAGCTTCAAGAACTGCAAAGAAAATATAATGTTGCTCCAAGACTTCACTTTTTCTCTTGCTTTTGAATATGAATTTTTGATCTCATATGAAAGTTTCTCTCTTGTCTAGTGTAAAAATGAATGTAAAATAGATTTATAGGCTTCCTTACTAATTTTCAATTATCAGATCGCGAAAGCTAACATGTGAGATTTGAATTTTGAACCTTAAAATACCACCAAAAACATATTTTAAAGGGGGGTCTTGGGTCTAAGTGAGGACCCATTCACCATATGGTGAATGGGTCCTAGGTCACTTACCTAGGACACACATTACTCAAGTTTGAAAATTATACAAAAACAGGGTCTTAGAACTAAGTGAGGACCCATTTGACCTATGAAAAATGGGTCCTAGGCCAATTACCTAGGAAGCACATTTTCCAAAGTTGAGTGTTGTGAAATGAAATTTATGAATGTCGAGCTTTATCCCTCAAAATTTGCATTTAATTAGGCTTAAATTTGAATTAAAGGGTCCAATTAAGGAAAATTAACCTCGATTAATTAACAAATCCCTAGATTAGTGTGAATGTGTAAAGGTACACCTTAAAAAACCCTAAATAAGGCACAATTAAGTCTATTTTATTTAAAAGGGAACTAAATTTAATGTGAATGTGTAAAATATATTACAACACTAAATTAAGGTAACATTAGGTTTATTAATTATTCCCAAATTAAGTGTGAAAAAGGTATACCTTTTTATTACACTACATTTAGTCCCCACTTTAGCAACCATATGATACTATGTGCATATGCAAGATAAAGGAATTTTGATGAAATCTTATAAAAAGGATAGTCATATTGATTCACTAGGGAGAATGAAGCCCCCACTATAGTTACCTACAAAACTATAATGTTAAGGACGATGTCCTGCAACACAAGTTCGTTAATCATTCTAAAATCCTCTTATCAAACTTCTAAAAATAATTGAATTTGAGGGTAGATGTACGTCCCCCTAATTCCTCTTGCTTTATGGAGGTGGAATCAAGTGAACATGAAACCACATTGAATTACATAAGTTATATCATATGGTATTTCCAAGTACCATACCACATAGTGATAAATAGTTGATGAGATTGGGAGAAAAAATATGAATCCAACAAAAAAAATGGCAATAAAAGTATTGTACTCTAGCCCCAAATATGCTAATTTGAATGAAATATCCATGTGCTCAATGCCATGTTCAAAACTGCTAGAAATTTCATCAATAGGGACACCATGCTTTTGTTTTTTAGCCAGTTAGAGAACCTTACATTGGCAGGTTCCACATTGGTATCCCTACTTGTGTTTAAAAAATGTTCAGGTCTTCCATAAAATCTCTAGTGTCATTTTCACCCTCATTTTTAGTGGTGGGTTCTTCCACATAGAAAGTGATTCCATTTTTCTTTTTTCTCTTAGATTTGGCCTTACCAGTTGGTTTTCCCCCTTCTTTGTAGGAGTAATTTTTAATTCACATAGCCTCATAGAAGCATTAGTCTAAGCTTGTCCAAGGCTCCCATTTTTCTCTTTAGTAGGTTGTTTTGGTTTAGTCTCCATAGGGGGTTGGTTGGGAAGGAGGAAAAATTTCCTCTTTGAACCAATGATTGCAATAGGGGAGAGTTTCAAGGGAATCGATTTTGAGGGTTCAAGCTCCTCAACCTTAGTGGTAGAAATAGGTTTCAGAGGCCATAAGGCTAAATGAAAATGATATATGCATAGGATGCACCACTAGTGAAGAGGGATGGGGTTTATCTATATTTTTAGTAGCAAGATCAAAGGTATCTTTAACAAAGATTTCAAGAGATGATAATAGAAAAAAAAGATAATGAGGAGCCAATGATGGAAATGATTAAGGAGACACATGTTGTAAAAATAATAGCATTTAAGATGACCTTCTAAAGTAATGTATTTCATCTAGACAAGGAAAACCTAGTACCAAGGAGCAAGGAGCTTACTCCTGTTATAGCTAGCATGAAGTTTCGAAGGCTACTTATTCTCCTTAAAGAACAGTTGCATATTGTCCATATCCTGCACTTTTTTTTTTTGAGTTTTTACTTGATGTAGGAAATCCTAGTCGCTTGGGCTATCACAACTTCACTAACTTCAAACAAAATGCCTCCAATAGTCACTCTTCGGTTGTACCAATTGTTGGAAATTTGAGAAAAAAAATTTCATTGTGAGCTTTTAGGCATTCCATTAAAGGGTTCAAACCCCCTTCAATATAGATGTGCCATAGTAGGGAACTGTGATGAAACTCCTCACAAGATCTTGTTTTAGTCCTAACTCTATTTCCAACCATATTCAAATCTAGAGAAGAAAGAACACTAGCGAGAGAAAGGAAATTATAATTTTTATCAAACTATAGAATGGGAAAGCATTAGGAAGGTATTTTCCAAGATAAATAATCGCAATAGATCTTCACGCCCTACCAAATTAAGAAGATTTGATCTTCCCACATAAGAGTAGTCTTTTCCAAGAAGCCTAGTCTCGCAGAGGAAGTCTGAAGAGTGATAGAGTGTATCGAGGCTGAGAAGTTAGCCATCATGAACCCAAAAGTCATTATTATTGAAATGAAAAATATAGTGGGTGTATGTGAAAAATGGATTGAGTATGATGTGTATATTTCTCCTAATTTCATTCAATAGGGTATGTGTAGGATCATGATGGTCCAAAAAGTGGCAATAAGATGGGTATATGTAGGGTATGTGGCTAGAGACTTTTTTTTACCCAAAATTGATGAAACAAAAAGGGTTTTTAAAGGAGATTCTCATTTTTCCACCAATATAATTTATGCTTTAATTTGAATTTAATGAATAATTATTATTCATTTTCTATTTGAATTACGACTAAAGTTCTAATTGATAGGCTAATTGAAAAACATCTATAGCTTTCAAATGGTATCACATTTTTTGAATTTGAAACATGTGTCAGATTCTATGTTTCACATACTATAGGATTAAAAAAAATGAATTTCATGAAGTTTTGAGCAAGTTAAGGTGGTCAGACATACGAGTTTTATATTTTTTAAAAGTTGTAATAAAAAATCATAATTAATTATTTACTTGGAAAAAATTTACAAAAAAATATGCATCACATTGAGACATGAGTCCTCTACTTATATCTATAATTTTATAAAAAAATATTATTATTTTATTGTGGTTAGGATGGTTAGATAGAAACCTACTTCTTATTTTTCCCCTAAAATGTAAGTACTATTGCATTGAAATTTCAAATTTTCACCAAATAGATTTTTTTAAAAAATAAACCTAACTTAGTTTAGAAACTACATTCAATTTTCTATAGATTCTATTCTTAAGTATTTTTTAAATAATATAGATAACTTATTCAAATTTTTATGTCAATTTTCCTAACTCTGATTTTTCTAATTTTTTTGCCACTTAGGGGTTGTTTTTTCTATGATGATCCTGCACATACCCAATATGAAATCTATAGTATGCAAATGAGTAACAAAAATTAAATCTAATCCAACTACCAATCAAAAGGAAAATATGGAATGGGTCAAATGTTGTGTACCTTTCACCAAAAGTGCTTTTTCAAACCTCACTGAGAACTCATTTTCCCTCTGGCGAATGGGTCCTGGCTAGGGCTCAAAAAAACCACTTTTGAGGTTCTATTCTTCTCATTCTACACTCCATAATTCTATTTGGACACTGTCGAAAATCCATAAATAAAACCAATAGCTCATTTTTTGTGATTTGACTACTTTTCTTGCATCTTTGACAATTTTGCAACTTTCTTCAATTTTTCTTTCCAAATGATCTTCAACCTAAAACCTACAATCACACATCAAAGAGAGAAAAATGTTCTTTTTTAGGGAATAGGGTTTTCCTTGGTCAAATCCCGTTTTGGTAATTAAACCTTGAAATGAATAAAAGCATGAAAGGAATGATGAATGAAAAAATGCAATGTCACAACTAACCACACCTTATTTGAAACCTTGGATAAATCTACAATCAAGCATGATGTGGCCTCAATTAATGTAGATCATGAAACTTGATGAGCAACAATGCCTTTGATGTGTTTGGTTGATCTTGAACACTACATCACCATATTAGCTCAAACAACATGCATGATGCAATACATCTTTGACATGATGAAATGAATCTTGATTGCTGCAATATTCTTCTATGAATATTCCCTTGAATACCTTGAAAATTCTCTTGAATGCTACTATAATGCTCTCTTGAAAGTACTCTTGATTGCTTATGAAGATCTAGGATTCTCTCTCTTGGAATTCTTAGATGAAACTAAGTGAAATAACCTTTTATTTATACATAACCTATCATTAATTACCAACATTCAAATATCACAAACTAACTTTGAATTATGGATTTCAAATCATTAAAATACCACCAAAAACATATCCAAAAGAGGGTTCCTAGGTCTAAGTGAGGACCCATTCACCATATGTTGAATAGGTCCTAGCCCACTTACCTATGACACACATTGGACAAGGTGAAATGTTATGCAAAAATAGGGCCCGAGGGAAAAGTGAGGACCCATTTGCTATGTGGTGGATGGGTCTTAGGCCACTTACCTAGGACACACATCTTCCAAAATTAAGTGTTGGGAAATGAAATTTATGAATGTTAGGTTTTATCCCTCATAATTTGCATTTAATTAGGGTTGTATTTGAATTAAAGGGTCCAATTAAGGTAAATTAACCTCAATTAATTAATAAATCCCTAGATTAATGTGAAAGTGTAAAGGTACACCTTACAACACCCTAAATAAGGAAAAATTAAGTACATTTTATTAAAAAGTTCCCTAAACTTAATGTGAATGTGTAAATCACATTACAACACTAAATCAAGACAACATTAGGCTCATTTTATTATTAGTTATTCACAAATTAAGTGTGGAAAAAGGGATACTTTTTATGACACTACATTTTTCCCCCACTTTAATGAGAGTTGTGTCGTAGAGAAAATGACCCTTTGCTTGACATAGGAATAATTCATGATAAATTGGACTTAATGAGGCCTTGATTTAGGTGTTGTTATGCATTTCATGCATCAACACTAGGTCTTGGACCCTTGCAAATCAAATCACATGCTTTTAACATCTTGTAAAGGTGTTGTAAAGTATTGTAAGATAATTTCATGCTTTCCTAGACTTAATGAACCCATTTCCCCTTAATTCAACAATATAAAATATTTTTAGTAACACATTAAATCATTCTAGAAGGTTTCCAAAATAAACTTAATGTTAAATTAGTGTTGTAATGTGTCTTGCACATTCACATTGATTCTTGTGCCTTTTTGGGCTATGTGGACCTCATTTTAGTGTTGTAAAGTGTATTTAATCACACTTTCACATTGATTTCTATGTCCCAAGCCCTATTTGATATTTATATCATCACTAATAGGCCCCTATTAACCCATATTATGTATCTCGAGGCATAATTTGATCAAATAACCGACATAGTCATCATATAAGCCTAATTTTCTTACTTCTCAACATTCCAGCTAGCAAAAATGGCCCCCCTAGGATCCATTTTCCATTAGTGGTGAATTAGTCCCATCTAGGTGGGACCCATTTTCCATTAGTGTTGAATGAGTCCCATTTGAGCAATTTTCAGGGTTTTAAGCAAGAAAAAATAGGTTTTAAGTTTAATTTTTCTCCATGTCGACCTTAGGGATCCAATTAATAGGAAAATAAGGTGAATTTACTATAAAATCATCTCTCTTAACTCATTTTTACATCCATTAACTTAATTCAAATATTCATCCACCAATCTTTCATCTCAAGTCAAGCAACTTAGGGTTTTATTATTGCAAGACATCAAGAAAGTTCCTAAGTCATCCAAGGGCAGATTTTACCTCTTTTGTTGCATACTTTCAAGATATATCATCATGTCAAGGTAATCTATTACATTATTGCATTTTTCATTCCATTCTTTCATCATTTTGGTTTAATTACCTAAAAGGGGTTTGACTAAGGAAAACCCCCATGCCCTAACATTCAACATTTCTTCTCCTCTTCTTGTGTGTTTGTAGATTTAGGACTCTTGCAAGCTTGGAAATAATTGGATATCAAGTTACTAGGTTGCTCAAGTCTTCTCTTCTTTCAAAAAGTCAAAATATCAACAAAATCTCATTTTTAGACCTATAAACTAGAGTTTCAAAAGTGGACACTTGTAGGAAGTCAAAGTGCAGATCAGAAGCTTTGGAATCCACCTTTGAAAATATAGAAATTCAAAAGTGGACTCATTCACCATGGGTGGTGAATGTGTCCCACTCCAGGGTCAATTTTGAGTTTTATGCATTTTTTAGTACCCTTTTGTCAGAAACAGGTTCCGACTCTGTTTTGCAAAACTAGGATTAATTCGCCTAGAATGGTGAGTGATTCCCACCAAGCCTAAAAATCAGCATCACCAGTGTTTTAAAAGAAATTTCCAGTCTCCTTCAATATTCCAGGTGCACACTTCAAGTTTCATTCATTTATGTTTAGCTTTGCATTCATTTCTAGTTCATTGTTGCATTAAACAATGTGTTTTCAAACAAGTCATATTTCTTAGGTTTTGCATGTTTAATCAATGAAATGCATTTGGATCATCTCATTTAGCTCATATAACATCATACATAACATTATTTGAATGAACCCTTAGCATTTTTGAGCCCTATATCTCCTTTTAGGTGAAAACCCTAGAAGAGCTAGAGAAGTCCATACGAACCCAAAAATCTATGGTTTATTTTGGTGAACGTACTTTTCAAATGCTTTGTTGACTAATTTGGAGTGCTTTCATCATCATATATCTATTTTTCATTAGGGTTTTCATGATTCATTTGCATGTTAGATGTTAAATTTTGTATTCATAAAAAGTGCCTTTATAAAATTGCATTTTTATCATCTAAATTCATTTCACTTTTCTAAAATTCTGCATTTTTACTTTAGGTCTGCATCCTAGCACTTAGAAAAAATCAAAATCAGTCAAAAAATTTTGAAACGTTTGAAAAAAGTCCATACTGGGACTCATTCGCCACCCTAGGCGAATCAGTCCCTTCTGACCCTTGAAACAACATTTTACAAAACTCAAAACTTTGTTTTTTAGCTTCTTTTTGGTGCCTTAACCTACCTATATTAGTTAGTTACATTTCCATAACATGCATTTCATAAAATCTAGCCTTAATTAGCTCATTTCATGCATGGTTTCACTTTCAAGTTTGCATTATGATCTTGTTACATCTCATAATCAATCAATAGTCACCTTTGAAATCTGAAACATTATTCTTCATTTGCATCTTTTCTTTAGAATTGTTACATTCAAAGATTGTAGATTAATCATTCCATCATGTTTTCATTACAAAATTCTATAGTTCTCATCTTGCATGTTCTCTTTTAGATATTATTGCATGTTGTAAGAAACTTTTGTTAAAAGCATATGAATATGAGGTCCTTTCCCCTCTCTTTTTTTTCATCACAGATCCCTCTCCTAGTTCCCCTTTTGTGGAAGAGGTTAGTTTAGTGAAATAAACCTTGGATATTTAGAAAACTTACATTTTTTCTTCTCCTATTATCTCTCACACTTGTTAAGCAGATATTTTAGTGCTAGAAGAACCAATTGATGAGAGTTGTGACAATCTAAGTTGTTTCTCTCCTCTTACCTCTCCTATTAGACATAACATTACTAAAGAAGAGGACATCAAACTAAGTAATCATGATGAACACATAACACAACATGACAATGTGACCCTAGATTTATCTCCCCACTCCTCCCCTATTTGTGAGAGTGTCTTTGTGAGTAATGATGGCAATCACCTTATTTGTGAGGAGGATATGTTGACATTAGATGATCAAATCTTTAAGACCTATGACAATCCTCTTTATTTTTCTTCCCCTATTTTGGAAGACATTATTGGACAAAGGGAGGTAATCAAAGATAATCATGAGAATTTTCTTGCTCCCTTTCCTAATGATCCCCCCATCCAAGTATACATACTTAATCAATCAGATCCAATCATTAAAAAACAAGAATGTGATGATTTTTCTTCTCTTGATGCCTCTCCCACTTTTGATGAAGCTAATTTTCACATTTCAACCTTAGATGAACATATTACAAGCTCTCCTAGTAGGGTGGATAATATGGAACAAGAGAATGGGACATTACAAACACTGAATGATTGCATAAAGTCTTTCCCTACTCAAACACATTCAACCCTTCATAACTCCCTTGGTTGTGATGAAGTTATTTTGGATGAACCAAACCATAATTGTCACAAACATATGGTTTTTTTTTCTCCTATGAACTCTCCTTCTAGGGAGTATATTATTATCCAACACAAAGATAACATGCCCTTCAAAGACAATGAAAAATCTCACTTGTTACGAGATGGTAACAATATTCAACCTCACTACACCCTTTACCCACCCTCACATAAGCTTCATCCTTCCAATAAACCTTTCTACACACTCTACGCACCTTTAAATCAGCTTCATCCTTCCAATAAACCTCACTACACCCTCCGCCCGCCTCAAACTAATGTATCACAACAACCGAGTTATAATACCATTGCTCATACATATAACACTTGAAATAATCCACAACCACCACAACCAACCCCACCCTCCCTACCTTTACCCAATCCACCTAGTTCTCCTCACTACATCCCACACACAAAGGAGTATGATCTTGTTGAACAATGAAAAAATACTCCTACAAATATTTCCCTTTGGGATTTACTTCAAAACTCACCAAATTACAACAACATTCTTCAAACATCATTAAAATAAATCACAGTTCCTCCTGGTACAACTCTGAATGATGTGGCAACTCTCATCCACAAAAAGAATCTTGACATTACCTTCCATCAACATGAGCTCCCTCCTATGGAGTTGCGTAAACAACATGATGCCTTTATGATAATTGCTCAATTCAATTGCATAGGTATCAAACACACTCTCATAGATAATGGTTCTTCCCTTAATGTGTGTAGTGTGAGTCTCCTTGATTAATTACATGATACCTAATTCCATATCTATTCAAGGATTTGATAATTCAACAAAGCAACCACTTGGTGTAATCACTTTTCCTATTACTATTGGGGTTGTTACTTTGCAAAATCCTATTCATGTCATGCCTTATGATCTCTTGTATAATCTTCTTTTAGGAAAACCATGGATTCATGAGATGAATGCAGTGACTTCAACCCTTCATCTTATAATGAAATATGTCGATAACAATAACATTTATCAAGTTGAAGTAGATCTAGAGCCTGAAAGTTGCTTGAACCTTGAAAAAGGAGCTACAAGTCCTCTGAAAAAATTGATTCCAACATCAAATATAGATCATCTTGAAATTGAACACAATGATGAGGAATCTCCATCTAAATTATTTAGTGACGATTGGGGATCCTTAGAATTCACACCATCATTTATGGGCTGATACATATTCACATAAAAGAAAGGTGAGACACAAGAACAACCACACATCATGCCAACACAACATTCAGATGACCATTTGAAAGCATCTACCTCAAACACTTTAGACAAAAAAGAAAACTCCACAATAACCCTTGATGACCAAAATAACAAACAACCACCTAATTCCAAATCCATGAAACAACTTTATGGAAAATGGTATGAACTCATTAAACAACAAGGATATCATGGAAAAGGCAGTGGTGCTTGAGAACAAGGTATCCACAACACTATAGAGGTTAACACACAACAAATGACTCATGGTATTGGCTATTGTCATATGATCGAGATTGAAAAAACCCCACACAACGCACTCCTAAATCATCCTTAGTAACTAATGGTCTTGAAAATCATCCTTTACCAAACATACAACACATACCTACAACTACACCTTTGCTTAAAGTCAATGTTGTCTTGCAAAATGTTCATGATTTGAATTCATTAGATTTTGTATCCTCCTATAATGAGAAGAATAAAATATCACAGTTTATAGACACTTGCATAAGTATGACATCTACTACAAAGCAAGATGTATCTTTGAAACAAACCACAAGACCAATACCACCTTTTCCTCTTGATCAAGAAGGTATCTTTTCAAGACTTCTCCATGATAACTTGATTGCCCTCCCTCCAAGAACTCAAAAGAAATGCTATTCCAAGACTTCCTTTTGTGCATATCATGGAGTTCACGATCACTCCACTAATTAATGTAATTCTTTGAGTCATAAAATACAACATTTTTCAGGAGTTTGGTATGCTTCCCTATATGGGGGCACCTCATTCCTCTAATTTCTCTTGATTTTCACTCTAGCATGTATTTCATTAATTATTTTGGCTCACCTTTATCCTACACTAAGTGGGGGAAAGGGGTTTGATAGCCTTGTCCTCATATGTCACTTGTGGTCACCTTCCTTGGCTAGTTGTTAACTTTTCATGAATACATAAGAGTAAGCTTGGGATGTGGATGACATGCCTTAAGTTGGATGGAATATGACATACTTCCCTCTTTTCATGATGTAGCTTATCAGAAACATATGACTTGGCATAGGGATTTATGAGTAAGCTCTCATGTCTCTCTTCTTCTAGTTTAAAGAAATTGTTCTCAGTACGGGTGCTCACAACTGCTTTAAAGTGGGGGCATACATCACCACTTACATTTCACTGTGCAATTCCTTTCTTCTTGTGATGTGTTCTTTCTCTTGGTGGAGTCAGTGGACTTGATTCCCTCCAAGAGTGTTATACTTCCTTTGACTTATCCTCTCTTGGAGACATTAAGCATGATGTTACCTAAGATGAGACATTGCACGAACTAAGCAAAATCCCTTTGAACAGTTCTTACACTATCTTGCATTAACAATGTTTATGAGTGTCAAGCATACAAATTTTTGCTTATCTTATAGAGCTCAAAAATCATTTTTCATTTTTGGTGCCTTACTAAAGTTACCAGGAGGTATAAATTTGGTATGGTTGAGCGGGAAGCCCACTTAGAGGTGTGACTTTTCCCCATAGCCACCTTTTTGTTTGTGAGTGCATACCAACTAGCGTATGTATTTCACCTTTTTAGGATTTTTCACCCTACAAATGATTATAAGTTTTGTGGCCCCAGATTGAGTATGTTGTGTACTTCTCACCCTATACATGACCTAAAGTTCTATGGCCCTAGATTGAGTACATATTTGCCACGTCTTTCTTTCCATTAGTTCTTTCCATTGCATGATTTTGTATCTTGTTGGCTTGACTTAGGATCTTTTGTCTTGGGGGCTTGGCCATCTCCTTTGATCTTTTTCATTCCTTGTCATCTGCATCTATACATTGAGATCTCTCTTGAATGTCTACTTTAGTGTGAGTTTGAAGCAAGTTGATCCTCTCACTAAAGTGGGGGCTAAATGTGGCATAGAAAAAAGGACCCTCTGCTTGACATAGGAATAATTCATGATAAATTAGACTTAATAAGGCCTTGATTTAGGTGTTGAGGCATTTCATGCATCCACACTAGGTCTTGGACCCTTGCAAATCAAATAACATGCTTTTAACGTATTGTTAAGGTGTTGTAAAGTATTGTAAGATAATTTCACGCTTTTCTAGACTTAATGAACCCATTCCCCCTTAATTCAACATTATAAAATATTTTTAATTACATCATTACATCAATCTAGAAGGTTTCTAAAATAAACTTAATGGTAAATTAATGTTGTAATGTGTCTTACACTTTCACAATGATTTTTGTGCCTTTCTAGGCTATGTGGACCTCATTAAATTAGTGTTGTAAAGTGTATTTAATCACACTTTCACATTGATTTCTATGTCCCAATCCCTCTTTTACATTTGCATCATCACTAATAGGCCCCTATTAACCCATATTATGCATCCCGGGGCATAATTTGATCAAATAACTGACATAGTCATCATATAAGCCTAATTTTCTTGCTTCTCAGTATTATAGCTAGTAAAAATGCTCCCTATGGGACCCATTCACCATTAGTGGCTAATTAGACCCATCTAGGTGGGACCCATTCGCCATTAGTGGTGAATGAGTCCCATTTGAGCCATTTTTGGGGTTTTGAGCAGGAAAAATTAGGTTTTAAGTTTAATTTTTCTCCATGCCAGATTTAGGCATCCAATTAATGGGAAAATAAGGTGAATTTCCTATAAAATCATCTCTCTTAACTCATTTTTTCATCCATTAACTTAATTCACATATTCATCCACCAATCTTTCATCTCAAGTCAAGCAACTTAGGGTTTTATTATTGCAAGACATCAAGATAGTTCCTAAGACATCCAAAGGAATATTTTACATGTTTTTTTATAGAATTTCAAGATTTATCATCATGGAAAGGTAATATATTCCATTATTGCATGTTTCATTCCATTCTTTCATTAGTTTGGTTTAATTACCTAAAGGGGTTTGACTAAGGTAAACCCCCATGCCCTAACATTCAACATTTCTTCTCCTCTTCTTGTGTGTTTGCAGATTTAGGACTCTTAGAAGCTTGGAAATAATTGTAGATCAAGTTACGAGGTTTCTCAAGTCTTCTCTTCATTCAAAAATTCAAAATATAAACATCTCATTTCCAGACCCATAAATCAGAGTTTCAGAAGTAGACACCTGTAGGAAGTCAAAGTGTAGATCAAAAGCTTCTGAATCCACCTTTGAAAATCTAAAAATTCAAAAGTGGACTCATTCACCATGGGTGGTGAATGAGTCCTAATCCAGGGTCAATTTTGAGTTTTATGCATTTTTTAGTATCCTTTTGTCATAAACGGGTTTCGGCTCAGTTTTGCAGAATTGGGACTGATTCACCCAGAATGGCGAATGAGTCCCACTAGACCTAAAAATTAGCATGAACAGTGTTTTGGAAGCAATTTATAGTCTCCTTCAACATTCCATGTGCAGACCTCAAGTTTCATTCATTTATGTTGAGCTTTGCATTCATTTCTAGTTCATTGTTGCATTACATAATGTGTTTTCAAACAAGTTATATTTCTTAGGTTTTGCATGTTTAATAAATCAACTAAATTTGGATCATCTTATTTAGCTCATATAAAATAATACATTACATTATTTTAATGAACCCTTAGCATTTTTGGGCCCTATCTCTCTCCTTTTAGGTGAAAAACCCTAGAAGAGCTAGAGAAGTCCATAGGAACCCAAAAATCTATGGTTCAAGAGTATGAACCCATGTCAAAATCACACTAAAGTAGAAATTCAAGACAATTATGTATGTATCAATGAAAAAGATACAAAATCATACAACATCAAAGACAAAGAAAGTCAAACCTAGACCATCTAATGCGATGTGGAACACATCTAAGCTATCAGTTTGTGCTCACTCTGAGGTAGTGAAACTTCAGGCTTCCCACTAGGTGAGTCTTCCAACAGGGTGGAAAATGAGATAATCACATTAGGGTCCCATACCATATCAAAGCTATCCTCCTAAAAACTTCAATAAGGCACCACAATTCTAGGTGGCCTTGAATTTAGGGTTTTGAGCTCCATAGGGCTTACCAAGCTATGTTATGCCTAACACCTATGAACATAGGGAAGGCTCCATAGGATAGCAAGGTGTGGTATGTTTGGTGGCCTTTATTAGGGTTCAAGCTTCACAAGGTTAACAGGCTACATTATGCCAAACACTTATGAAAATTATATATAGGTTTTTGTTTAAGGGGATCTTAGTTCATTTGTGTAAGGTCTTCTTCTTAGCGATCATCATGCCTAATGTCTCTAAGAGAGGCAAAGTCAAGAGTAAAATATTTACAACTTAGGGAAGGTAGTGTGTCACATCACCACTAAGAAGAAAGTCGTACACTAAGAAATATCACACTCTTTGAGGACATTAAACCTAATGAAACCACCAAGAAAAGGAAACATCATGAGAAAAAAAAAATCACACCATGAAACATGAAAATTTCTAAAAGATATATTGCCAATGTATGCTCCCACTTTAAAGTAGTTTCTAACACCATTATTGTGAGCAATTTCTTTAAAATATCTAATGTTCAATCCTAAGACATGAGAGCTTACTTGGAAACCTCTATGCCTTGTCATATATTTTTGAAATGAAGCTACATTAAAATGGCCATAACTTTCTCCAGACTTAATGAAAAACAACCAAAATAGTTGAAAATGAAAGGTTATTCATTCCTCTATAAGATACAATCATCTGTAGGTCATAAAATTTCCATACATGCCATACAAAATAAAAAAAAATAGTCAAAAATGTGATAAAACTTAGAAAATTGTGTTATTCAATAATCAAAATCTCCAATACAAGCTCTCCAACCCCTTCAATTTAGTTGGAAAGAAAAATTAATATATTTTTAACCATCTTCAGCTATCTAAATAACTCTAACCAACAATTTTGGACCATTACACAAATATGACAACTTTTACAATTTTGCCTTGAAAACTTTTATTTGTAAAATGACAATTTTTAGCAACTTTTGTAATTATTTACCAAATGACCTAGAACTTCCCAAAATGGATCAAAATGACCCTAAATGGTCTTAAAAGACCTTATAAGACTCCAACACCTAAAAAAACCTAAAATGAAAAAATGAAAAAAATGCCTACTTATGAGGCTTATGGTGCCTCTGCACCATACTCCCAAGGAAAAGAAATAGATTCAAGTCCACGTGAATGGAAATATTTAATATTGTGTAGCTTGTACTCCTTTAACTGATTAATATAAAATGTACTATGTTGATCCAACTCATTCATGTTGCTTTGTACTTGTGCTTCGGTGAAACAAATCAAGAATTGTCTCATCTTAACTTTGGGTCTCCTTAGTGCCTATGCCATAGAAAAAAGGACCCTTTTCTTGACATGGGATTAATTCATGATAAAATGGACTTAATAAGGTCTTAATCTAGTGTTGTGAGGCATTTTAGTTCTCAGACCCTTGTAAATCAAACAACATGCTTTTAATGGCGTCTTGTAAAGGTGTTGTAAAGTCTTGTAAAGGACTTTCACATGTTTCTAAACTTAATTAACTTATTTCTCCATAATTCAACATTATAAAATGTGTTTAATAACGTTATTAAATTAATTTAGAAAGTTATTAATGTAAACTTAATGATAAGCTAGTGTTGTAATGTGTCTTGCACATTCACATTGGTTTTTGTGCCCTTCTAGGCTATGTGGACCTAATTTTAGCATTGTAAAGTGTATTTAATCACACTTTCACATTGATTTATGTGTCCAAATCCCTATTCAACATTTACATCATCACTAATAGGCCTTAATTGACCCCTATTGTGCATCCCGAGGCATAATTTGATAAAAGAACTGACATAGTCATCATATAAGCCTAATTTTCTTACTTCTCGACATTCTAGCTAGCAAAAATAACCCCTGTGGGACCCATTCAACCTTAGTGGAAAATTAGTTCCATCTAGATGGGACCCATACACCAATAGTGGCAAATGAGTCCCATTTTGAGTCATTTTTTGGGTTTGAGTGTGAAAAATTAGGTTTTAACTTTAATTTTTCTACATGTCGGCCTGTGATGAGGTATAATCGGGATAATAAGGCACAATTGTCTATAAATAAGTGTTTTTATCCACATTTTACATGTAGCAACTCATTCTTACATCTATCATCATTAATTCATCTTCTATATTCTCATCCAAATCAAGCAAGCTAGGGTTTCTTCATTAGAAGTCATCAAGTTAGCTTCCTAAAGCATTCAAGGGTTGAATCTTCATGTTATGTTGAAAAATTTCAAGATAAAATCATCATGAAAAGGTAACATGTCCATTGTTTCATGCTTCATTACATCTTTTCATCATTTTGATTTAATTACATAAACAGGGTTTGACCAAGGAAAACCCCCATTCCCTAACATTCAACATATCTCTTTCTTGTCTTGTTTGTTTGTAGATTTAGGACTCTTTGAGGATTGAAGATCATTGGAAATAAAGTTGTAAATTCATTCAAGTCATCTATTCATCATTCAAGTCAAAATATCAAGAAAAAGTCACTTACAGGCCCGAATTTGGCAATTTCAGATCTAAACACTTGGAGGTGCAAATTGAGCAATCTGAAAGCTACAGATTCCATTTTTGAGTTTTCCAAAATTCCAAAGTGGACTAATTCACCATTAGTCGCAAATGAGTCCCACTGTACATTTTTTCTAATTTTTTTTTGTAGTTTTGGACACCCATTTGGCTAAAACGGGCTTTGATATAGTCATCCTGAAGTGGGACTGATTCACCTAGAGTGGTGAATGAGTTCCAATAGGCCTAAATTTCATTATCAACAACCTTCTGGATGTCTTTTCCAGCCTTCATCAAGATCCCAAGTGCACACTTTCAGTTTGATTCATTTCTGTTAAGTTTTGCATTCATTTCTAGTTTATTTTTGCATAGCACAATGTGTTTTTAAACAAGTTGCATTTCAATAGTTTAGCATACTTAATCAATCAATATTATCAATTAGTTGTATCTAGAACATTGAATTTATACATAATTTCATCATACATATCTTAGATTGAGTGAACCACCTAGGTTTTTGAGGTTTATCTTTCTCCTCTAGGTGAAAAACCCTAAGAGTGCAAGAGAAGTACATAGAGCCCAAAAAATCTATGGTTCATTTTGGTGAACCTAATTTTTGATCACTTTCTTGTCTATATTTTTATTCCTTCATCATAGGTCTAGGTTTTTACTGAGCTTTCATTAGGGATTGCATGATTCATTTGCATGCTAGGTGTTAAATTTTGCATTCATAAAAAGTGAATTTAGGTTGCATTATTAGCATCTAAATCCATTTCCACTCTTTGAAATTTTGCATTTTTCAATTAGTTTTGCATCACAGCACTCTGTAAGCATTACAATCAATAAAAAAAAATTGAAAATTTTGAAAAAAGTTCATACTGGGACTCATTCGACACCTTGGGAGAATTAGTCCCTTCTGACACCTGAAACAACATTTTCCAAAATTCAGAACCTTGTTTTTAGGCTTCTATTTGGTTTCTTAACCTATATATACTAGTTAGTTGCATTTTTTCAGCATCCATTTCATCCAATCTACCTTCATTTAGCTCATGTCATGCACGGTTTAAATTTCAAGTTTGCATTCCCATACGCATAATCAGACCATTATTATCTAAAAATTGCATTTCATTTCAGCATTTTACATTGCATTTTGGTTTAGCATAGTTGGTTCTTTCAAAATGTTTGCAAAGATGAATTTATTTAATAAGCATGATAATCATTCATTCAATGCATGTCCTAGTTATGAAAGTCTTTTACCATAAAAGAGGGAAAATGACAATATTAACCTTAACCTCATACCCTCTCCTATCTTCCCTCTTTGTGTGGATGATGTGATAGAAGTGCATACAAACATAGATAACCATGATGATCATATTTTTTCTTCTCCCAATACTTATCTTTTTGGTGATGAAGGAATCTTGGCATAAGAAGATACAATCATTGAGGATCATGCAAATATTTCTTGTCCTTATCCTCATCCCCTTTGGGAAGATACTATAACACACAAGAATGAGATTATAAATAATGAGGATGATAGATTGGTCTTAAATAATTAAATATTTAAGGTCTACAACAACCGTCTTTATGATCCTTCCCCTACACCTCCTATTTTGGAAGATATTAGGGAACAAAGCAATGAAGTCATAAATGATCATGATAATCTCATTTGTTCTTCTCCTAGTTATGAAGAAGATACTATGTTGTTAGAAAACATAACCAATGAGAGTCATGAGAATTTTAGTTGTCCCCTTTCACTTATAGAAAAAATTATCGAGCAAATAAATTCAATCCTTGATCCTCCTCATACTTGTGATGAAGCTACTTTTCCAATTTCACCTTTATATGAATATATTACAAGCTCTCCTAGTATGGTAGACAATATGGAACAAGAGAATATGACCTTAGAAACAACCAACTATCAGATACATTCAAATACATTCAACCATTAATACCTCCCTTAGTGGCAATGAAGTTCTTTTAGATGAACCAAACTTTAATTGTCATGAACATGTGGTTTGTTTTTGTCCTAGGAACTCTCCTTCTAGGGAGGATATTATGACCCAAGATAGAGATAACATGCCCTTCGAAGAAAATAAAGAATCTCACTTGTTATATGATGTTAACAATATTCAACCTCACTACCCTTTATCCACCTTCCAATAAACCTCACTACACACTTTACCCACCTTCACACAAACAAAAAACTCAAACTAAACCTAAAATTATCCTTTACCCACCCTCACATCCATTTCATCCCTCTAATCGACCACACCACACTTTATACCCACCTAACACTAATGTATCACAACAATCTAGTGATGATAATGTTGCTCATACATATAACACACGAAATAACCCACAACTTCCACAACCAATTCCACCATCATTACCTTTACCTAACCCACCTAGTTCTCGTTGTTATAACCTACCTACAAAGTAGTATGATCTTGTTGAACAATTAAAGAATACTCCTACCAAAATATCCCTTTGGAATTTACTTCAGACCTCACCACATTACAACAATATTCTTCAAGCAACCCTACAACAACTTGTAGATCCTAATGGTACAACTCTGAATGATGTGGAAACTTTAATTCATAAACTAAATCAAACTAATCTTGACATTAATTTTCATCAACATGAGCTCCCTTCTTTGGAGTTGTGAAAACAACATGATGGCTTTATGATCATTGCTCAATTCCATCACACAGGTATCAAACACACTCTCATAGATAATGGTTACACCCTTAATGTGTGTGGTGTGAGTCTCCTTGATCGATTAAAAGTTGATAGATCTCAAATCATACTTGATTCTGTCTTTATTCAAAGATTTGATAATAAAACAAAGCAACTGCTCGGTGTAATCACATTACCTATTATGTTGGGGTGGTTACTTTGCAAACTCCTATTCATGTCATGCCTTATGATCTTTCATACAACCTCTTTTAGGAATACCATGGATTCATGAGATGAATATAGTGCCTTCAACCCTTCATCGTATAATGAAATATGTCTTTAATAATAAAATTTATCAAGTTGAAGCAGATCTTGAGCCTGAAAGTTTCTTGCATCTTGAAAAAGGAGCTACAAGTCCTCCAACAACATTGATTCCCACTTCCAACATAGAAATTGAACATAGCAATGAGGAATTTCCATCTAAATTATTTGGTGACGATTGGGGATCCTTAGAATTCACACCTTCAATTATGGGAAAATATATATTTACACAAGAAAAAGGTGAGACAAAAGAACAATCAACCATCATGTCAACACAAAATTCAGATAACCTTTCAAAAGAATCCACCTTAACCACTTTAGACAATTTCACAAACTCCACAATAACCCCTAACGAACACAACAATGAACAACCACTTGATTCCAAAGCACTAAAATAGAATTATAGAAAAGGATATGACTTCATGAAACAATTTGGCTATAATGGAAAAGCATGTGGTGCTCAAGAGCAAGGTAACTGCAACCCTATAGAGCTTAACACACAACAAAAAACTCATGGTCTTGGTTATTCTCCTTTAACTAAGAGCATCAAACCTTCACTCAACATCATTGTTATCACACAAGACTCTTCCAAGATTCTTACATCCTCACATAAATAACCTTAGTTGCTGCTCCTTGCCATGTAATAGTTGTAGGATAATCACATTCTCACTATTGCATGTCTTGCATCCATAGCAAGGGGCAGCATACCATCATCCATTCTAGGCTCACCTTTGTCTTGCACTAAGTGGGGGGGAAAGGGGTTAGACAACCTTACCCCTTGTATGTCACTTGTCTATGTCTCTTTCGACTACTCGTTAACCTTTCATGAACACATAAAGAGCAAGCTTGGGATGTGGATGAAATGTCTTAATATTGACTTGCATGTGACATACTTCCCTCTTTCATGACATAGCTTATCGAAAACATATGACTTGGCATAGGGATTTTTGAATAAACTCTCATGTTCTCCTCTTCTACTTTAAAGCAATTGCTCACAAAAATGGTGTTAGCAACCACTTTAAAGTGGGGGGCATACATTACCATAATTCATTTGCATTCTTGGTTCCTAGTGTAGCCTTGCCATTTATTTGATGTGTTCGTTACTTTATGAATGACATTGGGTGTGATGTCCTTCATAAGTGTGATCTATCTTAGTATATTACATTCCTCTTCGTGGTTTGATGTGACACACTACATCCCCTAAGTTGTGAATATAATATTATTTGATTGGTCCTCTCTTGGAGACATTAGACACAATGTTCCCTAAGTGACTAACCTTGCATGAACTAAACAAGACTCCTTTGAACATCTTTTACATTTTACATTTTTCATTTTTTACATTTTGCATTCTTTTTTGCCACCTTGCATAACACAACTTGCATGACTGCGGTACCTTTTTCTTTTTGTTTATGAGCATTTTCCTTGTGGCACCTTGTTAAATTTATCAAATGCGTATAACTTGACATGGTTGAGCGGGAAGCCCACCTAGCGGCATGAATTTTCCCCATAGCCACCTTTGTGTTTGTGAGTGCATACCAACTAGTGTATGCATCTTACCTTTAGGGCTTTCTCACCCCATAGGAAACTAGTTTTATGGCCCCAGAGTGAGTATACCTTTGGCCTTTCTCACCCAATGGACAATCAAGAAGTTTCGTCATCCCAAAGTGAGTACATCCTTTCTACCTTATCTTTCTTTTTTAGCTTTCCATTCCATGATTTTGCATCCTAGGGGATTGACTTAGGATCTTCAATCTTGGGGGCTTGGCCATCTCCTTTTATCTTTTAAATTCTTTGTCATTTTCATCCATGCATGAGGATCTCTCTTGAATTTCTACTTTAGTGTGAGTTTCAAGTAAGTTCATCCTCTCACTAAAGTGGGGGCTAAATGTGCCATAGAAAAAATGGCCGTTTGATTGACATGGGATTAATTCATGATAAAATGGACTTAATGATGTCTTAATCTAGTGTTTTGAGGAATTTTATGCATCCACACTAGGTCTGAGACCCTTGTAAATCAAACAACGTGCTTTTAATGGTGCCTTGTAAAGGTGTTGTAAAGTCTTGTAAAGGACTTTCACACTTTTCTAGACTTAATTAACTTATTTCTCCCTAATTCAATATTATAAAATGTGTTTAATAACATTATTAAATCAATCTAAAAGGTTCTTAATGTAAACTTAATGATAAGCTAGTGTTTTAATGTGTCTTGCACATTCACATTGGTTTTTGTGCCCTTCTAGGCTGTGGACATAATTTTAGTGTTGTAAAGTGTATTTAATCACACTTTCACATTTATTTGTGTGTCCCAATCCCTATTCAACATTTAAATCATTACCAATATGCCTTAATTGACCCATATTGTGCATCTCAAGGCATAATTTGATCAAACAGCCAACATAGTCATCATATAAGCCTAATTTTCTTCTCGGCATTCTAGACATCAAAAATGACCCTTGTGGGACCCATTCACCATTAGTGGTGAATTAGTCCCATCTTGGTGGGACCCATTCACCATTAGTGGCAAATGAGTCCCATTTTGAGTCATTTTCAAGGTTTGAGTAGGAAAAATTTCGTTTTAACTTTAATATTTCTACATGTCGGCTTGTGATGAGGTATAATCGGGATACTAAGCCACAATTGTCTATAAATAAGTTTTTTTATCCTCATTTTACATCTAACAACTCATTCTTACATCTATCATCATTAATTGATGTTTTATATTCTCATCCAAGTCAAGCAAGCTAGGGCTTCTTCATTAGAAGTCATCAAGTTAGATTCGTAAAGCATTCAAGGGATGAATCTTCATGTTATGTTGCAAAATTTCAAGATAAAATCATCATGAAAAGGTAAAATTTCCATTTTTTCATGCTTCATTACATATTTTCATCATTTTGGTTTAATTACATAAACGGGGTTTGACCAAGACAAACCCCCATGCCCTAACATTCAACATATCTCTTTCATGTCTTGTTTGTTTGCAGATTTAGGACTCTTGGAGGCTTGAATATCATTGGAAATAAATTTTTAAATGCATTCAAGTCATCTCTTCATAATTCAAGTCAAAATATCAAGAAAAAGTCACTTAGAGGCCAAAATTTGGCAATTTCAAATATGAACACCTTGAGGTGTAGATTGAATAATCTGAAAGCTACAGATTTAATTTTTGAGTTTTTATAAAGTCCAAAGTGGAATAATTCGCCATTAGTGGTGAATGAGTCCCACTGTACATGTTTTTGAAGATTTTTGTAGATTTGGACACCCATTTTGCTAAAACGGGCTCTAGTATAGTCATCCCGAACTTGGACTAATTTGCCCAGAGTGGTGAATGATTCACACTAGGCCTAAATTTAATTATAAAAAACCTTATAGATGTATTTTGAAGCCTTAATCAAGATACCAGGTGCACACTTTTAGTATGATTCATTTCTGTTAAGTTTTGCATTCATTTCTAGTTTATTTTTGCATAACACAATGTGTTTTCAAACAAGTTGCATTTCAATAGTTTAGCATACTTAATCAATCAGTCTTATCAATTATTTCTATCTAGAACATTAAATTTAGACATAATTTCATCATACATATCTTAGATTGAGTGAACCACCTATGTTTTTGAGGTTTATTTCTCCTTTAAGTGAAAAACCCTAAAAGTGCAAGAGTACATAGAACCCAAAAATTTATGGTTTAGTGCCTTAAAAAATTATTTACCCCCATCAAAAGGAGAAATAATTATATCATATGTTTAAGGAAAGCTAAGGTTCAGAACTAACTCTCCTAACGTCCAAACCTCGGGGAAGAATGCAGAGGTGACATAAATTTTCAATTACAGTCCAATTAAGATACACTTGAAAGAAATAACAGAAACATAGAAATGAAAATACATAGATAAACACTAGATTTACGTGGGAAAACCCTTATGGGAGAAAAACCCACCACACCAAGAAAAACCCCTTTGTATTATAGTAAACAAATTACATACAGAGTACGGGTTTCACTCTCTAATGTCAATTTACAACAACATAATATTCACTAATCAACCTTACACAGAAATGCTCTTGGAAAAACATCCATTGAATTCACTCATAACAATTCATATTCAACCAAGAAACACTTCGTTATCTCACACTTTTATTCATCTAACTGTTCATCGAACCGATCATCATCTTCATTTATGAGTATATCCATGTCGTTCACAGTCTGTTGATCTTCCTCACATGAATGGCTACAATAGTCCAACTGCTAGTGGTTCCAATTTTGCTTCTCTGATTGGTCAAAGACAAACCACGTAGGAAAGAAATTCGGTCAAGGAGTTCAAACCATGTCGCATGTCGGTGAGACACTAGTTGTGTCTCCCGATGCCACGAGACCGATTACACATCCATCGCTATCGGCAAGAGTTACTGCTATCAGTGAGAGGTCATACCGATGTTCATACCCATCGGCGAGAATTACTCTATCGACAAGATTTGAAAGACCTTTCACCAAAATCCTCAGCAGACCCATCACTAAGACAATCACTAGTCGCTATGAGTCATAACAAGTCCTCAATTCATACCGATATGAACATCCATCGGCAAGACTTAGGCTATCGCTAAGAGTCACCCCATAGGTTCCAAGTCACCCCGAGTTCATCCTTCGCTAGGAGTCATACCGACGACAGACTATACCATGGGCAAGACAACAACCATCGGCAAGAGTTCTTACCGAGCCTTCATGTCACCTCGATGACTTTGAGTGTATAACCATCAGCAAGACATTCATCCATTGCCAAGAGTCTCTCCGACCAAACACCATTGGCCAGAGTCACAACGACTATCAATAGGATAGTTCCATCAGCAAGACTTCTCCTGGTGCTAAGACTCATTCCGCCTGTCCAAGTTACACCGAAGGCTTAGGTTATGCCGATCGCTAAGAGATTCCATAAGTCACACCAAAAAGCTAACAGATTAAGATTAGAGGGAGATCAGCCAGACATCTCAGTAGTCATAGCGACCATGCTTACTCAGAGGTTTCAGCCTATGAGATTGAGGCACACAATTCCAACAATATGCACCTCTGATATCCTCTGTCCAAATTTCCTCAAAAGTGAAAACTCTACCACTACATTGTGTAGGAACATCAAACACAGAGCCCTTGGTTTACTTGGTGTGAATGGATTCAACTTCTTATGTAGCATTATGACCATCCCTATTTACTAGGTTTATTGCTGGTATAAACTACATGTCAAACTCTTTTCTCAATTGATAAGGTCCAATAACCCTAGAAAAAACTTGAATGGAATTAAGCTTTCCCTTAAGGTATGTGCAGGATCATCATGGAAAAAACAAGCCCTTAAGTGGCGAAAAATAATTCAAAAAAATCATCGTTAGGAAACTTGATGTAAAAATTTGAATAAGTTATCTATATTATTTCAAAAATATGTAAGAATAGAATTTGTAGCAAATTGAATGTAGTTTCTAAAATACTAATTTTATTTAAAAAATAAAAATCTATTTGGTGAAAATTTGAAATTTCAATGAGTAGTACTTAAATTTGGGAAAAATAAGTAGGTGTCTGCTTGACCACCGTAACCATAACAAAATGATAATATTTTTTATAATATTTTAGATATAAGTAGATGACTCATATCTTGATGTGATGCATATTTTTTGTAATTTTTTTCCAAGTAAATAATTAATTATGAATTTTTATTACAAATTTTAAAAATATAAAAACTCGTATGTCTAACCACCTTAACTTGGCCAAAACTTCATGAAATTCATTTTTTTCTTTTTTAATCCTATAGTATGTGAAGCATAGAATGTGATGCATGTTTCAAATTCAAAAAATGTGATACCATTTGAAAGCTATAGATTTTTTTCAATCAGCCTATCAATCGGGACTTTAGTCATAATTCAAATAGAAAATGAAGAATAATTATTTATTGAATTCAAAGTAAAGAATAATTTATATTGGTGGAAAGCTGAGAATCTCCTTTAAAAACTCTTTTTGTTTCATCAATTTTGGGTAAAAAAATAGTCGTTAGCCACATACCCTACACTACCCATCATGATCCTACACATACCCCTTACTGAAAGGAATTTCTCCTATCATTCCTTCATACTCAAGGGTTTCAACTCCATAGGAAATACAAAAATACATACTAGAACATTGTTTGTTTGCCTTTGTAAGACCTATTTCATCCATCTTCTTCATTTCCTGAGATTGTATCAACTCATACTTTCTTTCATTGTTCCTCGCTTCTTCATTTTGAAAGACTCTATTGGAATGCATGTCCTCAACCTCTTCAAGTGAACATCCCTAGTTTTGGTTGGGTCTTTCCTCCTTCATCACCATATCATTACCTGTAAACACATACTCACACGAAGGCTTAGTTTAAAAAACAAAATATTTGATTGTCTCTTCAGATGCTTCTAGCACCCTTCCTTTCAACATATCTTGCAACTCATCCTTCCTTATTGTTGTCATATTTTTCTTTCTTCTCCTCTAAATGATCTTCTGGATAGGCCACTTAACCTTCTTCCTTATTGGTAAATTCCAACCATTTTCCTGGTTTGCTCTCTCAAGAAACTACTGCATCTCATATTCCATTCTTTTTTCCATTTCTTCCAAGGTGTGTCTCAACTCTATTATCTCTTACTCAACATTTATATTTTCTTCCTTCTCATTTTTCTTCTTCATCTCACTTTTCTCTTTTCTCATCATTAGTTTCTTTCTTGGTAACTCCTTACTCAGCAAGTCTCCATGGACTATCCTCCTCAACATTTCCATTTTTCTTTCTCAAGCAAGTATCTTTCAACTTGCTTCTTCTCAATGCTTCTTTCCTTTGTGATAACTCACCTCAGGCCTCTTTCTCTTCCCTTAGCCTAGTCTTTTGGTATCTAGGTTCTTCCTTCAACCTGCAAAAAAATAACACATAAACTCTAAAAGATTTCTTTTCCAGATCTTTGGTATCTAATACCAATTTGATGTAGAGAATGGGTGGAAAACTAAAAACAGCCTAAATCAACCAATCTTGAAACCCTAAAACACCACTTGGTGGGTTTTTCCTCACAAGCCTTCAATCCCTAAAGCCTAAAACATGGGGGTAGTAAATTGATTTTTTTGTCATAAATTTCACTGCAGACATGATATAAAAAATGTAAACATAGTTATAGATACCCATTTTGGATTTATAGAACATACCAAAATTTTAGGGGTGGTCACTTTGTACAAAACCCTTCAAATATTGATTGTCCTCTTCCTAAATAGGCCTAAAACATGAAAAGATCAGAACTAGGGAATCACCAAAACACATGCCAACCAAAACCCTGAAACCTACAATTTTTAGGATTGAAAACACATACAATGATAATATATTCAAGTAAGTTTTAGGAAATTCCATAGTGGGAATGACAAGAAATGCATTTTACAAGTCCAATAGGAATCCCAACTAGGGTTTTGGACTATTATTTGAAAAATGGCCATAAATTTCTCTTGACTTAATGAAAAACCACAAAACTAGTTGAAAATGAAATTTTATTCATTCCTCTACAAGATACAATCATGTGTAGGTCATAAAAATTTCATACAAAATCAAAAGAATAGTCAAAAACGTGATAAAACTCATAAAATTGTGTTATCCATTCATGTAAATTTCTAATACAAGTTCTCCAACCCCTTCAATCGAGTTGGAAAGACATATTAATATATTTTCAACCATATTTACCTATATAACTGACTCCAACTAGCCATTTTTCACTATTACACAAATCTGACAACTTTTCCAATTTTTCCTTAACAACTTTTATCTGCAAAATGACAATTTTTAGCAACTTTTGTAATTATTTAAAAATGACCTAGAACTTCCCAAAATGGATCAAGATGGCCCTAAATGGTCTTAAAATATTTTATAAGAATCCAAAACACCTAAAATATCCTAAAACTCAAAAATGACAAAAATGTCTCCTTATGAGGCTTATGGTGCCCCTACACCAATTTTGATTTTCTATGTTGTTTTTTTCTTCTTTAGTTTGTAACATAAGAGAAATATAACAACATCTGCACCTATGCTCTCTTGCATTTCAATTTAATTTCAATCTATTGTCATTTTTAATTTTGTAGGAGTAGTTTTGTCAACCATAGGTTTTGTTTCTTCCCTTAAGGGAGGAACAAAAGGAACCATAGGAGGTTGCTCAACTACTTTCTCTTTAGATTTGTAAACTTGTTTGATTTTAGGAGGCACAATGGGATTGTTTTAATTTTCTTGTGGTCTCTTGTAGGAAATGGTATGAGGATTTATAATAGGTTTCTCTTGGATATTTGGAAGGTCCTTTGGTTCAATCATAGTTTCATCAAGGATAGGTGGCTCAATCACGGGTTGCGACATGTTTCTAAGGGATAATTATGCTATGTGATTTTCCTTAAACTTTTGATATGATTTGAGAAATTATTCCTCACTAGATCTAATAGGTTCAATAGGCTCGAGACAAAATAAATACAATAAAAAGTTCCCATGGGAAGACACAAAATTAAATCCAATATGATGTACAATAAAGATTTCATTGCCAAAGGGAAACTTTAAACATTTATGCATATTCAACGGGATGAAATTCATGGCATGAAGCCATGGATAGCGTAACTTCAAAAAAAATTAGTCCGATGATGGGATGATGGTGAATGAGACACTTAATGTTTTCGATCCAACTTTTAGAGGGATATTTATCAAGCCAATCACAAGGCAAGAAAATCATTATGTGTTTTGATCCTTGATTTCAATTTGTCATATGTATCTTGGTAGATTTCATACACAAATAGGAATTCTCTCGTGATCACATTCTCTACACAGATAGGATCAATTACTATCCCATTAGTAGGCTTTTCATTAATTCTTCTAGATATGTAAAGAGAACCATTAGGTGCATATTTGATTATGTCATTTTGTGAGAAAGAAATATCAAGGGGAATTTTGGTTTGTCCCTTATGAGGTTTAGCTTCAATAAATGCCACTACTTCAACTACTCCATCCATATTTTTATCTTCTGTAGTTTCATCGTTTGTGTCAACATTCATCACATCATTCTTTGTTTCACTACTTTGACAAATGGAATAGTATGTTTTGTCATGCGATTTTTAAATATTTACAAATTTTGGTTAGGAGGAGCTACAAAATTATTACCTTGATCATTCACACCTCCAATTAGAAGATGATTAGAATCAATGAGGTATTGCACAAGATGTTTATGATGCTTACAATATTTCATATCATTTCAATTTTGTTGGTGGTAATGGCAATAAGAATTTGGTCTATACTTTGCGGGAAATGGTTTATTAGGATCAAGAGCTCTACTAGAAGGTAAGGAAAGCATATTCTTTTCCATTCGCTAAACATTATATTATGAAGAGTATCAAGTAGGGGGGTAAATTTTCTATTCCTATCCCCAAAGGAAAAATGATTTTTCATCTTTATACCAGCCACTTGGTTATCAACTTGTTGATTTGGTTGAGGGGAATTATGTTGTAAAAATCCCCTATTTTGTTTCTTGAAAGGTTGGTAACTATGTTGAGATACGAATTAAAAAATTTCGAGATGGATAGGAGGATTTTTTACATCATGACCATAAGCCGAATTATCATAATCATGAAGAGTTGTACATAACTGCGTGAAGGATGGGAATTTCAACATCTCAAGTTTGGTCTGGATTTTTCTCTGTAAATTAGATATAAATATTCATTGAAGGTCGGCTTCAAGAATCTTAATGTTTATTTGTGAATAAAGCATTTGGTATCTCGCTATAAAATCAGTCAATTTCTCATCATCCTTTTGCTTGCATGCCATTAAATCAGCTAGGATCATCTTGGGACCCATGTGAATTTGGAAGTGGTTGTAAAGGGAATCAACATGCTAATTAGATGAACCGATTGAATTATTCGGTAAGGAAGAAAACCAATCTAAAGCAGTGTCTTTCAATGATCTAGGGAAGAGCTTATCTTCAAAGATGAAATCACTATATAGGGTTGTGTAAGTGGAAACATGAATAATAGGATCTCCTTTACCACCATATTTATCAAATGTAGGAACCTCTATATCTTGTGGGATTTGTGCTCTCAGTATCTCCAAGGATAATGTGTTGGTTTTGATGTATTATGAAGGTTGGCCATTTTTGTTTTGATTTAGGGTTGCGACTTATTGTTGAAGGGATGCCATGTTTTGTAGAAGTGTGTTAATGATGGAATCATTGTTATTATTGTAAGGTGGAGGGGAAAAATGTGGAGTGGTGTATGTATGTGGAGGGCAAGTTAATTGTAAATTTTTGAGGAAGGATGGTTGAGGAGATATGGTATGCGAATGCACAAAGCTAGAAGGATTCCTTGTGGAAATACCTAAGTGTTGAAATTGCTAGTAGGTTGAATGGTTGTGGTAACTTGAGTACTAGTGTATCTAGGAATTGAAATGGGTACTGTAGAAGGAGGAATTGAAGTTCCACCTTGGCTTCGGGTATACCTCAAAGCTTGAGTACAACTAGTCATGGTAGGGATAGTGTTGTTAACATCATGCACATTGGTTTTAGGTAGGGAAGTATGGGAAATTATGTATGCATGCTATGATCCATAGGGGGTTGATTACCAACACTATTAGCAAGAGAGTTAAAAAACTCAAGTTCCATGACAAATTATGTATTGTGGGATGACATGAGTCTAAAACTATGTCTCACAATAGTATTGCTAATAGGACACCATGTTTTAAATCACATAAAAGTTTCAAAAACTCAATGCCAATCCAAAATGGAAAGTTGCTTAAAATGAAATGATCTAGAATGCAATGTGTAAATGCAATTTTTAGATTCTAAACAAGGTAATTTTTTTATTACACTATGTAAAACCTGAAAATGAAATCTTGTAAATGCAATTTTGAAATCATACAATGAACTAAATTTGCAAAATTAAGCTAAATATGATAAAATTAATGAGACAAAAATTTTGCAAACAGTAATAGAAATCTTAAAGCAACAAATAAAATTGTAAAAATGAAGATTTTAATGCCAATAAATTTAGATTATGACCTGATCAGGGACTCATTCGCCCTAGTGTGAATTGGTCTTAGATGAGGTTTTTGAAACAAAAGTTTACTGATTTTTAAGTGTTTTCCAATGGTTTTCAGATTCTGATTTGTTACAAGTTTTAGTTTGATGTTTTCTAGAACGCAATGTGAAATTTATGTTGAAAATGTGAAAAAATGATCACCTAGAACACTTAATTTCATATGAAATTTTTTGTTTCAACTTTCAAATACAAGTTAATATGATGTAAATGATATGCAAATGATATGTAATATGAATTATTTTTTTGTATTTTTTAGATTAAAGAATGAAAAATATGTAATCCTAAAACATTAATGAGATGAAAAGTTGAATGAAAAATAGACAACGTAAATGAGACCTAATTCAATGAAAACGAATGCAAGATCTAAATCTAGGATGAAAAAGGACTCCAAAATTAGAAAATTATAATGCTCAAACTTGGGTTCACCAAAATGAAATGAAAAAATCTAGAGTGGGTGTGTGTGAAAAATGGATTGAGTATGATGCACCTATTTCTCCTAATTTCATTCAATATGCAAGCTATAATATGCAAATGAGTAACAAAAATAAATATAGCCCAACTACCAATCAAAAGGTAGATTTGGAAAAGGGTCAAATGTTGTGTACCTTTCAAAAAAAGTTAATTTTCAAGCCTCACTAAGGAGTCATTTTCCCTATGGTGAATTGGTCCTGGCTATGGCTCCGAAAAAATAGTTTTTGGGTTTTGTTCTTCTCAGTCTACACTCACAAATTATAGTTGAACACTGTCGGAAAGCCAAAAATAAAACCTATACCTTAGTTTCCGTGATTTGAAAACTTGTCTTGCATCTTTGACAATTTTGCATATTTCTTCAATTTTTCTTTCTGAATGATCTTCAACCTAAAACCTAGAATCAAACATCAAAGAGAGAAGAATGTTCTTTGTTAGGGAATGAGGTTTTCCTTTGTCAAACCCCTTTTTTGTAATTAAACCTTGAAATGAATAAAAGCATGAAAGGAATGATGAATGAACAAATGCAATGTCACAACTCACCACACCTTATTGGAAACCTTGGATAAATCTACAATCTAGCATGAGTTCCCTCAATCAATGTAGATCTTGATCATGAAACTTGATGAGAAACAATGCCTTTGATATTCTTGATTGATCTTGAACACTACATCACCATATTAGCTCAAACAACATGCATGATGCAATAAATCTTTGACATGATGAAATGAATCTTGATTGCTGCAATATTCTTCTATGAATCTTAAATTGAATTCCTTGAAAATTCTCTTGAATGCTACTATAATGCTCTCTTGAAAGTACTCTTGATTTCTTATGAAGATCTAGGATTTTCTCTCTTGGAATTCTTAGATTGAACTAAGTTAAATAACCTTTTATTTATACATAACCTATCATTAATTCTCAGAATTCAAATATCACAAGATAACATTGAATTATGGATTTCAAATCATTAAAATACCACCCAAACCATATCCAAAAGAGGGGTCCCAAGTCTAAGTGAGGACCGATTCACCATGTGCTGAATGGGTCCTAGGACATTTACCTAGGACACACATCGAACAAGGTGAAATGTTATGCAAAAATAGGGCCCTAGGACTAAGTGAGGACCCATTCACTATGTGGTGAATGGGTCCTAGGTCATTTACCTAGGACACACATCTACCAAAATTAAGTGTTGTGAAATGGTATTTATGAGTGTTGGGTTTTATCCCTCATAATTTTCATTTAATTAGGCTTGGCTCTTAATTAAAGGGGCCAATTAAGGAAGATTAACCTCAATTAATTAATAAATCCCTAGATTAATTTGAAATTGTAGAGGTACACCTTACAACACCCTAAATAAGGCACAATTAAGTCCACTTTATTAAAAAGGGCCCTAAAATTTATGTGAATGTGTAAAACACATTACAACACTAAATCAAGACAACATTAGGCTCATTTTATTATTAATTATTCCCAAATTAAGTGTGCAAAAAGGGATAATTTTTTTGACACTAAAATTATAAGGTAATAATTAAACATTAGTTTTGAGGGGTATGCAATTTTATCAGTCGCCCACACATTCAAACTAATTAAAAGATCATTAGTAGCATGATAAGCCTTATACACATGACTTGTAACCATATTGATCCAAGTGTGAGCCTAGCTAGGTAAAATGTACAAGTCGGATCACATCCTAGTCATCCATAGGTTCCTGTCCATGTTATCATTATTATTCCACCACAACATACCAAGAATGTTGGTAATTGGAAGAATAATCTAGCCGAAGCAAGTGGTGCCAACACTTGTCATTAATAGTAAAATTCTTTTGATTATCAAGGATGAATCCTTACACATTTGTGGGAGGAGTGTCTAGATTCCTCCAACATCTTGAAGTGTTCCAAGAAGATCCAACATTGGTCAAACAGTCGGCAACTTTATTGCCTTCTCTAAAAATGTGAGTATATTTCTTTCCTTCAAATTTAGTGAGAATGAACTAAATATCAACCATAATATCTCTAATATTTCATCCCTGAAAGCTTTTATTAGTGATGGTACCAATCAAAAAGTTGGAGTCCCCCTCAATATGCAAAGACTTTATCCCAATAGAGACAACAAATTTAACCCTACTAAGAAAAGCCCATGCCTTTCCTACCATTGAATGTTGAATCCCTATTCCACTAGCATAAGGGTATGTGCAGGATCATCATGGAGAAAATAGGCCCTTAAGTGGTGAAAAACTCAGAAAAATTAGAGTTAGGTAACTTGATGTAAAAAATTGAATATGTTATCTATATTATTTCAAAATATTTAAGAATAAAACTGAAGGAAATTGAATGTAGTTTCTAAACTACTAGGTTTATTTAAATATACATATATATATATATATATATATATATATATATATATATATATATATATATATATTTGTGAAAATTTGAAATTTCAATGTAGTAGAAACTTAAATTTTAGGGGAAAATAAGAAGCAGGGTGTTCATCCAACCACCCCTAACTACAAAAGAAATGATAAAAAAAATTATAAGATTTAGATATAAGTAGAGGACTCATGTCCCCATGTGATGCATACTTTTTGTAATTTTTTTCCAAGTAAATAATTAATTATGAATTTTTTATTACAAATTTTAGAAAATATAAAAACTCGTATGTCTAACCACCTTAACTTGGTCAAAACTTCATGAAATTCATTTTTTTTAATCGTGAGTATGCAAAGCACATAATGTGACACATATTTCAGATTAAAAATGTGATACCGTTGAAAGCAATAGATATTTTTCAATTAGCCTATCAATTAGGACTTTAGTCGCAATTCAAATAGAAATGAATAATAATTATTTATTAAATTCAAAGTAAAGCATAATTTATATTGGTGGAAAGCTAAGAATCTCCTTTAAAACCCTTTTCATTTCATCAATTTTGGATCAAAAAATAGTCGTCAGCCACATAAGCCATCATATGACTTACATATCGCCACTTTTTGGCCCATCACGATCCTGCACATACCCATAACTAGCAACCAATCTTCCATTTGGATCTCTGATGATGCCACCAATACTAGTAGGGCTAGGATTTCCCTTGGAAGAACCATGAAAATTGAGTTTGTTCCAATCATGTAAGGGAGGCTTCCACCTTGTATTCAACCTAGCTAAATATTTTGAGTTATTAAAGGAATTGAGGTCTAGGACCTATTCTAGGATCTAGCCATAGTGATTTCAAGAGGACTATTATGTCTTAAAAATGCTGGTTTGAAACCACAAGAGGTTGCCAAGCTCTTGATACACTTTTGGCTAACGTACATGGACAAATGATGAATTTGAACCTTCTTCTCTTCAGGCTCTAGCAGACCTAGGCGGGTGCACTTGTGCAAATGAGGTAGACTTAAACTATATGATTCCTACTTGTGCAATCTATCCACAATGGAAATTGAAAGTGGAGAGATGAAAGCTTACTGACTACTCCTACTGAAATTTGAGATGTGAATATTTCGAATAAGATTCTATGAAATTGTAGAATGGAATTGGTGTGACTAGTGCCTAATTTTGCTGGGCTAATGGAGTCAAGATTTTTATGATATGTGAGTCCTCTTTCTGGATACAATTCAAATTGTTTGGCACTTTTATAAGTTTATGCCTAGCATAAATGTGTGAGGATGCAATTATCAAGTTCTTCTTATTCATCTAAATGACCTTTTCTAGATTATTGTGATTAATTAAAAGAGTTTAATCCTTCCTTGAAGGAGCAAGTTAATTGAACCACACAAGAGCAACAAATGTGCTTTGATAAATTGAAAAATATCCTTGATACATCAAATTAAATAATAAGGAAATGACAACCTTGGAGACAACCAGATAATATTTTCTATTAATTTCAATAAACAACTAACACCCTAATTAGATCACCAAATTTATGCATTCTTCTCCAAATGTTATATAATTTGAAAATATTTTACAATGTACAACATGATATTTCTTTTCAACAACTATTCACCCTGTCCAACTACCTAACCTACTGACCCTTGTATATGGTATCCATTCTCCAAAATTCTCTTTCTAGCTCCTCATGTACAATTTTTTCATCACATACCCCTTCTAGGTTAAAAACTTCATAGATTGCAGTCTTTTATATGTGTATGAATGGTTTTCCCAACGGATCACAAATAGCTTTGAGCTTCGGGTCATAGTGAACAGCTAACACTTTTACCAATTCTATGTCCATAAACACATTTGGGTAGACTAATTTTCCTAGGTTAAATTTCCAAGGGTTACACATTGGTTCATACCGATTCCTTCAGCGGTAATGAAAAATAAACAACTCATATCCCCTAATTGGGGTCCATATATCTCCTATGTGCTTGCACTTATCCTCCAATTTTTCTACTTCTTCCCTAAGCTGTGCAAAGTGCCTGGATTTAGGTCCTAAGTCAAGAAATTGATCGATTAGGTCTTGGTTCAATTTCCTCTCAACTACCCCTGGTTCATTCTTGGTTTCAATTTTCTACTTTTTTCCTTTAGGGGGACTTCTCCCACCTTGTCTCTTGCTTTTTGTCTTCCCTGAGCTCATTCCCTCCATTATATTTCTTTAAAATCACATAATTGGAAAATGAAATGGTAGAGAACTTACAAGATTTGTTTGTAATCCTCCAGCTACAAAGTTCTCTAGTTTTTTCGTCCATTCTCCCATTTCTCCTGCTACCAATTCTGCAAAAAATCTTCTTCAATTCAGGAAATTTTCTACTCCTTTGTGTGTTTGTGTTGCCATTAATGTTTTATCTATGAGCATGAGTTTGAAATTTTTTCAAAATTATCACTATCACATCAAATGCTTTTTATCGGCAAGACAATTCAAACTCTAAGTGATCTTTTTTATTCGGGTTAAGCCAATGTTCACTAAACACCCTGTTGGTCAGGGACACATTATATCTTTTTCACCGATATCACTTAATTTATCCTTCTAATCCATACTACATAGATATCACCAAGAGCCACCCCGATGAACCCCTTGATCCATTTGTATCTTTATAGGCCAGAGATCATGTATCGTTGAGACATTTAACAATTTCCCTAATGTTATAAGTCACCCCGATGTTCATTCCTTCGATTTTAAGTATATCACCAAGACTCTTCCTGATGTAATCCTATCGGCATGGCATGGATATTTGGGGGGACATTTAAAACTTACCCCGATACCTCTTGTCTTGCCGATATGCTTCTTTGTGCTTCATCGGCGAGACATGATAGATTTCATGTTGATGGTATTTCATTGGTAAGACATATATGCTCGATATGACCTATTGATCTCACCCTGATGGTGCTTGTCTTGTTGATGAATTTCTTCATCGGCAAGATCATGAACTGTATCTTCTCGATGCATATCTTCTTATGAAATATGATTGGTGTGAAATTCTTGGCCTCTTGCTGATATGCTGAAAAATATTCGTAGGAATATAATGGTCTATGAATCAGAGAGACATGCACCATCTCCTGTCGATATGGATTATTTTTTCAAATGCTTGGGCTTAGAGAAAATTTATGGTATCAAATGGTCAAGACTGATGTGATCATTGGTAGTCATGCAATGTAGAGGGTATTATATCAAATTTTTATTCAAGATATGGGCTTCTTTGGGGAACTTATGAATGTAGATTTTTTTTAAATCTCATAGTTCCAATAATGGCTCTGTCTAGGGATGAATGATTGTGAGATTATTGCAAGGATTCAGATGTATGAAAGAGGATACTAGACTCCAGGGGTTATAAAAATGGATTTATGAAGAGGATGCAATGGAAAATAGATATGGAGATGGAAAAATATGGAAATGATCCTACACTACTGTACATGGAAATAATTTTGTTTTTAGATGAAGGAATTTTAGGATTATCCATGTACTGGAAATTCCTATTCCTTTTGATTCCCTAAACTACTGTGCATGGAGAAAAAATATTTTAAGATGTTTTTCAAGAGTTGTCCATGCACTAACAACCCTTAATCCTTTGTGTTTTCAAGAGAAAAAATGCTTCAGGAACTGCCCATGTACATGAAGCTCTTGTTCTTCACCATACATGTTATGTAAGTAATATGAGTCTTCAACTCCTTTGCCTGTGACAACAAAGGGACCTAACCACAAATATTTAAATTTTCCATGCTTTCCCTTCTCCTAACACCTAGCATTCCACATTAGCACTAAATCATTTTCCTCAAATTTTCTATCTTTAGCTTTCCTATCAAATAGATATTTCATCTATGACTGTAACTTCACATTTTGGTTTTAAGCTGCTCTCCTTATCTCATCAAGTTCTGCAAGCTGCTCCATTCTTTCCTCCATTGGTTATGGAATTTCTATATCTTCCTGAAGGATAAATTTGTAAATTGGTAACAAGTTTTGTAATGGAATCCTAGCTTGTGTACCATATATCAGTTCAAATAAATATTTTCCAATTTCCTTCTTCATAGTGATCTTGTCTACCCACACAACCATTCTCAACTTTGAATCCCATGCTTTTTTGTTTCCATCCAACATCCTCACTATGATCTTCAAAATACTTTTATTACTAGAATTTTCTTGACCATTTGCTTGTGGGTGGTAAGGGGTTGCATAAGAGATAGTAATGCCATACATAATGCAAAAAATTCTAAACTCATCAGACCTGAAACACATCCCATTCTCTGTGATCAATCTTACTAGTGTACCAAATCTGGTTAGAATATTCTCTATTAGGAGATTTATTACCACCTTACTCATTGCTTGTTTCGTTGGGATGACCTCTACCCATTTAGTGAAATAATCAGTAGCTACCAATATCCACTTATGTCCCCCACTTGACTTATCTTTTATTTCTCCAATAAAATCAATTCCCCATTGATGGAAAGGGGCTTCTACTTGTAAGGGTCTGAGTGGCAAGGCTCTCTGATATTTCATCTTCCCTAAAAAAATTTAGCAAGCTTCACACCTTCTTACATATGAAAAAGAATCATTAAATACCTTAGGCCAATAATAGCCTGCCTTGAGAATCTTGTGTGCAGTCATTTTGGCAGAATAGTGTCCTCCACACACTCCATGTATCTCCCTCAAGACATGTTCAGCTTGTGATTCATCTAGACACAATAATAACATCCCATTCCTATTTTTCCAAAACAAATCACCCTCTATGAACACATACTTAGATGCTTGCAGCTTCAAAGTTCTCCTCTAGTTATCATTCAATCCTTTAGGGCACTTCATGTGTCTGAGGTAATACACAATATTTGTGTACCAAGAAGTATGTTTAATGCTTGCAACTGCATTCTGCTCACTCTTTGTATTGCAGATTTGATTTGCTTCAATATTTGTCTCTGTCATCAGCTTGGCCAAACCCTGTCCCCTCACTAATTTAGTAATTTAGATCTCCATATCGAATTCTTGGACCTTATTAATCCATCTGCATCTCTTCCCTATTACTTCTATCTAAACTAGAATATCTTTCACAACCGCATGTGGGACATAGGAAATTACTTTAGCTACAACAAGATATGGTTTGAAAGCCTTTGCTGCTTTGACCAGTGCAAAATCTTGCTTTTCCATAATTTCATACTTCAACTCTAACCCTTGTAGTGACTTGCTGAAAAAGGATACAAGCTACTCATGACCCTCATCATTCTTCTATAACATGACAGTTGTTATAGTATGAAATGAAGCAAATGAAAATATTTGAAAAGGTTTGGAAAAATCAGGGAATTTCAAGAAAGGGGCTTCTTTGATGGCCTTTTTGATGGATATAAAGGCTTCTAAGTCTTATGGAGTCTAGTCCATCTTTTCTATCTTTTTCAGCATTTTGGATATGGGTTTAACAATCTCAGCAAAGTTGGACACAAATCTCCTATCAAAGTTAATCTTCCCAAAAAATGATTGAATGGCCTTGACAGTTTTAGGAATGGGGATTTAATCTATGGCTTCTACCCTCTCAGGGTCTATTCTAATTCCCTCTTTTGACACAATATTCCCTAAAAGTTTACCTGTAACAACAAAATGACAATTTTTAGGATTGCGACTAATACCATATTCCAAAGACTTGATGAATATCTTTTCCAAGTGTTCCACATGATCTTCAGCCCTTTTTGAATAAGTAGTAAGGTCATCTTGATACACTACCATTATAGCATTGACCAGGTCTATAAATTCCATGTCCATAGTCCTTTGAAAGGTTGTCCCTACATTTGTGAGACCAAATAGAATTCTCACATAATCATGCGTTCCCCAAGGAGTGGTAAAACTTGTCTTGTACTGCTCAGATTCCTTGACCTTGACTTGATTGTAGCCAGAAAATCCATCCATCATTGACAATAACTTAAATCCTATCACTTTATGTGATATAGCTTCCATATTAGGGAGAGGATAATTATCCTTGAGGGAGGCAACATTTAGATTTCTGAAGTCCACAGACAGTCTAATATCCCCATTTTTCTTTCTTACTAGAACCAAGTTTGAGACCCATGTTGAATGTCTAATAGGCTTGATAATGGCCCCATCTCTGAGCTTCGCCAATTCCTCTTGCATTTTTGGTTTAGGAGTTGGGTTGATAGGCCTCTACTTTTGTCTAAACGGTTTTACGTCTGGTTTCAGTGGGATCTCATGTTGAAATAAATCCTCCCTATATGCCTTGAGATCCTCATAGGACCATGCAAACACATGCTTGTATTTTCTCAACAACGCAATCAGCATTCTCCTAATTGTAGGACATATTTTCTTTCCAATATATACCTTTTTGGCACTAACTCAGTCCCCAAATTGATCTCTTCAATATCTTGCCTTTTGACTATGTTTGCTTCATGAGGGATCAATCATTTCCATCATATACTATTTCCAACGCTACTAGCCCTTTGGGAAGCTTATTAGTTTTAAGCTGCAAGACCTCTTTCCCAAATACAATATGTTTTCCATCGACTTCCTCCACAAAAGCATTGAAGTCAATTTCCCGAGCCTCATACTGATCTATGCAATGAAGAAATTTTAAGAGGTTAGTATCATCATTGAAAACTTTCCAGCTGTATGTATTGTCGGGGATAGTAGGCCTTGTTTTGAATTCAATTTGAGATACTCCAACTAGTGTAATATCATCTCTTCTTAGTGCCACATTAGCTAAAAAATCTACCATTATATTCTTTGACCTGTCTATCCACTCAATGGAGAAAGCATCAAACAATTCAATTGTATCCCATACAACATTCCTATATTGCTTCAATCTTTTGTATTTTGCAACATATTTTGACTTAACTTGTGAAACAACTAGGTCAAAATCCCCTAGAAAATCTAGCAATTTGATCTTATGTTTATCAACCATGTTTAAACCAGTTAGCAAAGCTTCATACTTTGCTATATTGTTTGTACATTCAAATGCCAGCAAAAATGAATATTTGAATGTAGTCCCCTCAAGTGAAATAAAGACTATCCCTACTCCATTTCCTTCTTGGCTAAATGATCCATCAAAATACATCTTCCACACACCATCATTATTTTTATAAACATGCTTGTCAATTGGATCAGCATTGACTAGTTTAGGTTGGGTTGTTTCTATCTTGAATCTCCCGAGATCTACATCACAAAATCAATTTAATTGATATTGAGGCACATCTTCTACAATTTGACTTACCCTTGGCTCCCTTTACAACTTGACTTCTTGACCATTTACTAGTATTGTTGCATAAGATAAGTTGAATTGCACATTTCCCCCAATTGTTGTCGTCCATTGTCTTGATAGAAGCATTCCAAATTGAGGAGTATCAATCATAGTTATATCTATATTATACATTGCTTGAGGATAAGCAGCCAATTTTACTTCAACATCCTTCATAATACCTACTACTGGAATAGGTCTCCTATCCATTGCATAGCATTTTCCACCATTAGTATCTACCCACATGCCAAGTTGTTTCATGACTTCAACTGGCATAATGTTGATGGCAGCACCAGAGTCTATCATACAATTCCTCACCAGTTTTTTATTTATAAGTAATGTAGTGAAAAAAGGATCAACTTGTGGGGGATTTATTAATGCATCACCTAGGAAAACCTCTGGGACATTTACCTTTTCTTGTTTATTAGCAACCCTAGTGGCTACCATATTCTCAAAATTTGTTTTTTTGTGATTCCCATTAGATATCAATTAGATAGCACTATCCCTATACTCCTTAATTTTCATCATTTCAAGCAATCGGACAAACATTTTTACTTGAGATAAAGCTTGAGTAAAATCAAAAGAAGAACCTTCTACTTTGATCAATTTCTTTTGCTCCAATGTTTCTCCTTTATTTTCCTCCTTTTCATTTTTATTTGTTTGATCAATCTTCTGTTTTTCTTTCTGTAATTCTTTACTTTCTTCTTTTTGGACAAGTTTTTGTTCCTTCTTATCATGTTTTTTTTTGTCTTCTTCAAAGCTCCTTGTGTTATTTCTTTATCTTTCATGATATTCCTCTTGGGATGCCTTCATTTTCATTCACTATTCTATTTCTTAGCCAATACTTGTTTTTTGCTTGTTCAACTACAACAATGATTAGCCTTTTAATTTCTTCTTTTGTTGGTCTCCTTATGTTACATTGAGTAGGTGTATCAGTAGGGTATTGTTCTTCACTATTCTCTTCAGAATCATAAAAAACCTATTGTTAAGCCATATGGATATTGCATCTTTGGTTTGTAACATCATATTCATAGCCTTCCTCCTTTGAAGATGAATACCTTTGTTCAATGGGGTGAATGGTGTGAGAGGTTAGATAAATTGTGTGATCTTCTCCTTAATTACCTACTAATACCCCCTCTTTTCGTATTTTTTGAGCTAGAAAACAATGATCTAGGGAATGTGGGGCATCACAAATTCCACACCAAAGATTATTGTTAACCATATATGTTGCTTTCTTTTTTAAAGGATCAATAGTTTCTTTACTTCTAGGTGTGTCCATAATCGGTTTTCCATCTTTCCAGTTTGTATTCTAAGGCATGTCATGTAGCCTTGGCCTTTCATTTTTCTATGTATTTTCTTGTCTTTGTTGAGGATTGTTGAATTTTTGAGTAACCCTAGGATTATCCCTTTTAGCAACCATTCCTACAACCTTCCTATTGTTTTCTATGGTTAATGCTATTTTCTGAGCTTTAGCTAAATTCCTAGCATGCCTATTTCTTAGCTCATATCCTATTTTTGGATCAAATTCCTTTAGATAAATACTCAATGCTACAGGGTCTACTAATTTTGACCCAGGTGGTATCTTATTTTGCAATTTGTTGAACCTTCAGTTAAAGTCATAAATCGACTCATTCTGATTCTTTTGGATACCCACTAATTCATGAAAATTGAATTTTGGTGCACACTGGTTCCCATATTGTTCAAGGAATTGATCATGAAATTCTTGAATGGAATCAATAGAAGCTATTAGTAAACTGTTAAACCAATATATAGCTTCTTTAGTTAATGGCATCATATATAATCTCATCTGCATATCTTCATACTGCATTTCCAAGTCTTGAATAAATGCATTGAAACTCCTTAGATGTCCCTTGGTAGTGATTGCACTGCTTCATGTAAATTTTGGGACAAGGCTTCTCTAGCTGCTATCTATAGGGTAAGGACATAGTTGAAATCCCACTAGGTCAAATTGTCTTATCATGGTTGTGTATTTCTAAGGGGGTGGGTTGTGAGGATGTTAATATTGGTACAATGGATTATTGTATTGTGTATGAGGTGGCACATATTTTTGACCATGAGGTGGTTGGGAATTTGGGTGTTGTGATGGGTTGTGAGGTGGAACATTTGGCTATCTGTATTGATTCCCCATTTGATTATGAGGAGCCTTTGGTAGATTTGAAGGTTTTGCATTATTTTTTCCTTTCCTGTGAGGTGGTACATATTTAGAGAGATTAGCAATCTGAGCATTAATTTGAGATTTTTTTAATATTAAATCTTGGAGAACTTCCTTTATTATTTGGAGCCTCTTCTATTCCTACTTTTCTTTTGCTCTCTCCACTTCTTGTCTCTCAAATTCCAAGTGTTTTTCTAATTCTTCATGAGTCATGAACTCATAGATTTCTTGAGGGGCTACATTATTAATGGGATCATTTTGGTTACCTTCCATTCTTTGATCATATTCTTGTTGAATCTTGACTCTTTTAGCCTCAAGTTTAGCGTTGAATTCCTCTTGTTTCTGAGGGTTATAAAAAGGGTTTCTTCTTTCTTCAGGAGAACAAGGTTCTCCACCTGAACTATTTGTCCATGTATCATAGCGATCATATGTCTCATAGTGTGGTTTTGATGCTTTGTCCCTATTTGTTACGCACATTTCATCAGATACCTTCTTACCCTTATCATCCTTATGTGGCCATTTACTATTGCCAGTAGGACCTCCTTTGTATTGGGACCTTCTACCATGCATGTTGAATTGTTGTGATGTTCTAATGGGTAATTTGTTTTATCAGAGTCACTAGTCACTTTCTTAAAAGTGAGAAAATTCTATAAGTTATTATTCCCAGTAGAGTCTATAAGATTTTTGACTCTATGACAAAGGCTCTTACTCTAAGATAAGTCCCCAATAGAGTTGCAAAATAGTTAGGTCTCAAAAACACTGGTTTGAAACCACAAGAGGTTTCCAAGCTCTTGATACGTTTTTGGCTAATGTACAAGGCCAAATGATGAATTTGAACCTTCTTCTCTTCAGGAACTACCAGACCTAGGTAGGTGCACCGATGCAAATGAGGAAGACTTAAACTATATGATTCCTACTTGTGCAATCTATCCACAATGGCAATTGAAAGTGGAGAGATGAAACCTTACTAACTACTACTAAAATTTGAGATGTGAATATTTCGAATAAGATTCTATGAAATTCTAGAATGGAATTGGTGTGACTAATGCCTACTTCTGTTGGGCTAATGGAGTCAAGATTGGTATGATATGCTATTTTTGGATACAATTCAAATTGTTCAGCACTTTTATGAGTTTATGCCTAGCATAAACGTGTGAGGATGCAATTATCAAGTTCTTCTTATTCATCCAAATGTCCTTTTCAAGATTATTGTGATTAATTAAAAGAGTTTAATCCTTCCTTGAAGGAGCTAGTTAATTAAACCACACATAGGCAAAAAATTTTCTTTGATAAATTGAAAAATATCCTTGATACATCAATTTAAATAATAAGGAAATGACAACCTTGGAGACAACTGGATACTATTTTCTATTAATTTCAACAAACAACTGACACCATAATTAGATCACCAAATTTATGCATTCTTCTCCATTATATAATTTGAAAATATTTTGCAATGTACAACATGATATTTCATTTCAGCAACTATTCACCTTATCCAACTACCTAACCTACTAACCTTTGTATATGGTATCCATTCTCTAAAATTCTCTTTCTAGCTCCTCATGTACAATTTTTTTATCACATACCCCTTCTAGGTTAAACACTTCATAGATTGTAGTCTCTGATATGTGTATGAATGGTTTTCCCAATGGATCACAAATAGCTTTGAGCTTCGGGTCATAGTGAACAACTAACACTTTTACCAATTTTATGTCCATAAACACATTTGGGATGACTAATTTTCCTAGGTTAAATTTCCAAGGGTTACACACTAGTTCATACCGATTCCTTTGGTGGTAATAAAAAAATAAACAACTTATATCCCCTAATCAAGATCCATATATCTCCTATGTGCTTGCACTTATCCTCCAATTTTTCTACTTATCATGAGTTGGGCAATTGATCGAATAAGTCTTGGTTCAATTTCCTCTTAGCTACCCCTAGTTCATTCTTGGTTTTAGTTTTCTACTTTTTTCCTTTAGGGAGACTACTCGCACCTTGTCTCTTGCCTTTTGTCTTCCCTGAGCTCATTCTCTCCATTATATTTCTTTAAAATCACAGAATGGGAAAATGAAATTGCAGAGAACTTAGAAGATTTGTTTGAAATCCTCCAGCTGCAAAGTTCTCTAGTTTTTTTGTCCGTGCTCATATTTCTCCCACCGCAAATTCTGTAAAAAATATTCTTCAATTATTTTTCTTCAATTCAGGAAATTATCTACTTCTTTGTGTGTTCATGCCACCATTAATGTTTCATCTCTGAGCACAATTTTGCAATTTTTTCAAAATTCTCACAGTCACATCAAATTATTTTTATCAGAAAGACAATTGAAACTATGGGCGAACCTTTTTGTTCGGGTTCAACCAACATTCATTGAACACCTTGTTGGTCGGGGAGACATTATATCTTTTTCACCGATATCACATAATTTATCCTTTTGATCCATACTACATAGATATTTCCAAGAGTCACCTCGATGAACCCCTTGATCCATTTGTATCTTTATCGACAAGAGAATGTGTATCGTTGAGACATTTAGCAATTTCTCCAATGTTATAAGTCTCCCTGATGTTCATTCCTTTGATATTATGTATATTGCCATGACTCTTGCTGATGTAATCCTATTAGCATGACATGGAGAGTTGAGGGGACATTTCAAACTTACCCCAATAGCTCTTTTCTTTCTGATATGCTTCTTTGTGCTTTGTTGGTGAGACATGATAGATTTTGTGTGAATGGTATTTCATCAGTAAGGCATATATGCTCAATATGACCTATTGATCTCACCTCGATGGTGCTTGTCTTGCCGATGAATTTCTTCATTAGCGAGACCATGAACTGTATCTTCCCGATGCACATCATCTTATGAAATTCAATTGGTGTCACATTCCTAAGCTCTCGCCGATATGCTAAAAAATATGCATAGGAATATAATGGTTTATGAATCAGAGAGACCTACACCATCTCTTGCCGATATAGATTATTTGTTCAAATGTTTGGGCTTAGAGGATATTTATGGTATGAAATGGTCAAGACTGATGTGATCATTAGTATTCATGATATGCAAAGGGTATTATATCAATTTTGTATTCAATATATGGGCTTCTTAGGGGAACTTATGAGTGTAATTTTTTTTTTAAATCTCATAGTTCCAACAAGGACAAGGGGCCTTGCTTGGAGGTTTCCAAGTATAAAGGGATACTTTTTTAGTGAGAAGTCTAAAGAATATATTAAATACCTCCATGGGGCTCTTTTCCATATTTAAAAAATATTATTGTTCCTTTCCTTCCATAAATATCAGTAGATAAAGGGAGGAACCTATTGCCAAATTCCTTTGGGTAAAGGGTGATAATAGGAGAAAAGCTAGTTTCTCCACAAAGCTTTTGAGATATCCATTCATGTTCCAATAGACCCCAAGTTTTTGTAGGACTGAATCCCAAACCTTAGAAGCAAAGGGACAATGGAGTAATAGGTGAGGGACAGAATCCTCATAATTCTTGCAAAGCATAAATTTGTGGGGATTTCAAATCCCCTTTTCCTTAAATTATCCTGGTTGAGAATCCAGTTATGGCCATAGTCCATCGAAAGAAATTAATTTTGGAGGTAAGGTGTCGGTTCTAAATGTAATTCAAAATACTTTCTAGGGTTATTGGTAAAGAGAAAAGTTTGTAAGTTGACTTGACTAAGAGATTACTCTTGCTCTCCTTGGTCCAAATAAATTCATCATCTTGGGTAGAAATGGGTATTGTGGTTAGAGAAAAAACTTCCTAAAGTAATCTAGATTGGTGATTTAACTCCAGAGAGTCTTGGAAACAAATCTCTCAATCCTTCCACATTTTAGAGCCTTGTTGACCAATCATATATTTCACCATGTTATTACAAAAATGATCAATAGTAGGGGCCATCAAAGTATTGAAATTAAATTGATTAAGTGGTATTTCAAGTAGCTAGGGAATCCTCCCATAACTTAATTTTGCAGCCATTGCCAAATTTTCAGCTCAAACTAAACTATAGCAGTAGTTTTAACTTGCTGATATTGTTCCAAATTAAGGATCTATGGGGGTGGCCATTGGAGAGGCATCCAATCATAGGGGTGTTATTTAGGTACTTAGCATTTACTATAGAGCACCATTCCTTCCTATTTCTCAATTAGTCTTAGCCAACATTTGGAAGAAGAGCTTTATTAGTGGTTTGGATTTTCCTTATGCTAAGACCACCACTTGGTTTTGGGAGGAAAATCATATCCCAACTTAGCAAAGCCAACTTCTTCTTTCCCTTTGTACTAGACCAGAAAAAATCCTTTGGATTCTTTCCAACCTCTCAACAATATATCTCAGGATTTTAAAAAAGCATAGGAAATACACCAAGATCCCTTGAAAAGCAGTAGCTAGGAGTTTCAACTTAAAAGCATGTCTCAGTATGGAGCCTTTCCACCTAGCCAATTTCCTTTGCATTCTTTCCAAGACCAAGTTATAAAATTTAGAAGTGGCTTCCTTAATTGTAAGAGGAAGCCCAAGATAAACAATAGGAAGATTAACACTCTTATAGCCTAGGATAACATTCACCTTATCTTGAAGGGTTTGTAAGTTGTTGAAGAATTAAATCATGTTTTTATTATACTTAAGGCATTGACTAGAGTTGGAAGCATAATTTTTGAGATATCACTTCCATTTCCTCACTTCCACGATCGATGATTTTCCAAAGAATATTGTATCATCCACAAATTATTGAATAGATGAAGGGTCCAAGGAGGTAGTACATTTGATGCACTTAATAGTACCATATTAGCATTTTAGAAACATTAGGGCTTAAGACATCAACAACCATAATGAAAAGATAAGCAGAAAGGGGTTCTCATTATCTAATAACTTTACCAACTTTGAAAAAGCCATGGGGAACCCTATCAACCAAAACAAAATACTTGATAGTATAAATGCATTCATAAATGACCTTAACAACCAACTAATTAAACCCAAATCTAGCAAGAAATTTGAGAAGAAAACTCCATAGGACCTTATCATAGGCCTTAGATATGTTGAGTTTAAAAGCCATAGTTTCACTATTGAATATGTCCATAGAGTGAAGAATTTCATGAGTGGAAATGGAAGCATCCATAATATGGTGATCGCCCGACAAATCCTTTTTGATAGGGCCTATTCATCTTCTCAAGGAGAGGTTTCAATTGATTGATAAGGATTTTTGAGAAGATTTTGTATATGGTATTACACAAGCTACTAGGTTTGAAGTCAACTATGATCTGAGGGCTATAAAGGTGTGATTTAGCTATTTCAGAAGTTGTCTAGTTTTGAAGAAGTCCCTAGCTACAAGGAAAACATCTTGTCCCACAATCTCCTAGAATTCCTAGAAGAAGGCAGGAGGGAAGACATCGAGCCCCAAGGATTTGGAATCCCCCATACTAAAAATGGCCACCTTGACTACCTTAGGAGTGACGACCCTAAGAATAATAGTATTGTCCAAGTTGTTTAAGATAGAGGGAATGTTGTCCAGTAACTGGTCATCCAAGGCAGAGTTGGGAATGACAATAGGTTCATAGAATGAATTATGAGAGTGTTGAAAATCCAACAACTCAATCTAGGTAGGAGTATTGGCTTCAACCCCATGTTCATCCTTAAGCTTCTTTATCTGATTCCTTTTCCTATGCTTGAGAGTAGATATGTTGAAGGAGTTACAATCCCCTTCTTTTGGCTATTCTATTCTAGACTTTTGTTTCTAGAATATTTCTTCTCTTTTTATAACTTTGTTGCAATCAGAACAATAATCCTTCTTATCTTAACAAGTCTATTCACACACATACTAATTCTCCATTATGGTTTGGATGTCTTTTAGTTTAGTTGTCAGATCTCTTTTTTTGGAGAAAAAATTCCCCGAAAACCCACTTGTTCCATCTTTTCACCATGTTTTTGATATGCTTGAGTTTTTGAAAACCCCTAAACATAGGAGAGCCATGAATAGAAACTTTAAAAATGGAAATAGGAAGAGAGGGTTTCTATCCTTAAAGAGATATGGTTCCAAGTGAAGCCACAATAGTGGTGGGTATGTGCAGGATCATGATGGGCCAAAAAGTGGTGATATTATGGGTATGTGGCTGACAACTTTTTTAACCCAAAATTGATGAAACGAAAAGGGTTTTTAAAGGAGATTCTCAGCTTTCCACCAATATAAATTATTCTTTACTCTGAATTTAATAAATAATTGTTATTCATTTTCTATTTGAATTATTACTAAGTCCTGATCGATAGGCTAATTGAAAAACATCTCTAGCTTTCAAACGGTATCACATTATATGCTTTGCATACTATAGGATTAAAAAAAGAAAAAATAAATTTCATAAAGTATTGACCAAGTTAAGGTGGTTAGACATACGAGTTTTTATATTTTTAAAATTTTGTAATAAAAAATTCATAATTAATTATTTACTTGGAAAAAGGTTACAAAAAAATATGTAGCATATTTGGACATGATTCCTCTACTTATATCTAAAATCTTATAAAAAATATTATAATTTAACTGTGGTTAGGGTGGTCAGACAAACACCTACTTCTTATTTTTTCCTTGAAGTTTAAGTACTACTACATTGAAATTTCAAATTTTCACCAAATAGATTATTATTTTTTTAAATAAACCTAGTAGTTTAGAAACTACATTCAATTTGCTAGAAATTCTATTCTTACATATTTTTGAAATAATATAGATAACTTATTCAAATTTTTACTTCAAGTTGCCTAACTCTGATTTTTCTAAATTTTTTGCCACTTAAGGGCCTATTTTTTCCATGATGATCTTGCACATACCCTAGTTTACAATTTTATGGAGGAAGGAAAATTCATTTTTTGTGTTTGCACTATGTAAGGGGGTTCGTTCGAACTAGCATGTTTGACTGAACCCTTTAAGATTTTCGGTCAAACCATGGAGTTCAATCAAACTTCCAATTTGAGCAAACCCTTTTGAAGTCAATGGGGAAATAATATTTTAAGGGGTTCGATCGAACCCCTTGAAATAGGACCTTTTAAAAAACTTTTTGTCATTTTCAAACTGACACTTTTTCCTCTACGTGCGGCGAAATTGAACTAAACAGAGTGTGTGGCGAATGACAAACTCTAGCCTAGTGAAGCTTCAATGTGCACCACCTCCACAGTATATCAACCTCCCTCCATAGTGCACTAGGTTGGTTATCTTTGCTCGAATTCTTTGATTTCAAATTGCATTTGTTTGAAAATTTGTAAACCCCTAAATGTGATAAAATAAATCTATTTTGTATGTATCATTTTATCACAACATTCCATGAGACTAAACTTATCATGTGGGTTTCCTTTAAAATGAAATAAATTTAATATACCATGTGGGTTTCCTTTAAAATGAAAAAAAATTAATATACCCTATTTCAAAGCTCCCATTTTGGCACACAAGGGGTGAAGGTTGTGGAGGTTGTGGAATTTGGCTTTACACCTACTAATTGCATTTGCTTGAAAGTTTCTAAATCCTTTTCAATAAAGCCATTTGCTCTACAATTTGGCTTTACAACCACCAATTGCATTTGCTTGAAAGATTCTAAAGTATTTTAAACAAACCCATAAATTACAAAATTTGGCTTTATAGTTGTCAATTGCATTTCCTTGAATGTTTCTAAAGCCTTTTAAACAAACCCATTTTGCAAAATTTGGCTTTACAACTGCCAATTGCATTTTCTTGAAAGTTTCTAAAGCCTTTTAAACAAACCCATTTGCTCCAAAATTTGGCTTTATAGCTGCCAACTACATTTGCTTGAAAGTTTCTAAATCCTTTTAAACAAACCCAAATTTGCTAAAACTTTGAATTGCATTTGCTTCAAAGTTTCTAAAACCTTTTCAACAAACCCATTTGCTCTATAATTTTGCTTTACAACTACTAATTGCATTTGCTTGAAATTTTCTAAAGGCTTTTCAACAAACCCATTTTTAATAGTGGAATATTATAATTCAAATGAGAGACTAGCTTCTTGTTGATGAAATTATGAGTTTTTCCTAAATCTATCAATACCATTAGTTTAATATATCCCATGCAAAATATAAAAGTCAAAATTTAGAGTTTAGTGCTAATTTTTAGTTTATTTTTATTTTGCACTTCACATTGAGATTTTGATAATATTCCCCAACTCTTTACTTTTTGCATATTCATCCCTAAATTATTGTTATACTTCCTCAAAAATGGATTCATACACATACACACTCAAGATTAATTTATGGCAACATTGAAGAACTTGTTAGGTACACATATGGCTTCCTCAAACATACATAAAATATCTCTCTTGATCTAAATAAAGGTCTTGGATAAGGAAAGAAAGATTAAATCCAAAGGAAAGACCCTTATAAAGTCACAAAAACCATTTAAAGAACATAAACAAGACTTGTCCATTATTTTAAATAAATATGAACAAAGAGGAAATTATCCAAAAAGCTTAAGGCTCCATTCAATTGTGATAATCATATTATTTAACAAACATGAAAATAACATAAAAATAATAACATCATTATTTTTAAAGAAAGGTAGAGTTAAGAAAGGAATAAAATATCACAAGAGAACTATCTCAAGTAAAATTTAAAAACTAAGGGGATTTGATATGTTGATAGAACACCCTTTCCAATATTCTCACAAGCTTTACCAAATCCTTCTCAATCCAAACCCTCCTGGTTTCTTTCACTTCCCTCTTCTCAAGATCCTTGAATTATATAATAATCAAATCGGGCAACCCCTCTTCTTAACCTTTCATTTTGGCTAAATAAGTTGAATCTAATATATATTGCTTGATCTAATGGATTTTTAATAGGTTGAACCATTTATTCAAAGAAAAGAAGAGAATCCACAAAGGAATTTTGAGTAAATACTTGGTAAGTTTTAACTTACAAAATTTGGTAACTCTTAGATATTTTTCTCACCAAAATATCTCTCCAAATTTAAATCTAAATGCACATCCAAATAAATAAAAATTCATAAATAAATTTAATTCAAAAAGTGGACCATCTATGGCCTTCTATAATCTTCTCGAAGATGTCATTCCTATAAATTATGATAAATTAAAAGTTAAGTTATGACCTACACCAAAATGACATGAAATTATCTTTCTAAGATGTCATATTTGCATAAATCCATCAACTAAATTTTTTAACTAATTTTAAACACTCAAACAAATACATATATATGAATATAAGTTTCATTTAAAATTTTTTGGAATATATCAATCCATCACAATTAAAATCTTAGACATCATGCATAATATTTTTGATATATTCACAAAGCCACCTAGGGTCTCATAAGACTTAAGTAGGTGAATACTAATATGCATATATCTAATGGTTGGGTAAATGAAGGAGGATTAGGAGTAAGTTCATATATATCTATTGCTTATTTTGCAATACAATATATTTGTTAGAGAGGTTGCATTTGAATAGAAGAAGTGAAGATAAGGTCTATTAAAATATGACTCACCATCTTCTCTATTCTTAGGATTTTGGAGTATATCAAAATATCCAACCTATATTTCATTTTCGATCTCAACCAATCTTTGCTTCAACATCTAAATCATCCACACAATCCTGCCTGAAATATTCAATATGTGAAACATAATTATGAGGAAGATACAAATAATCCTTGACATAGCTTTTTGTATCAAAGGATAATATGGTTCTATAATTTTAAACTATTTCCAATTTTGAAATCAAAATACAATCAATTATCTATTCAATCTCAATTTAATCATAATTTTAAGGAAAACATAAATTACTTGAATGTTTTTAACATGTCTCTCATTAGATTCTACTTACTCTAACTTAAATTTAAAAAACAACATTAAAATCCACATAACAAATTTCAAAGACATAATATTATTACAATATTGTTTAAAAATCTAATTGTAATGAATGTTATAGTAACAAATATTCAAATTTTAAATCTATGAAAATATAACCAAATGATCCTTAGTAAATCCATATATCATTTGTGATGAGAATGTTGAATGTTATAATTTTTTAGGCCAATCTTAGGCACTAATTCACCATTGTTAAAATGATCCTTATTTTATTCATTGTTTTTTTCAGGATTATAATTTTTTACAATTTCTATTAAACCAAACTCAAAATAATGGTATAGATTAATATTCTTGTTTTTATCCTACATTTGGGTCGTGTTTGATTAGATTTACTATCATATTTAGAAGTTTTATTTTGTTATTATATATTTTTTAACATATATAAAATGTATGGTTGGATTAGTGAGATGTTTGTAGCAAGTATACAATATGAAGTTAAAATTTATTAGATTGATTCTTAATAAATTAGGAATAATGATTAAATTTATAGTTTTATACAATCTATAAGTATAAATAGTTTGATGGTGGAAACTTTATACATATAAAAATGTGATAAATGTCTGATTATTTTGCTTTCCAATCTATAAATTTTTGATGTACTTGGCTATATAATTGAGATGATTCACTCATAATGTAATGATAAAAATTTAGTACATCAAAGAAATATTTATGAGACATCAAGCTACCATTTTACATAACTCTCATAGAAATAAGAATATTATTTTATTTTAACCAAATATTGTGTGTACTCTATCTTGAATTACTAGTTAATTTTGAATTATATACTTATAATTTAAAATAAAAACATCCTATGTAACATAAAATAGATAGATTAATTAATGAAATAAAATATGTTTTTATATCAAGAAAAATTTACAAATATGGAACTCATATGAGAAATCGATTAAGACAACTCTATGTGAGAATTAAGATGAGAATAATATATACCTTCTTTCACGAATTAATATTAGATTAATACTTGGCTCATATTTTTTAATCACACTAGAAACCAACAATGGAAGATTGAGATTCTGAACTAAGAATTCCACCTTATAAATCACATTCATACTAGAATCCAACAACTAAAGATCAATTTTCATAAATAGAGTTCATGTGTTATATATCATGCCTTTGAGGGGTCGACAAGTACCATGAGCCTTTTGAAATCCTTCTCCATTTAAATGCACATCCATTCCAAGATCATTAGGAGATGGGTATCCCAAGTTCCTTAATTTCTTGTAGGAATTTAATTTCAAGAGTAGGACATTGTGACAAGTCAAAATGTAAGATAAGGTAAACCCATAAAATTCATGAAATGGAATATTTGGAATAGGTGTGTAGACCATTTGTAACTAAATTCAAGCATTAAATTAATTGAAAAAGATAAATATTAGGAACTAAAAGAAGGATCCAAACCATAAAGGAAAATAAAATATTAATGGAAAAAGATAAATATTAAGAACTAAAAGAAGGATCCAAACCATAAAGGAAAATAAAATATTAACTTAAAACCTCAAGGTCAAAACAAGAGTTGATTTAAAATTAGATAAAAAGTTAGTAGGAAGAATGATCAAATTTTTTGAAGATACCCATGGTAGATGACACCAAACAAAGAAATCACATTTTCTTCATCTACGATACCTAATATTCCATACAAATAATCTTATTCCGGGTGAAATATGGTTTTTCAATACAATGACATGACAAGAATATTACCTTAGTAGTTTTTGACATCTTTATTCTTGTCATTAGTCACAAATTCACAAAATCACAGAATTTCTCAAAAAGTTGATAATTTAGGTAATTGATAGTTGATTTGAGATGTGACCTCATTATATTCACTAAAAATTAAATTATGTGATCAATCTAATCATTCAATTAGGTGAATGTGAAGGGTATTAATGGTTATTCAATTTTCAATTTTTAAAAGTTTAGTATTTTGATTAATCACTAATTCAATTTATATTCCAGTGGAAGATTTGGGGTAATAGAAAAAATATTTACAAAGATTAAATCTTAATTTTCTCCTATTCTTTCATTATTTATTTCTTTTTTTAATAGGGTTAAATCTTCATCTAGGTTTGTTGTGTACTTATAAGAAACCTTTATTCCTTAGTATCATGTTCTTGTACATTGTATGGTAACTTTCATGATAAATCTTATGTGCATGTCCCTTCCTCCTATCAAATTTTCTTTATGGATATGAGGAAGTTTATTTCTAATTTTTTGGTTTCCTCATCAAAATATTGCTTCAATAATTTAGAAATTATATTTACAAGCTTATCATCTCTCTCATTTTCTTCTCTTATTTGTACCTTCAATAATGACTAAATTGATTTTACATGACCACCAATGTTAAGTAATGATGCTTTCTCTTTATTACTAGTTTTAGGAAATAAATCTTAGATGCAACCTTATCAAGATTTTTTAAGTCTTTAATGGCACATTTTGTACTAGAGTCCACACTTGTAAATTTAAATTTTAGAATTGTTTTAGATTATGTTTGTGTGCAATATAGTAATTTGAATGTTTTGATTATTAAAAACTATGATAGATATTGAATGATTTTTTGTTAATGGTATAAAAATATTATTGATGAGTAGATTAATTATTAGAACTGTTTTAGATTTCTATTCCCTAGATCTAGATATATTATTTACCAAGGTCTCATTTCTCCTTTAGGTGTACATACATATATAACATGGAAAATGTAGATGTTCCACCTCTAGAATCTTTGTTTGCAAATACCACTAATGAGATTAAGAAATTGAGAGACTCATTAGCAGAGGGTGCAAACCCAGGGATATATTCTAAAGTATGCATGTCAATATTAAATAGTCTAGAAAAACTAAGAGATGAACTTGGAAAGACTAGTGCATATTCCCCTAATAGAGTAGCTTCCATTCTTTCTAGCATGCAGGAGGAAGTACATGGTGATGTTCCCTTTAAAAAAATATAGGATGTTGTGATCAAAGAAATGATAAAAAACACTTGTTTTCTATTTTATAAAAATCTACGTAAGGTGAGGGGATACCAGGTCACTAGATGTGTGGATCATGCTATGGCCCCATTGATCTACCTGTGATTTATCGCAACACGTGGTCAATATCCAAACAATGACTAGATTCCATTATATTTTGTTCAACAGTTGTATGTTGAGGTCCATTTGGACCTCAAAGTCAACTACTTGGACTTTCCAGGATATGTTGGTCAGGGGTGTGGTAGAATTATTGATAGGCCCACCTATCATTGAGTAGATAGTCCAACCCTAATGTTTAGGGTAGTGGTTGGTGATAGGTCTCCTGCTGTCACCCCAGCTGTATCCCCCTTAACAGATGAGGCTGTCATTCCTTCAAGGGAAGCAATTAACACTGTAGGTGGCATTGTAGCTGCCATCACTAGGATATCTACTAATTGTGTAGGTTAGTATTTGATGTCTAGACGTTCACGATCCACACCATTTCCATCATGGTAGACTAACATGGATCCTTATACAACAGTAGGAATTCCTACTCCCACAAAGCTCGACAAACTTTCAGGAGATATGGCATGCATGACTTTACATTGTTTTGATGAAGACCTCTTGGAGGCATATTCCTTCATCACATCAGACTATGCGATCAGTATAGAGGAGGTTAGAGATTGTTTGGAACATGGAGTTCATCCACATCCAAGATCCCATCACTCTCAGCCCAACACTAGTGCATGTCAGGATCCACCTACAGATCATTTGATTGTTGCACAAACTATGGGTTTTACTGAGATGTTGATTGGTCTCGGTTCATCATCATCGATGTTATCTCACTTGCATAGTCCTCTTCACTCATCATTTATGGCATGATATGGGACACATCAAATGGATGTAGATGTTGAATCATCGCTTGACCATTTGGTTCATATGGTGGAGATGACTGTTGTAGAGGACTTAGGTCATCTAATATTAGATGATGTACATGTATGTGTGCATGTGCATATTTCAATTCTTTTTTCAATTACTTTTAAATTTTAGTTTTAACTAAATATTCATGTGTTGATATATATGTATATATATTGTAGGTGGACATACCTCATGTCACTCCTAGCCTTACTCCAGATCGTGTACATCGATGTGACTTTGTGGATGGTTTTGTTGCTAGTGGACATGTGAGTTTCAAATTTTTATATATAAATGTGTATATGTGCATGCATATGTATGCATAGATCTAGATAGATATTTAAAAATACAAGTACATTCTTAAAAATAACTTTCATAAAATTTATTTAATATATTATATGTATTTAACATATTATGTACACAATTTTATCTGTAGGGGTCAACACATCCATCAAAGCAGGGTTCTCATTCAGATGGTCATTTGACTAGGAGTCTATATTCATATTAGGCCCTGCGCTAGATTTATGATCTTTACTACATGTATTTGCTTATATGATGATCTCTAGTATTCAACATTTGATGATCTCTAGCTTAAATTTGCTTATATGATATGCATTTTATCTCTAACATACATTTTATTATTTGATGACCTCTTTTCTTATAACATGTTTATGTTTATACATTGAATCTATTTGCATGTATGTATGTGCTTTCTTATGTTTAAATGTTTATATGGCATACATACATAAGTTTCTTATTTGATGACCTCTTTTCTTATAACATGTTATGTTTATACATTGAATCTATTTACATGCATGTATGTTTTTTCTTATGTTTACATGTTTATATGGCATACATACATTTGCTTATATTCAATATACATACATAATTTTCTTATTTGATGAACTCTTTTCTTATAACATGTTATATTTATACATTGAATCTATTTACATGTATGTATGTGTTTTCTTATGTTTACATGTTTATATGACATGCATGCTTATCTATAGTATAATTTTAGGAGAAGACTATTTCATTTTAGCCAAAAATCAATAATGCACATTCAAATAAGTTTTGTTGACGCTGAACCCACAAACAAAGACCATCAAAATGGTCCCAAATGTTGTTATAGAATCCCCTAGAGTTGTGAAATTTTATGTTAGTTCATTTGATCACAACATCCCATTTGACCCTATATTCCCAAAGATAAGGAAATTAATGCCACTTTATAATGAAGTTCATTCGTATTGATCACAATAAATATTTTGCACACACACCCCTTGAATTTTGTAGTAAGTAGTAAAAAATTATAAAATAAATTACTCCCAAGCAAGTAAACTAATGATACTTTATAAATGAGTGTATTTACAAGCCTATTTATTAATGCACATGTTCTACTAGAGTTTTAAAATTTCATAAAAATGATGAAATTAAAATCTTGATACAAAATAAGAACAAATAAAGTGCATCACTTTGTGGTACACAAAACTAATGTTTTTTAAAAATGACTTAACCAACATGAACCATTGAGGACTTGAGAACAAAATATAATTAGAAAAAAGAGGTAGGAACATTTCTTTTATAATTATATCATCCTTCAAACACTTTCCCTCTAAGTTATAAAATTTTATGTTAAAATTATTTCATAAATAATCTCTTAATCTACACCATTATTTAACATGATCGTACTTTCCTACATCTGGATATAAAATTATAGATTTTTAAAGAAATTCAATGCATAATTTGCTAATTTCAACTTAGGATAGGAAAATTTTATTCTTTGAAACATTAAGAAAATTCAATTCAAATTATACCTCTATGTGTTCAAATCATTGTTCTACCCTCTCTACATCTCCTGCAAATGAAAATATCTCAACTATTGATTTAGAACCATCAAGGTGTGTTTGGTTAACTAGAATGACCATGTAAATTTTCCTCTACTATATATTGGGTTGTTTCCTTACTCTAAAATGAGCATGCCTTATCTAAGAGACACTTTATTAAACACTATGTTATTTCATTGGTTGAGATAATCTTGCACCTTTGGTATCAAGCTTGAGGAATATTATCTTTTTGACAAGGAACAAATTCTAAAATTACTCTATGTTGCATACCTATACATTAAATAACAACAAACTCCACAATGAAATAACTTGTTTGATTACCACTTGATTTATTTAAATACAAGCTTATTTTTCATTATTCCATATCAAACTGCAAGATAACTCACATTTATATCACTTGGAGCGCAGATTTTGGAGAAGATATTTTTGCACATTTATCAAGGAGGCAAATATTGGGGAAGACAACTTTTCATTTTTATCAATCAAGGAAAATTTTGGAGGAGAATTTAACTAAGTTGGTAGAGGATTTGTTTTGAGGACCATCTTTAACTTGAAGAAGAAAATGGGACAACAAAGAAAAAGAAAAAATGCATCTCAACAAAAATTGTCAAAAGAAGAAGAACAAAAGAGGCGTGAACAAAACTTGGAGAATTATCATAGAAAGAAACAAGGTACATGTTTGTTTCTTCTCTCTCTCTCTCAAGTGTGTGTTTAGGAATTTTATTAACACCTCAATATTTTTTCCTTATAAATATATTTCCAATTATGAAAAGCATGTTAGATTTAACTTGGAAACTTTAATACTATAAAATGGTCATCTTGCTTAGACATTACCTAAATTCCTTATCATCTATTTTGAATTTCTGTTGTTCCATGGAATTCTTAAGTTCAAGAATATTTTATTTTATTTGTTTCAACTCCAGTTAAATAGCTCACAGTCTCTCACTTTCTTTGCTTGCATGTAAATCCAAACAACAAGCAGGAAATTCTCAAGCTAAAGTCAAGAAAAATCTACATATTGGATCAAACGAATCCATTGAAGAACACATGGACCTTGAAGATAGGGAGGAGACCCAAGTTCAAAAAATTCTTGTTGAAGAGGGGTCAGGATCATTTCCTTCTACTGGTATGGATGAGCATATATAAAACTAGTTGAAACTTCTCTCACTTATAGCATCATGTCTTATCACTTTGTTTGATTGCATACATAAACTTTACTTATATCTAGCATCATCTCTCACTTTCTTTGAAAAATATTTTGTGACATGTAGAAAGGGATAAACAAGCAGGAAGTTCTCATGCTGAAGTCAAGCCAAATCTAGATATTGGATCAAATGAATCCATTGAAGATAGGGAGGAGGTCCAAGTTCAAACAATGCATGTTAGAGAGGGGTCGGGATCACTTCCTTCTATTGGTATGGATGAGCATATAAAACCAACTGAAAAGGTGACGAAATAATTTTCTTACAAAAATTTAGATCATTTACTTGAAATGGATATGGAGAAATTGAAATGTTATGCCGACCAACTTGCAAATAAGAGAAAGAGGTCAATGACTAAATTTGTAAATGGAATAATCAATTACCATTTCAATCATCTTGAAACACTTGAAAAAACCCAATTCTTATCACGTTTACTTCTTCGTAATGAGCTAAAAGAGTCATTACAATTGTTGGGTGTACATTCGACATCAAATAAGAAGAAACACATGGCATTACAAAAGGATATTGTTCAAAATGTCAAAAAAGGGTTTATATTCCATTGGGAATGGATCTCAATCAGTGGATAAGGCCACTATAAGAAGGGTCATGTTGACATCTATTATAAATCAAGACATAGCAAGAAAAAGAAAAATGTTTGCACTTTCAGCTGAAATTGGTTATAGTAGAACCACACTAATAAAATATGAGAAAAAGAGAAAGCTTTTGGATGAGAGTTCAGAAGGAAATTGGGAAATTATGTGTAGAGCTCCCCATTCTGATAGGATTGAAGATGTTGTTAGGAACTTGATCTCAATATTTTGGCATGATCAGACTCGTCCATCATCAAATACCAGAGATGTTATGAGACATAGGATTGGGCCTAGTATGTATGAAAATAATATCAAACATTGGCTAAACATAACACAACTTGAGATGTATATGAGATTTTGTAATATATACCCTCGTATAAATATTGGGCAACCAATGTTTGAAAGGTTAAATCCATATTATGTGAAGATAAAAAAGCTTTTTGAAACTTGTCATTATCATATTGAATTTTATCTCTACTATTAGGTGTTTTGAAAAATGAGAGAATAAAGTTGTGGTTTTCAAAATGCACCTCCTAAATAGGAAAGTTTGTTCATAAAGGCTATGTTATGTGATCATGAAAATGGACCCTGAATAAACTACATAAAAGGAATTTGTGAAACATGTAGAAATTTGGCTAAATTTCCTTCAAGAAATGAGGATACTAACCTAACAAAGACAGTAAATTGCAAGAGGTAAGTACTCTTTTTAGAGAGTTTATTTCTTTTAATTTTCTTAGATTGTTATTTGAATTTTCTAATGTAATGTTTCATTGATTGTGTGGTTTATTACTTATTCACATATTTTACTCACACAGGTACAAGTATGTAAAGTTTCAAACAAATTTTGGGAAAGAATCCACAAGGATGAACTATGTAGAAGATGAGATTCCTATTGGAAAATTTATGGAGGATTTTCAAAAATTGATACAACCATACAACCATACATACAAAATTCTTTTTTTGCTAAGTGGAAAGCACAACAATTCGAAACATTGAGAGATACTTTCCCACTTGGAATAGTTCTATCAGTAGTTGACTTTGCAGAAAATTACTCCTTTGTGTACATCAAAAGGAGATTCAATCAGAATATTACTTTTCAAAGTAGATCACTATTATGGTTCATGTGTATTATCGGCATGCACAATCAGAATTGGATGGTGTTGAGAGTATAGATGAATAATGAGCCATTAATAAAGAATATCACTTTTATATTAGTGATGATAAAGAGCATGACATGGTTTTTGTTAAACATTTCTTTATAATTTTTTTTGAGAATTTGAGAAGCAGGGGTTTAAAATTTTAAATGAATTTTGTATGGTCAAATGGATGTGTGACACAATTTAAATCTTCACAACCATTCTATGCACTTTGTAGATATCATAAAATATACAAAATACCACATGTTTGGAGTTTTTTTGAGAGTGGGCATGGAAAGGGTGAGCATGATGGAGTAGGAGGTTGCATCAAATTTGGTCAGCACACCTTCAAGAACAAACCAACACATTCCACATAGAGTGTTTTGGGAGATATTGGGTATGTATAAATTACATTTTCAAAAAATTGAATTTATTTAAATTTAAAATTTATATATATATATATATATACATGTTTGTTCACATAAGTTTGTTGTTGTACATGTATCTAGGTGTGGATAGAAGATCAATGCATGGATGCAAGAGCGTAGAAAAAAAAAGATCCTTGCATTGTGTTATGAGTTTAGATAGTCACCATGGATGGACATTATACACAAGGGATTACTCTTTTTTTTCATTGAGTGCATTGCGGGAAAATCTAATCATGCATGCAACAACCAAGAACTTGGATATGTTGGTAAATGGGATACGGTTAGAAACATATGATGAAAATGAGAAAGAAATATTTGAAGGCATTGCTTTGATTTCAATTGATTATGGCCATATTTCAGGATTGGTTAGAAAAAGGTAGATGTGAAATTTTTCAATAATTTAAATATTATATATATAGTTAATGATCTTTAAATTATTCTAGAGACATTTCTCAATTTTTAAGAATTTTTTTGTGTAAATTTTGTGTACAAGAGATGCTTTTGCAGTCATAATAGAGCCTAGAAACATAGGAGGTGTTAGCTATTATTTATTGTGTTGCACAAAACAGAGAAATAAGCTAACACAAACTAAAACAAGTGATGGAATGTTATTTCCCGCAGTTGAGTTTGAATTTAAAATTATATATACATTGTGTTCGCATGTGCACATGTTACATTATAAACATTAAAAATATATATTATACAAACCTTGAGCACAAAAATGTTGTACACATTCACATGTCTTACCTTGGGTTCATGATTACCATGTAGGTTTTGTTATAGTACAAGGGATATATCTAAAACAAGTCAAAGTGGTTTAACATGGGATTCATTTTGTTGACTATCAACCTGATAACAAGGTATATCAGTATAGTCACTTAATAATTGCTACCACCCTATATATTCATACAATTCCACATGCACGTCGCCAAAAAAAATGGAGACTAGATAGTGATGATCATAAAAAAAAATTACATGTTATTGAAGAGTGGGCTGAACCAGAATGTTTGAGTTAGATTATATGCATGATTTTCAAGTTCACTTGTAACCCCATACATGTTCAAGTGAGAACTTATAGTAACTTGTACATAGTTGTAAATCATTTTGTGTAAATTCTAATTATATGTACATATTTGTTCCATATAATTCTTAAGTTCAAGAATCTTTGATTTCATTTGAAAGTTCAAAGTTACACTTATAGCATCATCTCTCACTTTTTTTGCTTGCATGTAAACCCATATATATGCTTTCAATACTTATTTGAAACCTAGTGAAGTTTTTTAAAATCATTTTCCCTAAATTACACTTATATACAACTTATATTTGTTTCATGGAATTCTTAAGTTCAAGAATCTTATATACAATTATATACAACTTATATTTGTTCCACGGAATTCTTAAGTTCAAGAATCTTTGATTTCATTTGAAAGTTCAAAGTTACACTTATAGCATCATCTCTCACTTTTTTTTGCAATTATATACAACTTATAGTTGTTCCATCGAATTGTTCCATGGGAAATTATGCATTTTAAAATTAAGTATTATCTAATTATAAAAAAATTGCACACATATTTAAAACATAAATTAATGCAAATAAAAAAATAAAGTTGTCATCAATTTAATTCACAAAAAATACTGCAAATGGAAATAGAATGTTGCCATCCAATTTCCAAATCAATATTTAAATGACTTTGATATGACTCCCTCTCACCCCTCTACCATTAACCCTTGTTCTCTCTACCCTCTATCTCTCTCCTACTCCCCCCCTCTCTCTCTCTCTCTCTCAAGTCTCTCCCTCCTACTCCCTCTCCCTCTCTCGCTCTCTCTGTCTATGTCTGTGTCTCTGTCTCTATCTTTGTCTTTGTCTCTATCTTTGTCTCTCTATCTTTGTCTTTGTCTATGTCTCTCTGTCTTTGTCTTTGTCTCTATCTCTATCTCTGTCTATGTCTCTCTGTATCTGTCTGTGTCTCATATCTCTCTCCCCTCTACCCTCTACCCTTAAGCTATAAATCGTTAAACCGTTAAACCCTCTACCCGCTACCCTTACACCCTTAAACCCTATAACCTCTACCATTAACCCTTAATCCTTAAACCCTCTACCCTCTACTCTTAACCCTAGACCCTCTATCTCTCTCCCACTCCCTCCCTATCTCTCTCTCAAGTATCTCCCTCCTACCCTCTCCCTCTCCTAGGTCTCTCTCTCACTCACTCCTATCTTGAGCTCCCCTCTACCCTCTACCATATATCTCTCTCCCACTCCCTCACTCTCTCTCTCTCAATTATCTCCCTCCTACCCTTGCTCCCTCTCCCCTCTACCTTAACCCTTAAACCCTAAAGACCTTATGCCCTCTACCTTTATCTCTCTCCACTCCCTGTCTCTCTCTCAAGTCTCTCCCTCCTAACCCATGGAGCCCTAAACCCTTGTGCCCCTCTACCCTCATCTCTCTCCCTCCCTCTCTCTCTCTCTCTCAAGTCTCTCCCTCCTAGCCACTCTCCCTCTCAAGTTTCTCTCTCTCTCTCTCACTCACTCCCCATGTCTCTAGATCCCCTCTACCATCTACCCTTAAGCCTTTAACCCTCTCTCTATCCTCCTCACTCCTTCCATCTCTAGATCCCCTCCACCCTCTACCCTTAATCCTTAAACCCTTAAACCCTCTCTCTCTATCACTCACTCCTTCTATCTCAGGATCCCTCTACCCTCTACCAAGCATTAAACCCTTAAGCCCTCTACCCTCTGCCCTTAACCTTAAACCTTAAACCCTCTATCGTCTGCTCTCTGCCCCGTAGCCTGACCCTCCTCCCTCCTCTCTCTCTCTCAAGTCTCTCCCTCTCTCATTCCTCCTCACTCACTCCTATCTCGAGCTCCCCTCTACCCTCTACCCTTAACCCTCAAACCCTAAATGGGTCTTAAACCCTCTATCCTTTATCTCTCTCCCACTCCACCCTCTCTCTCTCAAGTCTCTCCCTCCTACCCCCTCTCCCTCTCTCCCTTCTACCATTAACCCTTAAACCCTAAACCCTTGTACCATGTACCCTTTATCTCTCTCCCACTCCCCCTCTCTCTCTCATGTCTCTCCCTCCTACCCCCTCTTGCTTTATCCCCTCTACCATGTACCCTTTATCTCTCTCCCACTCCCCCTCTCTCTCTCATGTCTCTCCCTCCTACCCCCTCTTGCTTTATCCCCTCTACCCTTAACCCTTAAACACTAAACCCTTGTACCCTCTACCCTTTATCTCTCTCCCACTTGTTGGTTCTTTTTTCTTGTAAACCAGGTTGGTCTCCTATTCTACCTATAGAGTAGCCAACTCCAATCAAGGGTAGCTCGGAGGACCTGGAATAGCTGACAAGATTTAGTCAAAGACTGAGATCTTCTACACTTTAGGCTTTGAAAAACCAGGGCGAGTATACCCACACAATGCCTTAAAGAAGACCAGACATTGCCTTTTATAGCAGATAACTCCTAATGTCAAGCATTGAAGACCTTAAATGGGGCTAGATTCTCAGTAGCTCAACCTTGAAGCAACTAGGAGGCAGGACACAAACTAAACAAAAGATATTTAATGATTTGTATGAATTGAAAGGTTTCTGAGAGGAACTAGGCCGCAAGACAGATCAGTGCCTAATCTAGGGTCATGGAGTCACACACAAAAGATGGAATTCATCTGCAAATAGAACTCAATCAGTGGATCTTGTTTTGTTGATGCCTTGCATCAACTATCAATGCCTTACACTAACAATCCAAACTCTTGCATCAACTAGACTCTACCTACCAAATCCAACTTGCAAAAAAGTAATCACTGCTATCTGTTCAAAGGATTTAACTGCTTCCTTGAAGCAGACCTATCAACAAACAACAAAAAATTGTGAAATACAAGAAGCTGAATAAAGACACCTTATTCCATTCATTCAAATGATTAAAAGCATACAAATGTGGAGACAATCTGATGATGTATGCATGAGAGACAAGCATCTTCATGTTTTCATTGCACAACTAATTGCATTTACAGAGAAATTCAGACTTTACAACTTATAGACTTGATATTGACTCAAGACTAAACCCTAGCCTATCTCAGACCAATCCCAGAACTCAGAAAGTGGAACTGAACACCAAAGTTCAGAACCCCTACATCTAGCCATGAATTCTCCCTTTATAGGAATAGGGAGAGCAACAAGAAACCAACCAGGGAAATTACATATCATTAGATGATAGGGAAAACCCTAAAATAGTTCATAGGCCAAGTCATCTGATCCACCAACATATCTACATATCATTGAATGCTCTGTCAGGTGGTTCAGGGAGAAAATCACACAATCAGGTCGAATCGAGCAAGTAGAGGAATGGCAAGCCATGGTGGTCAAACCAGGAAGGTACATCGACCATGCCATCCAAGAAATACGTGGGTGTGATCATCATGAATCTAGCTATTTCAACCACCTATCCACCTCAGAGAACCCGTTGCCCTAGTTCTATAATTAATTTCATCCTCTATCACACCAACTTGCACCAGTAATTGAGGTTTAGGACCAAATCGAGGCCATCATGCTGATCTACAAAAATATTCATCGTCATCACTCTCGAGCGACGGGCCAAGTGACCAACCACATTGAATGCATCCCTAGTTCAATCCATGTCGGCCACAGCTTCTAGCAAACCAATCGGCATGACACCGCAGAGTTGAGAAGACACCACGCCAAGAACCCAATGTTTCATCGAGCAAACATACCATTCGACAAGACTGGGCTCATTTGTCCAAACATCATAGCAACAACAATGCCACATCAGCGGTAGAAGGCACAATCGGTAGGAGATCATGTCGACACCCCAACAAGAAGCACCATTAGCAAGAGAAAGCGGTATTAAGAAGACCTCAGGGTGAAGAAAACATGCCATATCAAACATTGATCACAGTCGGCAAGAGGCTAACAAGTTGGCGAGACACCCTAGCGAAGTCCACAAAGGATACCGAGTGCACCATAGAGTCGAAGAGAAATGGCTGAGTCAGCCAGAGATCTTAGCAAAGTCACCGTGGCCGAAGGGAAGTCACACCGAAGAGTAAAAGGGGGCCGCCACAGTCAGCCAGAAAAACGGGGGTCGGGGAGACATCTCCCCAACACAACGAACACAAGCTGATAGGAGGGGGTCTCGGGGAGACATCCCAAATTCGGGAAGACATCACCCCGAGTGGACACCAACACACTGATGGGAAAATCCCATCGGCGAGACACAAAGGAGTCAAGGAGACATCTCCCCAACACAACCAACAAAGGCCGACGGAGACTTCGGGGAGACAAGTTGGGGTCGCCAAGAGGTTAGCACAAGGACCAAAAGTAACAGCAAAGGCAACGCGGGGCCTATGAAAATGGTAGCCAAGGGCCGGTAGCAAATGAAAAATGGGGCACAAAAAGACATAAGTGGCAAGTGCACCAGCCAGGCAGGTCAAAGAACAAAAAGATAGGTGGAAAGGGAACCAGACCGAGGAGGAGTTGGAACCAAGAAAGAGAACGAGTTAGAGCTGTAGCGAGGGACAAAAAGGAACAAAAGAGACCAGGACTGAAAACCATCCCACTCCTACCTCCGCAAAAGACTGTGGAGGTGGAGCCGAAACCGACACAAGACAGAGAAGCCGCAGGGCCAGGAGCAGGACAAAACCCAAAACAGGAAACTTGAAAAAGGTTCCAAATACAATTCTTGTTCCGATCCCGTGCCTACCAAAGGAAACCAAAAACAAAGACAACCGAAGATGTGAAGTCAGGGCTAGAATGGAACCCAAAAGAGAAATCAAAGGCCAAAATCCAGATTCTGATTCCATTCCGGTTCCGCCCCCACTAGACAAAGAAAAACACAAGGCAAGGAAGAAAAGAAAGATCTATCCATCTAAGACACAAACACTTGGCATGCTAAGCTCAACCCTGGTGGGAGCCCATTTACCCCATGTGCCAAAATGATAGAAAATTCCCAAGCTAAATATTTTTCAAGAAAATCAAAGGAAAATAGCTGGAAAATGAGAGACAACCAAAATAGGCTCTAACATAGGCTCCAGTTCAGGATGTATTCCCTTGGTGGGCATAGCAAGAATTCAGATCTCAGGGTGAGTAGACTAGAAAAGAAAGGACCAAAAGAACGAGGAGCTAACTAGACAAGGTTAGCAGAGACAACAAAAAGAAAAGACTAGGAAACAAAACCCTAGACCAAATGTTCATGGAAAACAGATATCCTTCAGGTGAAGCAACCTCGAGAATTTTTGATGAACCTGAAATTCAAGAGTCCACCATTCAATGTTTGTTTCATCTAATGACACCAGGCCACCAAATGAAAATGAGGGCTAGCATTTACCCCTATTAAATACAATTTTGCAGAATGAGCTGGCCTCCCCTAACTCATGCTTTCCTCTTCCAAACTGCAACAATATGAATGACAACACCCCTGCAAACACAAGTACATGATTGCCTCTGTGCAAGTGAAAACTTACTCTCTGTTTAGTTTTATCTTCAATTGGCAACCAGATCAAATAGGTCTCATTATTTCCACCTTCTTGATTCTTTGATTCTGTATCATGTGGCAATATATGTGAATACTGATCGGGACTGCATAAAAACACAGTCTGATCACAATTAGCTACCTAACAAAACATGTTAGTACCTCTGAACAGGCTATCATATTCATCATTATAAATATGTACATGATCCTTATGCATTTGAAAGTCATGCATACTTTCAAAATGTTGAGTGTTATGTGACAACAAGCTATCATATTCACTATTTACATTACCCTGAAGCTGAAAACAACTAGCTCCAGTGCTCTGCATATTGTCACATTCTGTGAAAACTTCATCAAGTGTATACAAAGGGATACACTCACCATTCAACACATCTTGCAACTGCTCTATATCATTTTTCAGTAGGAGGAAGCACATCATTAGTGCAATGATGGTTTAAACTACTACTCCCACTTCCTCTTTTCACTTGGCTCTATTCTTCATCATGCTAGCAATCAGAGTAATCAAAGGACTCTAACTCATCCTCATGGGCTGTCCAACTGCCATCATCATCCCAATCTTGCTCATCATTGACCAACTCTGGTTCAAAAGCATAATCTGATTTTAGACTGAAATGAGTGTCATCATGATCTGTAAGATCACCATTAGAAGGGGCATCAGAATCACTTGCATCATACCTTGCATCTTGCAGGTTCTCATCGTCAAGACTGATATGAGTTGCCCACAACAACCTAGAGTTGTTGTGTGCAAACCTTTGATATTCGGTGGCTAACAAACCTGATATTTGTTCACAACTTAGTAGGTCAATGTTTTGTCCTACCCTCTCAACCACTTCTTCCTCTTCTTGACCTCCACCAAGACTGGATGCAATACCAGGTAGCAAATCAAGATATCCCAAGGTATCTTCAAAAAGATTACCTTCATGAGAGTGAAACTCCACATCCTCATAGTCAAATCTAATATCCTCTAGAGCACTCCCTGCATCAGCAACCTCATTTGCCTTCTCATGAAGACTTGTGTCAAGATTGCACTCATTTGTGCACTTAAGCTACTTAACTGTCTCATCACATTGCTGATTACACCTCCCTTCTTCAAAGAGCCAGTCCAACTGATGTTCCTCTTCGGGTTTTAGGCTTGGGAGACTCAACCTCTGATCTTCTGCTTGGGGCATCACTTCTGCAAGTTGTTTAAAGACAACTTCCCCATTATCTAATGAAGCATCATCAAAGGTATCAAGGAACAAAGTCTTGAGCTGATACCATGAACCAATGGAGTGCAACAGTAAGCAAGTAAACCAATCATCGGCCACACCTTCTAAAGATCTGACAAACAGCTTCATGACCACATCCTCTTTTTCAACCTGGTAGTCTCTAATGAAATCAATAAAAAAATGCATATGTCTTGATGCTGATTCCTCAACACCACCTTTAAATTTGGGTAAATATTTATTGATTCCCCTAGGGGCAGCATGTGGGTAACCCTAGATTTTATCAAAATCCAAAGGGCTGTATCTTTCACTATCATACGCCCTCTTATGAAGACAAGACTGTGCCTTAATCATGGTATCATAGCTTGTAGAGGGAGAATCAGGACAACAATGCATTTTGCAAATGAAACCTATCCCTCTACACTATCCACTTGCAATATTCAAATATCCCTTGATGACAGTGCTTGATCTCACCAAATCAGGGAACTAAAGTCTTTGTAGTGTTCAAAAGCATGAAGAATACTTGAGAACGTTGCAGCCATGGAACTATTCTTCAAATATTCAACAGGTTCACCTTGACAGAGTCGCCACCTCTTTGTAGAGGACAAAACTTCAAATGATATGAAGTTCACATACATATAAGTCCTTCTCTGAGCTCATTCCACTAGCAGAGAACCATAAATATTTCAGGCTAACTGCAACAAAAATTTCTCCAGGCCTGAGATTCTTCAAACTTTGAACATAACCAACACGACATACAAAGATATGACTCTAGTGCACATAAGCCCAGATTCAGTTCGCTCCCCAGTAGAGTCGGCAATCTGTTGGTTCTTTTTTCTTGTAAACCAGGTTGGTCTCCTATTCTACCTATGGAGTAGCCAACTCCAATCAAGGGGAGCTCGGAGGACCTGGACCAACTGACAAGATTTAGTCAAAGACTGAGATCTTCTGCACTTTAGGCTCCATAGAACCAGGGTGGGTATACCCACACAGTGCCTTAAAGAAGACCAAACATTGCTTTTTATAGCAGATAACTCCTGATGTCAAGCGTTGAGGACATCAAATGGGGCTAGATTTTCAGTAGCTCAACCTTGAAGCAACTAGGAGGTAGGACACAAACTGAACAAAAGATATTTAATGATTTGTATGAATTGAAAGGTTTCTGAGAGGAATTGGGCTGCAAGACAGATCAGTTCCTAATCCAAGGTCATGGAGTCACACACAAAAGATGGAATTTATCTGCAAACAGAACTCAATCAGTGGATCTTGTTTTGTTGATTCCTTACATCAATTGTCAATGCCTTACACTGACAATCCAAACTCTTACATCAACTAGACTCTACTTACCAAATCCAACCTGCAAACAAGTAATCACTACTATCTATTCAAAGCATTTAATTGCTTCCTTGAAGCAGACCTATCAACAAACAACAAAAAATTGTGAAATACAAGAAGCTGAATAAAGACACCTTATGCCATTCATTCAAATGATTAAAAGCATACAAATGTGGAGACAATCTGATGATGTATGCATGAGAGACAAGTGTCTTCATGTTTTCATTGCACAACTGATTGCATTTACAGAGAAATTCAGACTTTACAGCTTATAGACACGATATTGACTCAAGACTAAACCCTAGCCTATCTCAGACCAATCCCAGAACTCAGAAAGTGGAACTGAACACCAAAGTTCAAAACCCCTACATCTGGCCATGAATTCTCCCTTTATAGGAACAGGGAGAGCAACAAGCAACCGGCCAGGGAAATTACATATCATCAGATGACAGGGAAAACCCTAAAATAGTTCACAGGCCAAGTCATCCAATCCACCAGCATATTTGAATATCATTGAATGCTCTGTCAGGTGGTTTAGGGAGAAAATCATGCAATCAGGTCGAATCGAGCAAGTAGAGGAATGCCAAGCCATGGCGGTCAAACCAAGAAGGTACATTGACCATGCCATCCAAGAAATCCGCGGGTGCGATCATCACGAATCTAGAGGCCACAAATGCAGAATCTAGCTGTTTCAACCACCTATCCACCTCAGAGAACCCGTTGCCCTAGTTCTGCAATTAATTTCATCCTCTATCACACCAACTCACACCAGTAATTGAGGTTTAGGACCAAATTGAGGCCATCATGCCGATCTACAAAAATCTTCATTTTTGTCACTCTCGAGCAACATGCCAAGTGACCAACCACATTGAATGCATCCCTGGTTCAATCCATGCTGGCCACAACTTCCAGCAAACTAGTCGGTGTGACACCGCGGAGTCGGGAAGAAACCATGCTGAGAACCCAATGTTTCATCGAGCAAACATACCATTCTGCAAGACTGGGCACATTTGGCCAAACATCATAGCGACAACAATGCCACATCGGTGAGAGAAGGCACAATCGACAGGAGATCATGTGGACACCCCAACAAGAAGCACCATCAGCAAGAGAAAGCGGTGTCGGGAAGACCTTAGGGCAAAGAAAACATGCCATATCGAACATTGATCACAGTCGGCAAGAGGCTAACAAGTTGGCGAGACACCCTGGTGAAGTCCATAAAGGATACCGAGTGCACCATAGAGTTGGAGAGAAATGGCTGAGTCAGCCAGAGATCTTGGCGAAGTCACCTCGGCCGAAGGGAAGTCAAACCGAAGAGTAAAAGGGGACCGCCACAATTGGCCAAACAAACGGGGGTCGAGGAGACATCTCCCTAACACAACAGACACAAGGCGATAGGAGGGGGTCTCAGGGAGACATCTCGAAGTCGAGAATACATCACCCTGAGTGGACACCAACACACCGATGAGAAAAGCCCATTGACAAGACACAAAGCAGTTGGGGAGACATCTCCCTGACACAACCAACAAAGGCCGACGGAGACTTCAGGGAGACAAGCTGGGGTCACCAAGAGGTTAGCCCAAGGACCAAAAGTCATAGAAAAGGCAATGCGGGGCTGGTGAAAACGTTTGCTAGGTGCCGGTAGCGAACGAAAAATAGGGCACAAAAAGACATAAGTGGCAAGTGCGCTGACTAGGCAGGTCAAAGAACAAAAAGATAGGCGAAAAGGGAACCAGACTGAGGCAGAGCCGAAACCAAGAAATAGAATGAGTTAGAGCTAGAGTGGGGGATAAAAAGGAACAAAAGAGACTAGGACCGAAAACCATCCCGCTCCCACCTTCGCAAAAGACCGTGAAGGCGGAACCGGAACTGACACAAAACAGAGAATTCACGGGGCCAGGAGCGGGACAAAACCCAGAACAAGAAACTTGAAAAAGGTTCCAAAAATTATTCCCGTTTCGATGCCGTGCCCACCAAAGGAAACCAAAAACAAAGACAACCAAAGATGCAGAGTCGGTGCCGGAATGGAACCTGAAAGAGAAACCAAAGGCCAAAATCCAGATTCTGATTCCATTCTGGTTCCGCCCCCACTAGACAAAGAAAAACACAAGGAAAGGAAGAAATGAAAGATCTAGCCATCTGAGGCATGAACACTTGGCACACTGAGCTCAACCCTGGTGGGAGCCCATTTACCCCAGGTGCCAAAATGATAGAAAATTCCCAAGCTAAAGATTTTTCAGGAAAATCAAAGGAAAACAACTAGAAAATGAGAGACAACCAAAATAGGCACTAACACCACTCTCCCCTCTCTCTCTCAATTCTATCCCTCCTAGATCCACTCTCCATCTCTCAAGTATCTCTCTCTCTCACTCACTCCTATCTCAATCTCTCCTCCACCCTCTAGACCCTTACACCCTTAAACCCTATACCCTCTACCCTTAACCCTTAAACCCTCTAACCTCTACTCTTAACCCAATACCCTCTATCTCTCTCCCACTCCCTCCCTCTCTCTCTCTCAAGTCTCTCTCTCTCACTCACTCAAGTTCCTTCTATCTCGAGCTCCCTCTACCCTCTACCCTCTATCTCTCTCCCACTCCCTCTCTCTCTCTGTCAAGTCTCTCCCTCCTACCCCCTCCCCCTCTCTCCCATCTACTCTTAACCCTTAAACCCTAAACCCTTGTACCCTCTATCATTTATCTCTCTACCACTCCCCACTCCTAGACCCACTCTTTGTCCCTCAAGTCTCTTTATATCTCACTCACTCCTTCTATCTCTATATCCCCTCTACCCTTAAGGCTTAAACCCTTAAACCATCTCTCTCTCTGACTCACTCCTTCTATCTCAAGCTCCCCTCTCCCCTTAACCCTTAACCCTTAAACCCTCTACCTTCTACTCTTAACCCTATACCCTTTATCTCTCTTCCACTCCCTCCCTATGCCCCTATAATTCATTTGAACATGTAATTAAGATAACTGATAGAGATATATATTGTCAATATTTCTTATTTTTTGTGAGTTGCTATTCAATTCCAATGGAGACTTTAAAGAATATTGTTCTTGATTGTAAGCTTCTGGATTCAACTATGTATGTTTTTGTCTCAACATTTCGGATCACACTTAGCAATCCATCATCAAGAAGAGGAATAATAGAAATAAAGGAGTGAAGATAGAGCCTAATAAAGGGTAGGGAAGGTGGGGTGGGAGAGAAGTAAAAATTAAAAAGGAATAAAGGAAAAAATAATAAGCAAAAAAGGTGAGAAAATAAATAAACATTAGGAAAATAAATAAAGATCAAAAAGAAGAAAAATAAAAATGAAAGAAATAAAGGAAATAGTAAGATAAGAAAAGAAAAAAAAATAGAAGCCAAACAAAAAGACCAAATAAAGAGAAAAAACAAGGATAAAAAACAAGTGAAGAAGACCACAATTAAATTAAAGAAATTGAAAAGGAACAACAAGACACAATTAAGCAAACAAATAGAAAAAACAATTAAAATGAAAAATACAAGAACCTAAATAAAAATGGAAAAAAATTAAAAAAAATACAAACAAGAAGAAATAAACAAATGAAAAATAAATAAAAAGGAAATTAAGGAACAAAAGAAAAAATGGCACAAGAACAAAGGCAAAGAAAAAACTAAGCAAAAATTACAACAAATAAATGAATTAAAAAGTATAAATAAATGTGAATATAAACTAACACAAAATGTACATAAGTTAAATTAAAGTATAAAAGAACAACAAAATATAGAAAACAGCAATATATATATATATAAGCAAACAAACAAGGTATAAACATAAATTATAAACTAAAACACAAAAAAATTGAACCACAACTAATGTAGTATGTATCAATTAAACAAACAAGAGTGTAAAAGAATCTCAAATGAAAGAAAAAATAAATTAAATGAATTAAAGTATATATATATATATATATAACAGCTAGCCAATGAATACATCAATTAAACAAATGAATACTATGCTTTTCAAATACTCTAAAATTTCAAGAAGAATGAGGTGAAGAAAATACAAAATTTTCTTATTTCTTCTCCACTTTAATATATAATTCTCACACCAAAACATCCATGTGAAACCTCCAACTTCTCGAAATGGTTGTATTTTATGGTGGACTAAATCTACCAAATGCATGAAATAATTTCTATGCATCTATAATCATCATAGCTCATATGTTATGATGAACTTCAAACTCATTCATGTTGCCATAGATTTGGAGACTTAAACCTTCTTTCCACCTCTCTACTTGTTATAAGTTACTAAGTTGCAGGATTCATTATCTTACAACCAAGTAGGGTTAAGAACATGTACTATTCTCATTTTCCTCTTTTTTTAATAATTGCATTCATTCACACCTCCTCCATGTTAAATAAGGAGAGAGTGAGAAATTCTGGAATAGCAGGAAAGAGATTATTGGTAGAAAATTTGTTTGGAAGTGATTAGAGGCGTGAATATTGAATCAAAAGTCCCTAGGTATGTAGATCGACCCCTTTGTTTCATGTTTGATCTATTGTACATTTCAATGTTCTGTATCATCGTTGTGCCTTGTTTGTATTCTTACATTTTTGTGCTTATTTATAATATATAAGTATATAATATATTATTTATAATTATTAATAATATATATGATTTATATATTATTAATAACTATTATATAGATATAATTTATATTATAGAGATTAAAAGGTATATAATTATTATATATTATATAATTAATATTATAAGTATACATTTAGAGGAAAAATGTGATTTTATGAGTTAAAATCCATGTCCTTTTCATGATTTTATTTTGTACATGAATGATTCATTATCTTACAATCATGAAGGGCTAAGAAAACGTATTGTTCTCATTTGCCTCTCTTTTTCATAATTGCATTCATTTACACCTCCTCCATGTTAAATAAAACTATTAGAAAAATAGAAAAAGTAATAAAATAAAATACAACTATATAATTAATATTATATATTATAAAATAAAACTATTACAAAAATGGCAAAAATAAAAATAAAAATTGATTAATGGCATGGGGTTTGAGTGGACGTTGGCTAAGATTCTACTCGAACCAACCCACCATACATTTTTTAATAATATTTTGAACTGGTTCAATCAAACTTGGGTTCAACCGAACTTATTTTTAAGGTTCAACCTAACCATAGTTCGACTGAACCACTCTTTTCCCTCCTTCTCCCCCCAGGCACCAAAAATGTTGAGAATTTTGCACTTCAAAGCTTGATTTGAGAATGAAAATGGAGGAGACTTCACAAACCCAACTGGTATCAGGTAGCCCTCAGAATGAGCTATACAATGAATATAATTTTAAATTATGTTTTGGTTTTATTATCTATTTTTTTTTGGTTTTATTAAATATAGGGTTTTCACTGAAAATGAAGCTCTCTATTCTGCACATGTGGAAAAAAGAAGATTATCAAACTAAATTCTTTGAAAAATATGAGTGCACAAGATATTGGAGTCCTTCATCCAATAAAAAAATAAAATGTGATACATACAAAAAAAGTTACGCGTTATACGGATGGGCTATTTCTGAATTGTAATTGGTTTGACTTTGAAACTTGATTACAAAAAAAATATTCAATAAAAAACTATCTAACCGAGTGGAAGCACTAGATATTGGAGTTAAAAATCTAAATTCGAAAGAATTACAATTTTATTCTTAATGGAAAAAAAATTATGCATTATACGATGAGCGTCACTTTTTTAAAATGTTGTTTTATGAAAAAAACTAGTTTTCAAGGGAGATGGAAAAAGCAATGCAATCTGATTCCAAAAAATTTGAAAAAAATATATTTAGAATCTACAGACAAAATGTCATGAAATTCTAGTTTCCATCATCTTTAAATTCTTCATATTTTAGCCACTATAGGTGCCTGAAAGTTAAAAAATATATTTCAGTGTCTAGTTTGGCCAAAAATCGTAAACCACTATTGTGGGATCACCCTTCCTCCTATTTCACTCAAGTTTCACTCCACGAAACCCTAGAGATATCAAACCAAGGATGTAAAGGGGAAAGAGATCTACAATAGGGGTGTCTTATTGTCTAATTAATGATTAAAGAGGGGTCTACCACCAAGCTAGGGCTTGGAAAGACTAATGAAATTGAAGACCTAATGCAATGATAAACTTCACTAAATGACCTAGAAAAGAGTAAAAATCTAAACAACAAACTGGAAAAACATAGAATTTCACCTAGAAATCTGGAGGAGTTTGGAATCAACTCTGAAATGCTAAAAATTCTACTTTTAGGGCATATAGGGACTCATACACCACTTCAGGCATATCATTCCCAGTCTATGGTTTTTGGACTAATATAGGATTTTGATAATGTACATTCAGGATCTTCAAAAATCTAGAAAGTTTATTTTAGTGGGACTCATACACCACTTCTATCGTATCTATCCCATTCTACTTTTTTGAGAATTCAAAGTCTAGATCTATGCTCCAATATCTATTCTTCCTTCCCAATTTGAACCTATAAAAATACCTACAAAATAGAATATAAAGTCTCTTCCTTCCCAATTTGAACCTATAAAAAGACCTACAAAATAGAATATAGAGTTTATTTTCTTATGGGGGTTTTTCCTTAGTCAAACCCCTAGTTTGGTAATTAAACCTTTATAAAAAATGGATCTTGAATGCAAATGTGAACATAAACCCTAACCTTAAGTGTGTCTAAGATTAGGAAATCTGAAATGTAATGCAACTGTATTCTATTGTGCTAGAATGAGATTCAAGAATGAAGCATGGAAATGAATGGCGCACTTTGAGAGATCTATAATCACCCAAGTAAGAACTAATAATATATGTACCTTCCTTAGGCTAAATGTAGGATGATAATGTAGGATGGAATCACTTAGGAAACAATTCATTAGGCTTGGTTTGATGGTTAGTTGCATCTCCACAACCTAGAATCCATCATGATTTACCATAGGTAACCATAATCAACCCTTGAAAATACTAGATCTTGAATGATAGTGAGCTTATGTACCTGGAAAAACACAATAATGTTGCTCCAAGCCTTCAAATTTATTGATCATTTTCTATTGAATGCTCTTGTGAAGAATGCGTGAATACTTGTGGATGCTTAGATCTTGAAATTGCTCTTCTAGATTATTTATTCAATGAAAAATGACTTTAGAAGCTTGTTTATATAGGAAATACTCCTAATTTACTGTTATTTAGATCTCAAAAGCTAACATCAACAAAAAATTTGAATTAAAAACTTGAATTTCCCTTAAAACCCTAAAAAGGACACAAATGGGACTATTGTTCCCACTTAGGAGGACTCATACACCCAAGCTGGCGTATGAGTCCCACCCTAGATTTTGGGGGTGGGTTGTTAGAAATTTTAATGTTTTTGATGATTTTATTGGGTTTCTAGCTGAAATAAGCCTCAATATTTGAAATAAAGTCATAGGGGCCTATTAATGATGATTTAAAAGGGTATTTAATGCAAGGGTACCAAAATAGGTCCAAATTAGGCAAGAAATTGCACTGTCTCCAAGAAGGGAGTACAATTTCCATTGCCACATTTATCCCCCACTTTAGTGCCCATATGACTATATGTGTATATGAAAGATAAAGGACTCTGAACAGTACACTTCATTTCATAAAAGGATACTCATATGCATTTATTCATAATACAAGAGAATAAAGCCCCCACTGTAGCTATCTGTACGACCACAAGGTTAGGAATTGCATCTTGGAACACTAACCGTTAGTTGTACAAAAATACTCTTACCTAACTTCTTGTAGAAATCATATTTGAGGGTAGATGTATGCCCCCCTTGATACTACTTGCTTTATGGAGGTTGAATCAAGGTAGCAATCTAGCTACATCAAATTGGATAAGTCATATCATATGGTATTTCCAAGTACCATACCACACATACTAATAGACATGTTTGATGAGAACGGGAGCAAAATCATGATTCGAATCCAACAAACGATGTTGAAAACGAAGCTCTCTAGCCCCCAATATGTTAGTTTGAATGAAAGGAACTTTTATCCCTAATATAGGAAAAACCTAACTTTAACATATATAAGAGAAAAAAGTGAAGTAACCTGAACTAATTCTATCTTTTACCTTCTTACAACTTGACTTTTTTGAGGAGTGAGTGAGAATTTTGAGCCGGTGAGAGTACGCACCTCTGAGACTAGAGGTCTTCTAGGAGGAGGTAGCCTAAGGCGAGTTGCAACATCAGGTGAGTTGATTTTTCTATGCCTTAGCTTTTTCCTTGCCACATTTATTTTATGTTTTTACACATTTCTAGGTTGATTTAGGAGCCTAGAAGAAAATTTTGCAAAGCATCCCTTTTTTTGCTGTCCCCTTTTTAGTCGCAAAGTGTCCCACTTTTTTTGCAAAGTGTCTCATTTCTTCATGAAGTGTCCCAAAAGGGAATTAAAGTGTCTAGGATCTTTAGAATAGTACACTAGAACAATTTTAGTACACTTCTTTGATTTTTTATGTGTAGATTTAAGGTTTTAGAATGCTTATAGGACATATTTTTTCTTTTTTGTTAGATTCCACCCTGGTCACAACAACATCTCAGTGGAAAATAGTTCTATTTCCTACAAGACCTATTCCTAAAATTATCAGAGGAGGATACATAGATATTACAAATCACTAGACAATATTGGGTGTACCTCATATCTCCCATGAGGTACCATGATGCTATGTTGATGGCACTGGCTAAAAGGTGGGATTCAGACACTTTTACATTTCCTCTTTTGACAAGTGAGATGACTATCACCCTAGAGGACATCCATCGCATTCTTTAAGATTAGATTCAAGATGAGAGTCTGTTTTGTAGGGGAACGGTCATTTTGTGAGATGAAATATGATATACCTTGGAGGTTTGATTCAGGATTACATCATAAGGTTGCACATTAATTTATCATGGATACTCTACTCGTAAGCATCACTTTTGGTATGAATCATGATTTTCATAGTGGCACTAGTAATTGTCCCTAATGGATAGGGAGCACATATAGATGAAGGACTAGTTAACATTATATGATGGATGGTGCAGTAGAGGACCATATATGATTGGGGCCACAACATCCTTGCACACTTGTATTATGATCTAGGGTGGTTTGCACACCATGAGGTCAACAATATGGTACATTATATGCTACTGCAGGAGTGGTGCTTGGAGCATATCACATGCATTAGGCTGATAGGGTTTCCATATATATCAGCCCTAGGATACCCTCACACATTTAGTTATCCACTAAGGAGGTCATGGAAGTATGGGGATTTACACTTTTAGAGGGTCAGATTCAACTGAATCGATCAGGAGATCATGTGGAGACCATACCAGCTGATACCACAATGGTCGAATGAGACCCGATAGTTGAGGAGGATACAGATGGAAAGATTTCTACTAGGAAGACACAACTATGTAGTATGACCATTCTACTATGATCATGTCATGTGACAGTTTAGGAAGATACAAATACCACTAGTGGGATGACCCTTCTACAAGTGATCAGTGTGGAGTGCTCAAAGGCTTGGAGATATGAGATGATTCACTTCTACAGATGTTGTCTTTAGTGACTCAGAGGATGATGACCATGATATGCCCCCAGTCTCCGATGTTGATGATGTTTATTCTAGAGATGCATAGGAGGAGTGGTGGATAGTAGCACTACCAACTCATGTATTCTTGATGGATGAGTCTATGGTTTTACAGGACCAGTTCCATTTTAGAGTGACAAGGAAGACGAAAGAGCTGAGGAGACAGGACTTAGGGCTATAGACCTATTCATAGACGAGATAGATGAGGACTATGATGAGGCTACAAACCCAGATTATGATAGGAAGGAGGAGGATGAGGAGGAGGACGATGATAAGGAGAAGCTAATGAGTGAGGGTGATGATACAACAGATGAGGATCTAGTTGGCCACGAGTGGAGAGAGCCAGCTCCCATTGATGTGACTAGATCATAGTCAACAACTAAAACATGCCCTAGCACCTATGGTCATCGGGAGGCTAGCACATCCTCCTTTCCTCCTACGTAGGACAAGGTTGTCTTCACATAGTCAGTTGACCAAAGATCTAGGTGATGAATTTTTATTTGATGTTATGCACATACTTATGTTCATGCTTATTGTTTTAATTTTATGTATATATATATATATATATATGTCATGATGTGTATTGTATATATTTATGATTTCTATCTTGTAGGGGTTGTGAGATATTTACATGATCTCTATTGACAGGTGGCGATAGAGATAGTTCCTCCATAAATCTTTGATGAGGCTATCGATACAAACTATGTACCCCCACCCATCATGGAGTGGGACCCAAAGATTTTTGAGCTTAGTGTTAGACTAAGGGCAGCATATAAGGTTGTTAGGAAGCATGTTGATCAAGTTGATGCTACCTATGATGAGATTCTATCATCTCAAGATCTAGTAGAGTTTGAGAGACTCCATGCAGAGGTAGCCAAGGTATAGGCAGAAAGAGATCACAAAGAGTGAGAGTGTCCAAAGGCTGTTGGATGCGAGACCACAACTATTAGATGAGCATAGGGTCTAAAAAATACTTTGGATGCTCTTATCAATTCATGATCACGATCATATACCATTGTCTCTCAATGGACTGCATCTTAGCCACAGGCCACCCTAGTGTTGTATATTTGATGACATGTACTTAAAACCTTTATATATATATATATATATATATATATGATCATTTGGTGTTTGATTGTTCTTATGTATTTTATGTTAAATGACAATGTGATTTATCAAATAATTTTTTATAATACTATTAATAAATATATTCATGATTTAACATGTTTTATGTGATCTAATTTAACTCTTCTAGTTTCTTTTAGATACTACATTATGATTTAGTATGTTATGCTAAATTAAATGCACATATGATCTAATTGTAGAACATTAAATGCATATAAGGATCTAATCTAGCACAACATACATAATTATCCTAAATAGTATGAGACCTAAAGTAAAAATTTAAAAATTAATTTAAATAATTATTTTAGTATTCAAGACACACAAATAGTTGTTTTTCAAGAATGAAGCAATGTGAGAGTACATAGAATATCATCTACTAACTCTACCACCACTACTCTATTATTCACACTATTCAAGAAGATTAGACATAGTATCAATGCAAATGTGTGGCCTTGATAGATTCCTTAAGAGATGTATCATCCATTCATGTTAACGTGTATGCTCTAAACCCATAACTTTCATTGAATTTGTAAGGTCCTAGCCAATTAGGGCTAAACTTTCCTTTTTCAGTTGGGGTGGAATTGATGTTACATTGATTCTCACTTAACACTAAATCACCTTTATTGAATGACTGAGGGATAACATTGTCATTGTAACTATGTTGCTTTCTCCTAGAGTATTCTTGAAGGTGATCAAGAGTGTTAATTCACTGTTCATCAAGCATTTTAGGCTGATGTAATCATTTTTATTTATAAGTATTATCATCAATAAGTCCCTGAAGAGCAATCCTTAATGTAGGAATCTCTAACTCTAAGGGAATTATTTCCTCGGTGCCATAGACGAGGTTATAAGGGGTAGTCCAAGTGGATAATCTAACGTTTGTGCAATAGGACCATGATGCATACGTTAGTTGTGTGTACCAATCCTTATTATGTTTGCTAATGATTTTTGTTAAGATTTTTTTGAGGTTTCTATTAGTTGTTTCAGCTTGACTGCTAGATTGTGGATAGTAAGGTGTTGAGAAACATTGTTGAATGTTAAATGTTGCTAAGAACTTCACATCATTATTCTTAAATGGCATCCCATTCTACAAAACTAACATGGAGGGAATTCCAAACTGTGTAATAATGTGCTCCAATATGAAATGACATATCACATCCTAGTAGTTGTTGAATGAAGGGGAATTGCTTCTACCCATTTTGTGAAGTACTCTATCATAGTGATTATGAATGTATGTCTAACAAAAGAAGGTGGTGACATTTTTCTAATCACATCCAAACCCCAAACCACAAAGGTCCAAATAGGAACTTGAGCACAAAGTTTAGAGACAAGAACATGAATCAAAGTGCTATGTTCTTGACATTTGTGACATATTTTAATGTATATAAAGCAATCCTATTTCATATGTCTCTAATAGTATCCTATGCGAGTTAGTTTTTTTACTAATGTTTTTCCTCCAAAATGACCTCCACAAGCACCTACATGAGCTTATTCAAGTGCTATGGGGATTTCATATTGTTTAATGCATCTATGTAAGATACCATCAAAGGACCTCTGATACAACACGTTGCTAAGAATTATATATTTAGACACAAGTTTTTGAAGGTGGGATCAAGTGTTCTTAGCTATTGGCTCAGGAAAGGTACTGTCTTTTAATTAATTAAATATTAGAGTGTACCATTCACTCGAGTTTTTTATGGTTGCTGATAATACTTCTTCTATTTTATCTTCTATTGATGGTTTCATAATTGTATGCACAATAAATGTGAAGTCTTTTAAAGGATCTTGAGGAGATACAAGGGAAGCCACACTCGCCATTGCATCCATGTGTTGATTATCTTTTCATGGGATGTTGTCAATGGTGTGAGAATCAAACTTATCTAAAAAAGTCATTGTAATATCCTTGTATTTCTATAATTTGTCATGTTTCACTTGATATGTCCCATTTATTTCTTTAATAACTACTTGTGAATCACTAAATATCTTAATGTCTCGAGCTCCCATAATTAAATCAGTGTGTAGCCCAATGAACAATGCTTCATACTTGAAAGTGTTTGTACATAGGAATTTTAAGTGATAAGATAGGGGAATAGGCTCTCCCAAGAGCAAGATTATTATAAACCCCACACTGAAGCCATTTTTACACTTAGATCCATAAAAATATAACTCCCATATATTAGCTTCAATTTCCAATTCATTATCATCATGTAATGAATCATTATTAGGTAACTCTAAAGGAGAAGGAGCATCAACTAGTTGGTCAATAAAGGCTTGACCTTTAATTGCTTTTTGTGAAACAAACTTAAGGTCAAATTTAGTTAACAACATAACCCACTTAGCTAAGTGTCCTGATAAATCTATTTTAGTGAAAAAATGTCTTAAAGGATCAAATTTCATTATCACATGTATTTTGGAATTTAATAGGTAATGTCTCAATTTACTTGTAAAGAATACAAGAGCCAAACATTGTTTCTCTATCAATGTGTATAGTTTCTCATAATCAATCAAAGTTCAACTAATGCAATAGATAGGATGTTCTTTACCATTTTTGTCTTGTTGAGCCAACAATGCTACGAGAGCATGGGTTGATGCTACCATATATAGGATAAATGGTTTTTTTTTGCATAGCAAGTTGTAAAATAGGTGGAGTGACGAGATAATATTTCAAACTCTCAAAATCATGTTTATAATCCTTATTCTAATTAAAGTGAACATCTTTCTTAAGCATATGTGTAAATGGTAACTGTGTTTGGTCTACTAGGGATGCTACTAATGGCGGATATCCTGAATTCTTTCTTGTAAAGTGCATAATTGAGAAATGTTTCTAGGAGGTGGCATGTTAACTATAGCATAAATTTTCTTTTTTTCCACCTCAATGCCTCTGTGAGATATGATAAAACCTAAAAAAATTCCACTATCTACACCAAAGACATGCTTTTTCAGATTCAGTCTCATGTTGTATTTTTGCATTCGCTTGAAGATTTTTCAAAGGGCATTCACATTGTCTTGACAAGTTAAAGATTTGGCTAGAATATCATTGACATAATCTTCTAAAATCTTATGTATCTAATCATGGAATTGAACCAAAAAGTAAATAGGTGGGGGGATGAGCCCACTTCTTCTCCTTTGGTCATTCAATAATGTCCTAGGAACCCAAATTGGATTGATTATTAACCCCAAAGGGTGAGTCAATTCTCAACAAGGAAAGGCTAGGAGGGGTTCTTTTAGGATTTAAAGGGTTCACCACCAAGAAAAATCTTGGAAAAGACAACTTAACATTCAAATCACAAAACTTAGTAATGCAAGCTAAATGATGAAATTATGCAACAAAAAATTAGGGTATGTGTACCTGGGAATTCTAGAAATGTGACAAGGATTCTGGAAATTCAAAGAAGCTCTCAAAATATGTTATGGATGACTAAGACACCCTTACTATCTTATTAGTCCCACTGCTATCTTTTGGGGTAGATGCAGAATCTTTGAATGTCAAAACCGGATTTGAAAGAATTTCTAAAAAATACCCTCGAGAGGACTAAGATACCCTAGGTGTCTTATTAGTCATAATGTGAATTTCTGAAATCTTTGAAAGTGGTACTAAGGCTTGATGTTTGTACTTTATTCTTCTCTGATCTCAGGTTTTGAAACTTCCAAATTTAGCCTGTAGATGAGTTTCTGTGAAGATGAAAACTTTGTAATGCAACTTTACAACTTTGCACTTCAAATGATCTTCAAGCCTTCAACCTAAATCAAACCCTTTTAATAAGGTGCTTCAAACTTGTGTGAAGTGGCTAGCTTGAATGTAGATCTTGAATCAAAGGAATACTTGATAGATATTGAGTTGAATTGCTTGCTTGAATCAAAACCCTACATCACAAATGTTAGCTCAAAAACACACATGATGCAAGAAGATCTTTGATAGGATGCTTGAATCTTGATGATGGCTCCAAATGCTCGATGAATTTCTCTTGAATGCTCTTGTGAACTCAATTATGCTATATGGAATTCTCTCACAAAATACTTTATTGAAAATGAATGAACCTTGTATTTATACTTATCCATGCTTAATATCCTGAAATTACACCACACCAAGCCAACATATGAATTCATTAATTAAAGAAGGCTAAATCCCACCCGAATTTGAAATTAAATCCTGAAGATACCTTAAGGGGGACTAAGACACCCTATGTGGTGTCTTAGTCCTGAGGCATGAAGCTTAGGGCATAAAATCCAAAATGTGGCCTAATTAAGGCACATTTGAAATCAGGGTCCCAAGACCTTGCAGGGACAAAGATGTTGGCAACACAAGGGTAGACAACTAAGAGGGGGGTGAATCAGTTGTCAAAAAATTTCAAAATTATTCATCTTATTAATCTTATTCTCATATTTGATCAATATCCATGAAAACATAAATCAACAACACATCAGAAACACACATAATACAAAGATTTTTTATGTGGAAACCCTGTTAGGGGAAAAACCATGGTGGAGGTCAGTCCACAAGATTATACCCTGTTAAAAGTATAAAGAAATATCAATCGGGAATGCACATGTATTCAGGCGCACTTCCTAGAGCTCACTACTCAATTACAAAAGGAAGATACACTATCTTACAAAAGATTGGATTACATTCATAGGATTTGAATTGAGAAAAATAGCATCTACTAATACCTAATTATAATTCTGGTTAAGCACATGAACACTTCTTTACTCTTCTTCACTCTTCTTCACTCTTCTTCAAACTCTACTCTTCCTTTGAAATATTTAGAACATTATTCATGCACACCATGCAAAATCATAGCACCAAATGGAATAAACAATCACTTATATATATCTGCAATAAGAAATTACATTGCTATAGGTCAGCCTCAATGAAATAATAAAATAAATACAAACTATTGGCCCAAAATATTAAATATTATTAATGCGAATCAACCAAGGTCATCCAAAACATAGTGAAGACCCAAAATAAACTCCTCAAACATGAAACACCTTCAATAATTATTCCTCGAAGATCCACAACACACTACAATACCCTATCGGCCAAGAACATGAAAAACATGAACACGCAAGAGAAAATATCGAATCACGAGCACCACAATCAATGCGAATGTACAACATAGATAGAGAATGATCTAGAAACATCCACAACAACTGAACTTGATAAAATTTCATCACCTTCATTCAGGAACAAATCTTCGCATGGATCTCTAAAACTTAACATGGATAAAATATATATACTCGATAATAAACCCTTTAATCCACAACCTCTGAATCATCAACGTACTGAACTCACCAACATACTAAACTTCACTTCACAAATGATAACCTACAACCTATTTCATTACAATTTTCTCAATATCCTCGACATATATAGCTTCTAAGACATTAATTACAATAGTGTTGACATCAATGAAAAACACATATAAGTAAAACAACCACAACATCCAACAAAAGAGGCCCTAGATGTCTTATTAGTCCTAGTACAAAAATCAAGGACACAAAACTAGAATCATTAAATTATCATTTATCCATTGATGTTTGTTGGGATTAGCCAAAAAAATATGTACTTCATTAGGCTTGTGGATGCAAAATAGGACCAATTAAGACATAAATAAGGATAAAAAAAGCAAGGCAGGCCCAAACAAGTGTGAAAAGGCAAGGGTATGCATTTTCCTAGACTAAATTTAGCTCCCACTTTAGTGAGAGGATGAACTTGCTTCAAACTCACACAAAAGTATCCCACCACACAATCAAGAGGTGTTACAATGTACCAATGCTAGTAAGATAGGATGACAGTAATCAAGAGGGTGGCCAAGCCCCTAGGATCAAGATCCTATGACAAACCAACATAAGCACAAAGAAACACACTTGTGGATGATATATGAGGCCATAACAAAATTTCAAACATACACCATCAAAGATAGGAAAAGGGAAAAGGAAAAAGAAAAATGCAATGGATCAAGCTTTGAATGGCCATCCAACATGTTGTGGACTGGGTCTAGGTTGTTTGTGCAAAAAAAGGGTTTACAAGTGGAACGCGTTGTCGACTATGCTAACAAAATGCATGCTCACATGGGATAGTGAAGCTAGTTGTTCACTAGGTCAGCCCCAAGAGGTCCATAACAACATCATAGCCCCATGACTATGATAAGGAAAAAAATTAAATTCATGCTCACATGGGCTAGTGAAGCTAGTTGTTCACTAGGTGAGCCCCAAGGGACCATATCAAAGCCATACCTCCATGACTTTAATAAGTTACAAAAATGAAACACAACAAGAAAGAGGGATGTTTAAAGGTATTTTGCTTAGTTCACATGAGGTCTTAATCTTCATAACACAAAAAAATCTTCACATGGATCTCTAAAACTTAACATGGATAAAATATATATACTCGACAATAAACCCTTTAATCCACAACCTCTGAATCATCAACGTATTGAACTCACCAACAGACTAAACTTCACTTCACAACTAATAACCTACAACCTATTTCATTACAATTTTCTCAATATCCTTGACATATATAGCTTCTAAGACATTAATTGCAATAGTGTTGACATCAATGAAAAACACATATAAGTAAAACAACCACAACATCCAACAAAAGAGGCCCTAGATGTCTTATTAGTCCTAGTACAAAAATCAAGGACACAAAACTAGAATCATTAAATTATCATTTATCCATTGATGTTTGTTGGGATTAGCTAGAAAAATATGTACTTCATTAGGCTTGTGGATGCAAAATAGGACCAATTAAGACATAAATAAGGATAAAAAAAGCAAGGCAGGCCCAAACAAGTGTGATAAGGCAAGGGTATGCATTTTCCTAGACTAAATTTAGCTCCCACTTTAGTGAGAGGATGAACTTGCTTCAAACTCACACAAAAGTATCCCACCACACAATCAAGAGGTGTTACAATGTACCAATGCTAGTAAGATAGGATGATAGTAATCAAGAGGGTGGCCAAGCCCCCAGGATCAAGATCCTATGACAAACCAACATAAGCACAAAGAAACACACTTGTGGATGATATATGAGGCCATAAAAAAATTTCAAACATACACTATCAAAGATAGGAAAAGGGAAAAGGAAAAAGAAAAATGCAATGGATCAAGATTTGAATGGCCATCCAACATGTTGTGGACTGGGTCTAGGTTGTTTGTGCAAAAAAAGGGTTTACAAGTGGAACGCGTTGTCGACTATGCTAACAAAATGTATGCTCACATGGGCTAGTGAAGCTAGTTGTTCACTAGGTCAGCCCCAAGAGGTCCATATCAACATCATAGCCCCATGACTATGATAAGGACAAAAATTAAATTCATGCTCACATGGGCTAGTGAAGCTAGTTGTTCATTAGGTGAGCCCCAAGGGACCATATCAAAGCCATACCTCCATGACTTTAATAAGTTACAAAAATGCAACACAACAAGAAAGAGGGATGTTCAAAGGTATTTTGCTTAGTTCACGTGAGGTCTTAATCTATGGGGACATTGTTCCTAATGTCTCCAAAATAGGACCAATCAAAGAATAAAATATTCGCAACTTAGGGAATGCAGTGTGTCACATCACCACTAAGAGGAATGCTATATCCAAAGATAGATCAAGCTATTGAAGGAAATTACTCCCAATGTAACCATGCAAAGAGAAAAAAAACTCACATGAAGTAAGAAAATCACATCAAGGAACATGAAAAAGAAAAATGCAAATTAAGTCATGTCAAAATAATGCCAATCTATGCACCCACTTAAAAGAAATTGCTAAACACCATGTTGTGAGAAATTACTTTAAAGTAGAAAAGGATAAATGCTAACAATAAAGAGGACATGAGAGATTTTTTGGAAAGCCCTATTTCAAGTCATATGTTTCCAATAAGCTATTTTACGAATAAGTATGTCACAAGAGAACCAAATTAAGGCATATCGTCCACATCCCAAGATTACTCTTATGTGTACATGAAAGGTGGTCAACTATCCAAAAGAGACAACAACAAGTGGCATACAAGGACAAGGCTATCCAAACCCTTTCCCCCACTTAGTGTAGGACAAGGGTGAGCCTAAAATGGATGATGATATGTTGCTTCTTGCAAAAGGGATATTATTTGCAATGCTTGTAAAACATGGGATAGTGAGTATACTATGATCCTACAACTATTACATGGAAAGGAGAAACAACTAAGTTTATTTATTATGGTGAGTAAACAAAGTTTAAACTTGATACATATTTAATGAGATATCTATTAGTTTTAGATGCATCAAAGTTAAAGTTGTCTTGGAAGAATCTTGTGAAATAGTGTTGACATTGAATGAAAGATTTTTATTCCTTTTAAGGGATAATAACCAAGACCTTTAGTTGTTTCTTGCGTGTTGGGCTCTATGGGGATATGGGTACCTTGTTCTCTAGCACCACATCCTTTTTCACTATACCTAGGTTGTTTCGAAATCGCATAACCTCTTCCATAGAGATTTTCCACTCTTTTAATATTAGGTGGTTGTTCATATTTAGATTTTTTCATGTGTGTTGTCATTTCTTCTAAAGTAGTTGAAGTGAATGTTTTTGACATTGCCTCTTTTTCTCTTCCCTTTTTAGATTGTTTTTTTATGATCATGTATTCCCCCATGGATGTATAAATGAAATCAAATGTTTTTGAAGCCTCTTCCAATAACTTTGTGGCTTGCTCCATTTGATTTTCTCTTTCTTTATTTTGTAAGGGTTTGACATGGGTGGTTGGTGTCAAGGGATATCTAATGTGAATAATGTCAAAGGGCTTATCCTTACTTTCATGATATCCTAGTGAAGTGGAGTCTACGTTGAATTCATCATCTTCATCTAATGAACACATCTTACTATTGTTTGAAACAAGTGTGTCAATATTTTCATTTTCTTGCACCATGATATTCTCCCTAGCATGAGAGTTTTTAGTAGAACTAAAAACTAGATCATGAAATTCAATGTTTGGTTCTTCTGAAATAACTTCATCACAAGTAGGGGACTCATCAATGGTTGGGTTTTCTTATTTATCAATGATTTTATTGTTTAGTTCCGTAATTTTTTCCCAAGGGGAAGAGAGACACATAAGATTCTCATGACTTTCATCGATTGTATATTCTAACATCATTGTATCTCTTTTGGCAATAATAGAGATATTGGGAGAAGAACAAGTGTGATTGTCACGTCTATTCATGATTTCATTCTTGTTTTCTAGGGTCTCATTCTCTTGTGCCCTACTATCTTCCTTACTAGGAGAGATTGTAAAATGTTCATCACATTACATGGTTATATTTTGTAAAGCAGCTTCATCACAAAAAGGGGAGGCATGATCAAGAGAAGGATAACTATGACTTTCATGGTTACCAAGTTGATTGAACTTTTTTGTTCAAATAGGTCTTCCCAACTGGTAGGGGCATTAGGAAAGGGAGGCACATTATTCTCATGAGTCTCAATAAGGATATTTTACAACACAAAACTATCTTCTTCATGTCTAGAAGAGATATTAGGAGAAGGAAAGGTTTGATTGTCATGTTTATCTACAATTATATCCCCATGTCTTATAATTTCTTCCCAAGTAGGAGAGGTGGGATTTTCATGGCTCTAAATTATTGGATCTCTTAATATCAACATATCCTCCACAAAAATATGTTTTTCATGATCATTCCCGATTGTATCATTATTCACTAAAGCATTTTCTCAAGTAGGGGAGATGTTGGGAGATGATTGGAGACTAGGTAAAGTAGTGGCCATTATTTCAGCTTCATGTATCATAATATCTTTCCAAGGGGGAGGAATACAAATAAGACTTTCATGATCTTCAATGATTGTATTTTCTTTCCCTAAGATACCTTCGTCACCAACGGGAGAAATATTGGGAGAAGAAAAATTATGATTATCACGATTTTCAATACTTGCATCCTTTTGTGTTAAAGCTTTGTTGGATGACCTAGGTGACATGAAGTCATTGAGGACTTCATCTAACATTTCAAAGTCATCTCTAATAAAGGGTTTAAATGATATGCTAAGGTTAACCATTTTATGTTTGTTTCTTTTGATGTTTTTAGTTTTTTATATTTATTTTCATTTTTTGTAATGAATGGGTATGTGTAGGATTATCATGGAAAAAACAGGCCCTTAAGTGGCAACAAATTTAGAAAAATCAGATTTAGGAAAATTGACATAAAAATTTGAATAAGTTATCTATATTATTTCAAAAATATGTAAGAATAGAATTTGTAGAAAATTGAATATAGTTTCTAAACTACTAGGTTTGTTTAAAAAAAAAAATCTATTTGGTGAAAATTTGAAATTTCAATGCAGTGGTACTTAAATTTTAGGGAAAAAATAAGTAGGTGTATGTTTGACCACCCTAACCACAATAAAATGGTAATGTTTTTTTATAAGATTTTAGATATAAGTAGAGGACTCATGCCCCAATGTGATGCATATTTTTTTGTAACTTGTTTCCAAGTAAATAATTAATTATGATTTTTTATTACAACTTTTAAAAAATATAAAAACTCATATGTTTGAACACCTTAACTTGGTCAAAACTTCATGAAATTTATTTTTTTTTTTTTAATCCTATAGTATGTGAAGCATAGAATGTGACACATGTTTTTGGATTCAAAAAATGTGATATCATTGAAAGCTATAGATGTTTTTCAATCAGCCTATCAATCAAGACTTTAGTCGTAATTTGAATAGAAAATGAATAATAATTACTTATTAAATTAAAAGTAAAGCATAATTTATATCGGTGGAAAGCTGAGAATATCCTTTAAAAACCCTTTTCGTTTCATCAATTTTGGGTAAAAAAATAGTCATCAACCACATACCCATCATATTGCCACTTTTTGGTCCATCATGATCTTGCACATACCCGAATGTAAAATGAAGTCTACGTCTAAAAAATGGAAGTGCAATAATCTATCTTTATCAATCAATGTAAACATAAACTATGAAAATATATTAAAAAAAAAAATTGACAGACTGGAATAGAAAAGTAACTACAACAAACAAAAGCACAAAAAATCATTGTTTAACCTTGAAAATTGTATCCTCAAACTCCACAGGGACTAAGATGACAACAAGGGGGTCTTAGTCCTGCTGATGGAATTTGGAGGTTCTAGAAACTGAAATAGACAAAACACAACTTAGATAGGATTCTAATGCAAAACCATGAGAGGGACTAAGATGCAAGCAAGGGCGTTTTAGTCACAGTAAGGGTTTTTTAAGAAAAAACAAGATATGAATTGATAACATTGTTCCCAAGCTACCTACCTAGGGACCTGATGTGTAGAAATAGAAAACTATGTAAATGAATATAAGAAAAAGTAACTAATGACAAGCAATTGGATGGAAAAGTGAATGCAATTTTTTTCAATTTTGAATAGAATAACAATGTTTCTAAATGCAATTAGGATGATGAAAAATGAAATTTTCAATTTTTGAATGAGGGAAAATGACGCAAAAAAGCAAAAATGCAACGAATATGCACTTTCACTAATGTAAGATGCAATGCAAGAATGAATGTAACCTAGATCTAGGACTTTAATGAACTCCAAATAAAAAATGAATTTTTAAAATTGTTGAGTTCAACAAAATGAACTGTAGAAAAATATCGTGGGGGGATGAGCCAACTTATTCTATTTTGGTCATTTAATAATCTCCTAGGAAACGAAATTTGATTGAATATCAACCCCAAAAGGTGGGTCAATTCTCAACAAGGAAGACCAAGGATGGGTCCATTTAGGCTTTGAAGGGTTCACCACCAAGCAAAAGCTTGGAAAAGACAACTTAACATTCAACTCACAAAACCTAGTAATGCAAGCTAAATTATGAAATTATGCAACAAGTTAGGGTATGTGTACCTGTGAAGTCTAGAAATGTGACAAGGACTTTGGAAATGCAAAGAAGTTGTCAAAATATGCTTTGGAGGACTTAGATGCCCTTATTGTCTTATTCATCCTACTATTGTTTTTCCGGGAAGATGCAGAATCTTCAAATGTCAAAATCAGATCTGAAAGAATTTTTGAAATATACCCTCGAGAAGACTAAGATGCCCTAGGTGTCTTATTAGTCCCGATCTAAATTTTTGAAATCTCTAAATGTGGTCTCGAGGCTTGATGTCTACACTTTCTTCTCTGATCTTAGGTTCTGAAACTTCTAGATTTGACCTATAGATGAGTTTCCATGAAGATGAAAACTTTGAAACTTTTCACTTCAAATGATCTTCAAGTCTTCAACCTAAATCAAACCCTTGTAATAAGGTGTTGCAAACTTGTGTGAAGTGGATAGCTTGAATGTAGATCTTGAATCAAAGGAATACTTGATAGATATTGAGTTGAATTGCTTGCTTGAATCAAAACCCTACATCACAAATATTTGCTAAAAAACACACATGATGGAAGAATACCTTTGATAGGATGCTTGAATCTTTATGATGGCTCTGAATGCTTGATGAATTTCTCTTGAATGCTCTTGTGAACTCAATTACGCTATATAGAATGCTCTCACAAAAGACTTGATTGAAAATGAATGAAGGAACCTTGTATTTATACTTATCTATGCTTAATATCCTAAAATTACACCACACCAAGCCGACATGAATTCATTAATTAAAGGAGGCTAAATCATGCTAGAATTTGAAATTACATCTCGAAAATACCATAAGGGGGACTAAGACACCCTAGGTGGTATCTTAGTCCTGAGGTATGAAACTCGGGGCACAAACTCTTAAAAGGGGCCCAATTAAGGCACCTTTGAAATCATGGTCCCAAGACCTTTAGAAGAAAAATATTACCTAGGTATCTTATTAGTCCTAGTCCAAAATTCAAGGACACACAACCATAATTAGTAAATTATCATTTATCCATTGATGTTTGTCAGGATTAGCCAAAAAAATATGTAGTTCATTAGGCTTGTGGATGCAAAATAGGACCAATTAAGACATAAATAAGTATAAAAAAATTAAGGCGGGCCCAAACATGTGTGAAAATGCAAGGATATGTGTTTTCCTACACTACAAGAATATCAATGTCATAGCTCATTGATATGTTGTGCCTGCATAATTTAATTGAAAAGGCGTCATTACCCAATAGAATGTTCCCCAAACTGTGTTGAATGTTGTTTTGTATTGATCTTGAGGATTGATAAAGATTTTATTGTACCTAGAGAATCCATCCATGAATGACAACAAAGCATGTCCCATAGTCGAGTCTACTATCAAGTCAATATTAGGAAGGGGAAAGTCATCTTTTAAAGATGATTTATTCAAACCATGAAATTCCATATACATCCTAATACGATTATCTGATTTTGTGACTATGAAAATGTGCAAGATCCAAGGAGAATAATCTATAAGACCTATAAAATCAGCTTCAAGGATCTTCTCAATCTCAGCCTTAGCTAGTAAGGCTATCTTAGGATTCATCTTTCATATCATTTGTCCAACAGGTTTACCATTTTTAGTGAGGACTGTGTTGTGTGTTATGATCTTAGGATCAATTCCCAGCATATCTGAATAAGTCAAAGCAAAATGTTCAGGAAATTCATGAAGCAAGGTTACATGGTCCTCTTGTTCATCATTATCAAGGCACTTTCCTATTTTTATCACTTTTTCTTCATTATTAGTGTCCATTGGTACGTCAATTGTATCTCCTAAAGGAAGTGCATTTTTCTTTGGAAAATTGGGGTTTTATTCTTCATTGTTCTTGTCAATCTCATTACTTTCCTCTTCTCCATCTTTTTACTTGGTACTAATCATAGCACATATAACCTATTTCTTTTTAAGAGTATATGGTTTGTCATAAACTCCTAACATTTCTTTCAAGGTTTCATCATCTTCAAAGAATTCAAATGATGATTCACAAGTTGTATCAATCAATTTCAGATGCTTCAAGGTAAGGGTTGTTTTAGGATTACACATGATGGTGTTGATGTTTAGTGAGGGTCTTTTTGTTACTTGCATTATCTTAGAAGGGAAATACCCCAAATCAATTTTCATTTCTTGTGTGTTAGGCTCTATAGGAACATGGATACCTTATTTTTTCTTTCCACATCCTTTTCCACTATAACCAAATTGTTTCATGAATTGATAACTTTTCCCATAAAGTCTCCATTTCTTGCAGGTTTGGTGGTTGTTGATAATCTATCTCATCAAATTTTTTATATAACTTGTGTCTTCTTCTAGAGTAGATGAGGTAGATGCTTGTGAGTTTTCTTCTGAATTCTCTATTGAAATCACCATTGGTTGCTTTTTTTTTTGGTTTCTTTTGTTGTGATTTTGTATTCTTCCATAAACAAAGGTGTTAACTCCAAAGGAACCCCAATAATCTTACAATAACTTTGATACCTTTTCCAGCTCTTTATATCTTCATCCATAGGTTCTATGTTTTTTTGTTGGAATTAATGTGTTAAGAGGACTTGTCATTCCTTTTTCATCTTGTAAGAACCTTTCAAGCTTGGGGTTATTTCAATTTGGTATACTTTATTCTTATAAACATACTTCATTATACGACGAAGAGTTGAAGGTAGTATATGCATCGCATGAATCCAAGGTCACCCTAAAAGAAGATTGTATGAAAGGTTATCAGGAATGCCATGAATATGGGTTTGCAAGGTATCCTTTCCAAATGTAATAGGAAAAGTAATTACACCAAGCAGTTGCTTTCCTATATTGTAAAATCCTCAAATTGATAAGGAATCAAGTTGAATTCTTGATTTATCCACACCGAGTTTATCCAAAAGGGTCACACTACAAACATTAAGAGTGGAACCATTGTCAACAAGGGTTATTTTTATTCCCCACCCATGATAGGTGGCTATTATCATGAATGCATAATTTCTCTTTCTCATTTCCAAAGGAGGTAGCTCATGTTGGTGAAAGGTAATGTCTACATGAATTGCATGCATTACTTGTATTAAAGCTGTCACATCGTTTTCATTTGTACCAGAGGGAACCACTACTTGTTTCAAGGTGGGTTGAAGCATAATGTGATAATTAGGTGAATTATGAATTAGGTCCCATAGGGATATCTTTGTAGGAGTATTTTTAAGTTTTTCAACAAGATCATACTCCTTCCCACTATGCAAGGGAAAAGGAGGAGCACTAGGAAAGATGGGATTAGGAAAAGGTAAAGGTATTGTAGCTAGTTGTTTTGATTGTGGATTATTTCTAGTGTTATATGTATGAGAAATGGTATTATAACTTGATTGCTGCAAAAGATTGTTCTTAGGTGGTTCAAGAGTGAAAATAGGTTTCTTTTGAGTTTGATATTTGTGTGAAGGTGGGTAAAGAATGAGTTGAGGTTGAATCATGTTAACTTCTCTTGGTTTTGGTTTTTCATAACAAGCCTTAGTGGATGAACCTTGTGAGATGAAATCCTCAAGGGCTTCATCTAACATGTCAAATTCATCACTACTAAAATGCTTGAGGGTTAGGTTAACTTGGAGAAAGAGATTTGGCATATTCAAATAACTAAGCTTTCTCCAAGTGGTTCATTGGTTTATAGCTGTTTATGGTTTTTTTTTCTAACAAATTCCAAATGTAATCTAATCTAGTTGAACTATGAACTAATGCTGAAAATGAAAATTATTGTAATCTAATTCTATCCACAATTGCAATGAATGTAAACTAAGTTAAATCTAATGAAATGAATGTAATAGAAACTATGAAAATTGAAACTGATAACTAATAGCAGAAAATAGAAACACACAAACAAAGAACTCAATGCTTGAAAATGCAGTTTAAAATCTACACTGGGACTAAATCACGTAGAGGGGTGTATGAGTCCCAGTGAGGGTGTATTTCACAAATTTTAGGAAATTTTAAGTGATTTTTATAGTTTTTGGTTTGGATGATCTCTAGAATAAAGGGAAATGCATATTTCAAATGAAATTCAATGATGTAAAATGCAAAAATGAAATCTATATGTACTTTCACTAATGAAAGAATTAGAAACCCTAGATGCCAATTAACTAATACAAAACCATAATGCAAAGTTAATGAAAGCTAGATCTAGGATGAAGATGCACTCCAAATTAGAATTAGGATGTTGTAAATGTAGGTTCCCCAAAATGAAAAAAAATGGAAATAAGAAGAGAGGGTTTATATCCTTAAAGAGATATGGCTCCTCCTATTTCACTCAAGTTTCACTCAAGGAAACCCTAAAGATCTCAACTCAAGAATGTAAAGGGGAAAGAGATCTACAATAGGGGTGTCCTAGGGTATGATTAATGATGAAAGAGGGGTTCACCACCAAGCTAGGGATTGGAAATACTGATGAAATGCAAGGCCTAATGATAAAACCTAATGCAATGAAAAACATCACTAAATGACCTAGAAAAGAGTATAAATCTGAACAAAAAACAAGAAAAGCACAAAAGAAAACTTGGAAATCTAAAGGAGCTTTGATTCAACTCTAAAATGCTAAAAATGTAACTTTTAGGACACACTGGGACTCATACGCCACTTTATCTATGTCAGTCCTAGTCTAGGGTTTTTCGAATGGAATAGGTTTTTTATAGTGTAGATTAAGGATCTTCAAAAATATCAAAAATTGCCTCTAATGGGACTCATACGCCACTTTTGGTGTATCAGTCCAATTCCACTTTTTCAAGAATTCAAAGTATAAATCTTTGCTCCAATATGTATTCTTCCTTCCCAAACTGATTTTCAGATTTGAACCTATAAAAGGACCTACAAAACATAATATAGAGTTGATTTTCTTATGGGGGGTTTTCCTCAATCAAACCCCTTGTTTGGTAATTAAACCTTGATAGAAACAATGGATCTTGAATGAAAATGTGAACATAAACCCTAACCTTAAGTGTTTCTAAGATTAGGAAATTTGTAATGTAATGCAACCCTATTCTATTGTACTAAAATGAGATACAAGAATGAAGCATGCACATGAATGACTCACTTTGAGAGATCTCTAATCACCCAAGTAATCTGTAATTGTATATGTACCTTAGGAAAAATGTAGGATGATAATGGAGGATGGAATCACTTAGGAAACAAGTCATTAGGCTTGGCTTGATGGATAGTTGCACCTCCCCAACCTAGAATCCATCATGATTCACCAACCATAATCAACCCTTGACAATGCTAGATCTTGAATGAAAGTGAACTTGAAGACATATAAAAAAACAATAATGTTGCTCCAAGAATTCAACTTTGTTGATTATTTGATCTTGAATGCTCTTGTGAAGAATGCTTGAATGCTTGTGGATGCTTAGATCATGAAATTGCTCTTATGGATTATTGCTTAGATGAAAAATGACTTTAGAAGCTTATTTATATAGGAAATACTCCTTATTTACCATTATTTAGATTTCAAAAGCCAACGTCGACCAAAAATTTGAATTAAAAACTTGAATTTCCCACTCAAAACCCTAAAAAGGACCCAAATGGGACTCATATACGACTTGTGAGATATGGATCCCACCTAAGGGGACTCATACACCCAAGTTGGCATATGAGTCCCACCCTAGATTTTCAGGGTGTTAGAAATTTTAGTGTTTTTTATTATTTTGTTAGGTTTTTAGTTGAAATAAGCCTCAAGATCTAGAATAAAGGGTCTTAGAGGCCTATTAATAACAATTTAAAATGGTATTTTATGCAATGGTACCAAAATAGGTCCAAATTAGGTAAGAAATCATACTATCTCCAAGAAGGGAGTACAATTTTTGTTGCCATAGAAACATTCCATGAAGGAGCAATTTTTTTTTTTAAATCTGGGTGGGAGCTCCACATGATCTCATATCGGAAGGGATATGGACCAAGAGTAAACTGGTCATCCAAGAAAAGGAGAGGGTTATGATCATACATAGTCTGAGGGAGAGCCTACAAATTAGAGATATGGAGGGAAATCCAATTGGGTTAAAATAAGAACTGATCTAGTCTAATCTATATTAGATTTTCCCCCACTCTCATGTTGGTCCAAGTGTAGGCTTTCCCTTAAAAATCTATATCAATAAGCCTAGTAGTACTCAAAAAAATTCCCATGTCTATCATATTGTCAATGTAATCAATTAGTTCCCCGCAATTTTCTCAAAGCTTAGGTAGAGGGGAGAGTTGAAGTCACCATGAAGTAACCAATGTGCCTCTTTATTACCTAGAGTCTAATCAGTAAGTTCAATACATAGGCTTTACCTAGCTTTCCTTAAATTATGGGTATAGATATTGATGAGGATCTAAGAAACACCAACATGTGAGAAATGAACCCCCAAGCTATCCTTGGAATGAAATAGTTCATAAGCACTTAATCTGTTTGGGTTTGACATAACAGTAAGCCCTCCTATGAGGCCTCATTAGCATCACTAAAGGTAAAGTGTGAATTGGCCAAATATTCTTAGCAATTTGTTCAAAGTTTGTTTTTTTCATTTTCACCTCTTCTAATAAAAGAATATCAATCTTATGCTCCCAAATATAGTTTTCTTAGCACCAATTATTTATGAGGATTGTTGAGCCCTCTTACATTCTAGAAGGGTAAACCCACAAAAGTGGTTTACAATTCTAGTGAGGAAGGAAAAGTTGCAAAAAATGACCCCATGCAAAAAAAATTAGTTTTTGGGGCTTGGAACGAACTTTTGGTTTGCGTGAACCAAAAAGGGGTTTGATAGAACCCCCCTTTGAGTGAACCCATTTAATGATGGGGCCCACCATTCCCAAAAAAACAAACAGTGAAGGCTTGTGGAAAGGGGGTTCGAGCGAACCCCTCTGGTTCACTCGAACCTCCCTTTTCCCCCCTTCTCCCCTTCAAGCACCAAAAAAGTCCAAAATTTTGTGCTTTGAGGCTCATGTTAAGGGTGACAATGGAGGAGAATTCACAGACCCAATTGGATGATGATATTCATTGGAACAATCTATCCAACGAATATAATTTTAATATGTTTTGGTTTCGTTATTTTTTTTTTTTTTAGTTTTATTAAACATAGGTTTTTCACCAAAAATCAAGCCCTTTGTTCTGCACATGTGGAAAAATAGTAGATTATCAAAATAAGTTGAAAAACTATGAGTGCACTAGATATTGAAGTCCTTGATCCAACAAAAAATTGAATTTTGATACATACAAAAAAATTTACGCGTTATGCGGTCCACCTATTTCTGAATTGTAATTGGTTTGACTTCGAAACCTTATTAAGGAAAAAATATTCAGTAAAACACTATGAAACTAATTAGAAGCACTAGATATCATAGTTACAAATCTAAATTCAAAAAAGTTATAATTTTATCCTTCATGGAAAAAAGGTTATGCATTATACAGTGAGCCTCACTCAAAAATGTTGTTTATTGGAAAAAACTAGTTTTCGAAGGAGATGGACAAAGAAGTGCAATCCGATTTCAAAAATTTTGAAAAAAAAAAATATTTAGAATCTACAAATAAAATTTCAAAAATCACTAGTTTGCATCATCTTCAAATTCCTCACGGTTTAGCCACTATAGGTGCCCGAAAGTGAATATTTTGTTAGAAAAAACCATTTCAGTGTCCAATTTGGCCAAAAATTGTAAACCAGTATTATGGGATCACCCAGGAGAGGAACTTCAATTAGAAGTCTTTTTTGAGGATGCATCCAACATCCTCTATTTTCTAATAGCTATTTCCTTTGTTGTTTCTATATTCCTAGTCTATCTCTAGAAAGGTCTTCCAGCCTTGTTTTCAACCCCCACATCTCCCTTCTTTTGTTTGTCTTTATTTTTGGGGTTAACTAGTCATCCGTATCATCATTTTTTATAGTAGTCTAAGATCCACTTGTTGTTCCAATTAGTGTGGTAGGGACAATAGAGAATTCACCACCTAAAATAAGGTTAGGTATTTCACCTTCTTCCAGATCCTTAGTCTAGCCTTGGGCAACCAGAATATCTAGTGAATCTAGGGTGGGTTGTAAAGCATCCAAATTGGCCAGGGAAATAGGGGAATTGGGTAGGCCTTTCAAGGAAATATTGTTTAGTGAAGGGTAATTAGAATTTTTAGAAGGAGAATTCATATCCATACAAGAACAATCCACAGGCTTAGGTTTGGAAGGGGATTCAATGATATTTAAAATAATTTTTTTGAAAGGGTAACTGGAAGTGATATCTTCATCAGGAGGAATAACAACATTAGGGTTTTGATGGCTTATCACTGAGGAATTTCAATTAGTAATGAGGTATCCTATTTTGCAACATTTTTTACAGTAAATAACAACATTTTCATAGCACACTTGTTGGGACTACGACCCTAACTTAAATTTCAATGTGATAGATTTGGGTAGGATTTTATTAATGTCGATATTAACAAAGAAGTAGATGAATACTAACCAAAAACTCATCCTTGTGATGATTTCAGAAGTGATGAAGTGCAAATTTATTGAGGTCAATGGTAGGGTCGAATCTAGGGTTCCAATGATATATAGATAAGCTACATGCTTACCATACACCCATAGACCCAAAGAAAGAATCAAAAGCAAATCCTCAAGAGCAATAAATTTGAAGATAATTAATCCTCTAACCATAGAAAAAATTTCTACACTACCTTTCAAACACCACTTAGTAGTTGTCCACAATGGTGGACCATATCAATGGTTTTCCTAAGTGAGGAATTTTCCCACAATAGAGTTCTCCATTGTCAAAACTACTCTATCAATGGTAGAATTAAGAAGAGAGATTTCAATACGGAAGAAAAATACACAATTTAGGTCAAGAAAGTGTACAATATATAGAAGGACTTTAGGGAGTGTTAAGAAGCACACTCTTCTAGCCCTTGGGTCTTGGACTAGAAAAAATCATAGGTTCCACAAAAGTCTCCTCAAAAGGAGGGACCCCCAAGGAAGGTTGGGAATCATGTGCAGAAAGCTGAGAAGAGTCAAGAGGGGATAAGGGAGGGGGACCTTGGGGTAGCCCTGAGCGAACATCGATCATGCACATAGGGAGTTAAAAATATTAGAGAAGGAAGGAAGAGCAAGATCTCATTCGTGTATATATTTTATGTTGGTTTAAAATAGAGTGAAAATTTGTTTATACATGCATCCCAATTAAATTTTTCGACCTATGCTGACGTAGGATCATTTTTAAATAAGCAAAGGTTAACAAAAATGATAATAAATTAAAATCAAATTCCTAGGACAAGGATGCCCAACACTTCTATCTAGGTGTTTTTGGCTCAAAAAGCTAGGGATGTTGGGGAATTAAATATATTTTCCCAATCTAGACCCAAAATGAGAAAATTATGAATATAATTGTATGAAAAAATGGGTACCTAATCAAGTGTGATATTGTTAGGTGTAAAAATTTATGATTCTATAATATCATACTCAAATATATCATTGTTTCTCCTGTAAAAAAAATTCATGTCTTATTTCATCATCCTACCATGTCAAGGAAATTTAATTGACATGAAATTTAATAGTTGTGCATTACACTATAGCACTAACTTGACCTTGTCATGTCCTAATAAGAGAATTTATAGAATGGGAGATATTAGTATCTATGCCTTCATTATAAAACCATGTAATCACATGAACCTACAAATTTCTAAATTTTAAACTAAGGACACAATGAGTGCTCTAAAAATTGTTATTTACACATTATGGTTTGTACTAGAACTATAATATTCACTAGGGAATTATCATCTTACATACACTATTGCATGCTCATGGTACACTAGTATGAACACATTCCCCTTTCATGTATTTTACTTATATGAGAATTTATTTTTATTTAGGGCCAAATAACAATTCTAGCTTGCCTATTTTGGGGATAACCTTACTTTTTTCTATAATTTCTCTACCCTATATGCTTACCACAATTATCATTTAAAATACATTAAAAATAATTGATAAATTATCCATTAACTTACACTTATTCCTTTACATGGTATAAATTCTTATGTTCCTACCTTAAATTTATATTTCATGTATTATTTTCCCCTCTACTATAAGTTATTGTATCCCCCATATGTAACCAATTTTAGTGAGCACATGCTATCAATAACATTCTCATATTTAAATTTGAAAATAGTTATATGTGTATATAAATAATCATATTTAGTATGTGAAATGTTGATGCAAGAGAATCCCAAGTTTCAAGCAATCTTGCATCAACAAAAAAAATTGTATTCATGTTTTCTTCCATTTCAATAGTTAACTATTAGGACCCAGTCTCAATATTTCATACCACATTATACCAAATTGTAACATCAGAGCTCGTGGAGTAGGATATATGATATTAATTGCAACATCTACATCATATCTAGAATTCAAGTGTTTGGAGATCCCAGTATGAAGATATCGCTAACAAAATATCAACAATAATTGGAAAGAGAGCATTCATAGACCAGTCTTGGATTTTCAAGTGTGCGGACCTATTCCATGACTTGCAGAGCTCAGGAAACCATTTCAAAAGGATGCACATTTTTCAAGGAGACTTCATTATGATCTGCATCATGTTTATCAAAGGATCAAATGAGAATCATATGTTTTGGCTAATCTTCACACGTTTCATCAACTTTAGGGTTTTGGGACCTCTTGAGGACAATGTGGACCTTTTTAGAAGCTAGGAATTGATATATATAAGCATTGTATAATTGCATTAGGTATTAGTGAGGAGAGTGATCGAGAAGTGTGAAGATATAGGAGTTAAGGGCTTTGACCTGCATTGTATTTCTAAGCTTAGCACCATATCATTCTGTAATCTATAAGTCAGAAGTCAGGGCATGCTGCCTATGAATAATTGATCATTATCTATATATCCATGTGGGATTGTTATTCCAATTCTTTGAGTTTTTGTTGTGTTTACTCTTGCTGCAAGGTTGGACAGTCCTATTTTTGGACCCTCTATCCTTGACTACACCAAGTGGGACACCTAAGGTTGAAGAAAATTGAGCCTCTCACTTTCCTAGGGCTAGAGGAAAACCAATGCAGTCCACCTCAGCTTGAGAAATCCATGATGAATCTTCCTCTGGTCTTCCTTTTCATCTGACTAGATATTCCTTGTATTTCCTTCCTTTGGTACTACACCACCCTCTACTATCTAAAATTTACTCAATTTCCTTCAAATGATGTGCTATCTAGTCTAGCAAACCAATTTCTTTGTTCTTCGGTGACTCTCCTTCATGATACTAGTATAGGTCTATAATGTTCAATATAGGTGATATGAAAAATTCCTCTAGTAGTTCCACTTCATATGCATTTCTAGAATCAAAATTCCTGATGATCTTCCAAGGTCCAACCTTCTTCATCTCCAACTTATTATATGTCCCAACTAGAAATATCTCTTTTCTCAGATATACCATTACTTCCTCTCATACTGCAAACTCCTTATGTCTTCTCTTCTCATCTACTTTCTCCTTGTATGTATTGTTCATCTTCTCCATATGCTCCTTAAATGAATTTTTTCCATGAATCCTACAAATTCTTCTTCCTTCACTCTCCTTTTATTCTCCATACTGATATCTCTTAATTCTGCTACTCCTCTGGGTTGTTGTCCTATCACAATTTCAAATGGAGTCTTCCCTGTGCTCCATTTTACTAAATTTTTGTGAGAAAATTCTAATTGTGGTAGTATGAAGTCCCAATTTCCTACTTTAACTTCAGTCAAACACCTCAAAATTTTCCCTAAACTCCTATGTACCACTTTTTTTTATCCATCTGTTTGTGGGTGAAATGTCAAACTATACTTCAAATCTATCTTCATCTTCTTCCATAGTGTTTTCTAGAAATATCCAATGAATCTAATGTCTCTTTCTGATACTATACTTTTTGGTAGTCCATGTAATCTCACAATCTCCTTGAAAAATAGGTCTGCAACATGTATTGCATCACTAGTTTTCTTACAAGGTATGAAATGCGCCAGCTTAGAAAATCTATCCACAACCACAAATATAGAGTCAAATCCTCTCCGTGTCTTAGGTAATCCCAACATAAAATCCATGCTAATGTATTGCCATGGTATCTCTGGTACTGTCAATGGTATATACATTCCAATTTTCTGATGGTTTCCTTTTGCAACTTGACAAATACTGCAACTTTGAACATATTTACTGACATCCTTATACAACTGCAACAAAAAAAAGTTCTCACTCACCAATGCTAAGATCTTATCAATTCCAAAATTTCCTACTAATCCTCCACAATGCTTCTCCTTGATCAAATTCTCTCTCATTGAACTCCTAGGGATACAATACTGGTTGTTCTTGAATAACATACCTTCCTGAATGAAATAATCCAACCATTTGCTTCTATATGTCTCTATAGGTTCCTTGCAAGCCTTCCATGCCTCCGCAAAATCAATGTCATCCTCATACATATGCTTCAGTTCTTAAAAACCTAATAATTCAATTCACATCTCTATCAACAAACTTCTTCTCCTGCTCCATGCATCTACAACCTTGTTTGACTTTCCACTCCAGTGCTTCAACACAAATGTGTAACTCTACAAGAATTCTACCCATCTCATATGTCTCTGGTTCAACTTCCTTTAACTATTCAAATATTGTAAAGCTTGAGGATCTGTATAAAACACAAATTCCTTACGTAACAAGTAATGTCTCCACTTCTTCAAGGCTTGTATAATTGCATATAATTCCTTACAATAAACTAAATATTTTCTCCTAACATCATTCAATTTTTCACTAATGTAGGATACTAGTCTCCCTTCTTGACTTAACACGGCTCCTATTACACTTCCACTAGCATCACAATCTACTTGGAATATCTTATCAAAGTTCAATAGTGCTAACATAGGTTGTTCTATCACCTTTTGCTTCAACAACTCAAAACTCTTTTATGCTCCTGATGTCCACTTGAATTCCTTTTGGTCACTCCTCATTATCTTTGTCATAGGTGTGCAAATACTACTAAATTTTCTAATGAAATTCCATTAAAAACTTGCTATTCCATGAAATGATCTTACCTCTCCAATGTTCACAGGTGTAGGCCATTCAACTATTGCTCTAACCTTCTTAGGGTCCATCTTCAATCCTTCTATAGATATCACAAACCCCAAATATACTAGTTCTTCCTTCATGAAACTACACTTCTTGATGTTTATCAACAACTTCTCTTCTCTTAGCCTCTGAAATACTTGTCTGATGTGCTCGAAATGTTCTTGCTTAGTCTTACTAAAAATCAAAATATCATCTAGAAAAACAACGACAAAATTGCCTAAGAATTTCTTCAAGACTTCATTCATCAACCTCATAAATGTGCTAGGTGCATTAGTTAGTCCAAATGGCATGACCAACAACTCATACAATCCCTCATTTTTCTTGAAAGTAGTCTTCCATTCATCTCCTTCTCTGATCCTAATCTGATGGTATCCACTCTTTAGGTCATCTTGGTGAAATTCTTTGCTCCACTTAGATTGTCCATGATGTCATCCATCCTAAGAAATGGAAATCTATACTTCACTATGATCTTATTGATAGATCTTGAATCTGTACACATCCTTCATTCTCCATCTTTCTTAGGTGCCAGTACAACCAGTACAATACGTGGGCTCATACTTTCTTCGATCGATCCTTTCTTCAGCAGTTTCTATATCTATCTGTTTAGCTCCACATTCTTTGTTGGTGTCATCTAGTGTGTAGCTTTTTTTAGCAAACTAGCTAATGGAATAAGATCCATATGATGAATGATACTCAAGATTGGAGGTAAACCATCAAGTACATTCTCTAATACAAAATCTTGGTACTTAGTCAATAGTTCAGTGACTTCCTTCTCTAGTGATTCTTCTCCCCTTGCGATGATTCTCTCTGCATCTAGGGCTATGCACTTACTTGGAATCAAAGAAAAACACATGTTTTCATGTCTCAATCCATCCAAAAAAATTCTTCCATCTAAAAAATTGATTATGTAGGTTCCACATACTTCACTTTCAGGTTCATCTTCCATTTAGGTGTCAAGGTGATTCTCTTTCCATTGGATGTTATGGTATAGTTATTCTTTCTCCCATCATGTATAGCTTTCTTATCATACTTCCAAGGTCTACCCAAAAACATATGACATACATCCATTGGCATAATATCACATAGTACTTCATCATGATATGATCCTATAGGAAATTTTACTAAACATTGCTCAATTACTAGTATCTTGTGCTCATCTTGAATCAAGGATATCCTATAAAACTTCAAATGTTTTCTTCTTTCTAAATTCAAAATTTTCACCATTTCCTCAGAAACTAGGTTATATGTGCGACCACTATCAATGATAACTTTGCAACAATTACCTCTTGCTTTTCATCTAGTCCAGAACAAACTTTCCCTTTTTGGTGCTTCCTTAGGTACTTCTTTCTCTTGGAATAGTGCTCTCATCATGAATAATGATTCTCCCTTCTCAGGAATTCCTCCAGAACTTGGTGGTTCCACTAGTTCTTCCTCTACATATTCGATTCTTGTATGATTTTCAATCTTCTTACTTTCTTGGTGATACTCAAATGCTCTATGTCCTCCTCTACATTTAAAATAGGTTCTCTAAAAGTTCTCTTGTCATATCCTTTCTCATCTCTCTAGTATCCATCATTGTAATAATAATTGTAGCCTCCTTTGTTATGGTGTGATCCTACAAAGCTAATTTACAATTTCTAGGAGATTCTAATTTTTACTGAAATCGCATATTTTTAGAAAATATAATGATTTAAGCCTTAAAAAGTTCCATTTAAAGCATTCCAATTGAAGAGAGTTTGATCAAACTACCTTAGATCAAAACCCCTTGGATAGAACCTCACTGGTTTTAAACCATACCTATAACAGAGTCTCCTTTACACTTATCAAAATACTGATAAAAAACCACTTTTGATTTAACTTTTGGAGGATCAAATGAATTCCTTTAAAATTATTTTTTTGTAAGTATGTAGACCTTATTATAAGCTTCCAAAAAAGTATAATTTTAAATAAATTTAATTTTATTATTATATTTATTTTTTATTTCTTGTGAATGTAGGTTTTTCACCAAAAATCAAGCTCTCTATTTTGCACATGTGGAAAAATAGCAGATTATCAAAAAAAAAAAAAGAGTGCACTAGATATTGAAGTCCTTGATCCAATAAAAAAATAAAATTGAATTTCGATACATACAAAAAATGTTACATGTTATACGGTTGCTCTTTGTTTGAATTGTAATTTGTTTGACTTCAAAACTTGATTAAAGTAAAATTATTAATAAAAAACTATCTAACCAAGTGGAAGCACTAGATATAGGAGTTAAAAATCTAAATTAGAAAGAATTATAATTTTATCCTTCATGGAAAAAAAGTTATGCATTATACGGTGAGTGTCACTTTTTAAAAATGTTGTTTTTTGAAAAAAACTAGTTTTTGAGGGAGATGGGAAAAGAAGTGCAATATAATTCCAAAAATTTTGAAAAAAAATATATTTAGAATCTACAGAAAAAATGTCACAAAACTCTAGTTTGCATCATCTTCAAATTCCTCACGGTTTAGCTACTATAGGTGCCTGAAAGTGAAGATTTAGTTAAAAATAATAATTTCAGTGTCCAGTTTGGCCAAAAATTGTAAACCACTATTATGGGATCACCCTATGGCGGTAAGAATTTTTGCCATCTCTCCCTTTATGGTATGAATTGGAATCCCTCTCCTCCTTGCAATATGAATCTCTATCCTTGTTTTTCTCCACATATGGTTTTTCTACTCCAGAATGTGACCTTCCTTTCTGATATCTATCTCCTCTTCCTCTCTACCATTTTTCATGTCTTTTTTAGCTTTTCCTCCACCTTTAATGCAAACTGATATGCTTCCTCTACTGAATTCATCCTTGCCAAACTCAACTCTTCCTGAACGTTCATCCTCAACCCATTGATATATCTTTCCACTTTCTCCTTGCTTGCTTCAATATGTCTAGTCCTGATGATGATCTTATGAAATTATTTAGTGTATTCCTTCACAATATTTTCCTTCTATCTCAAGGTTTGCAATCTCTTTAGTAGCTCCAAATCATAGTCTATGGGTATAAACTAGTTCTTCAATTTTTTCACCATTCTATCCAATTTCACAATCTTCTCTTTACCTTTTCTATTTCTCTCTAATTGAACTTCCTTCCACCATATTGTAGCATGTCCTTTCAGTTTATTCTTTGCAAATATCACTCTCTATAGATCTTCAATTTCTTCATATTCAAATTATTCTTCAATGTCATTTATCTAATCAATCACCTCCTTAGGGTTTACGTTACCGGTATAGTTCAAAATCTCCATTCTAGGTCGCTTTCCTATTTTTGAAATAGCCTTCAACATCTTCATCTGATTTGATTCTTCCTCTTTCGAGATTTCTTTAGTTAGATCTACAGCTTGAACTTCATCATCATCACTTTCATTATTAGGTCTAGGGTTTAAGCATTTTCTTCTATCTTCTTCAACAACATCTAATCTCACTTTCATTTTTCGCATCATTTCCATCATCTCATCCATCTTTCCAGTAACATTAATAGTAGTATGAATTCTCCTTAGTGGCATCTCTTCCTAGGATTTGGTGCAACTGCATCAAGTCAGCAATCTAGCTACAGGGTTGCAACTTCCTCACAGTCGGCAATCTATTGACAATCACAAGTAGGCTTCCTCAAGTCGGTGATCTATCCACACAAAGATCTTATGAAATACCTTGCTTAACTTCTCTCTCCTCTCCCTAGGTCCATAAACTCGCTCTGATACCACTTGGTGCAGTCAAGGATGCAGGGTCAAGAAATAGGACTTTCCAACCTTGTAGCAAGAGTAAACACAACAAAAACTCAAAGAATTGGAATGAAAATCCCACATGGATATATAGATAATGATTAATTATTCACATGGAACATGCCCTACCTTTTGGCTTATAGATTAAAAAATGTTATGGCACTAAGCCCAAAAATACAATGCGGGTTGAAGCCCTTAACTCCTATATCTTCCTACTTCTTGACCACTCTCCTTACTACTACCTAATGCAATTACACAATGCTTATATATATATAAATTCCTAGCTCTGAAAAGGTCCACATCAGCCTCAAGAAGTCACAAAACCTTGAAGTTGATGAAACATGTGAATGTCATCCAAAGCATATGATTCTCCTTTGATCCTTGGATAAACATTATGTGGATCAGAACAAAGGATCCTCAATGAATGTACATCCTTATGAAATGGTTTCCTGAGCTCTGCAAGTCATGGGATAGGTCCGCACACTTCAAAAGCCAAGACTAGTCTGTGAATGCTCTCTTTCCAATTATAGTTGATATTTTGTTAGTGATATCTTCATACTGGGATCTTTAAACACTTGAATTATAGATATGATGTAGATGTTGCAATGAATATCATATATCCTACTCTACGAGCTTTGATGTTACAATGTGGTATAATGTGGTATGAAATACTGAGATTGGGTCCTAACAGTTAACTACTAAAATGCAAGAAAACATGAATGCATTTTTTTTTGGTTGATGCAAGATTGCTTGAAACTTAGGATGCTCCTGCATCAAATTTCATATATTTCATGCACCTTATCACCCCATCAATTGTTAGAGTTGATGTATCTACTCCCACAACTCCATGAATCACCTGCAATGATAAACCTATCACACAATGAAGAAATAAGCAAGATATGATTTCCCTACAACTCATATACGATGAAAACATCAATTTTGCATTATGTGTACCACTGTCGTGAATATCCTATCATAGAGAATTGAGAAACAATCCTTATGAAAAGGATGAAAGCTAACCCTAGATTAGGGTTAGATTAGAACATGACAAGTTCCCTCAGAGGAATGAATGAGACAACATGTTCTAATGTTATAAGCTTTAATCATAAAAAATGCAACTAATTAATAAAAGCAAATAAGCACTCCTAAGTTTAGCTTAAGTGTAATAAAGCATAAATTGACCCAATTAATTAATGATTAATTAATTAATTAGGTAATGAATTTATTACTCTAACACCCCCCCTTAAGATGAACTAGGGAGAAACTAAACTATGATAAAGAAATACTTGAATGGATGCATGAATGGGTCCCGCCCTAACAGCTGATGAGGTACCCATGTACATAAATGAAATTCTCATAACTGGAGAAAGGGAGAAAACTACATGGGAATAAAAATCCCCTCCAAAAGAGAGAAAATAAAAGAATGTAATGCACTAATAGAAGAAGGAGAGAAGGTGGATTACATGATACCCCCCCAAAGACAACTTCTATCACGTCATAAGTACATATAAAATGGTTTCCATAGGAGAGATAGAAAGAGGCTAGAAGCCCCCCCCACAATGAAGAAACTCTTGTCACAATGGTGGAGGCCTAATGTAGAATCCAGAAAGAGATCCTATGGCAAAAATAAACATTCCTCCCCTTGGGAAGAAATAGATCCAAAGGATGATGTCGAAGAAAACTTGTGAAGATTGATGAACCAATATGTCTCAAGATGTGTGCCTCTGAAAAGTGCTCACGTATCCACATGTTGGAAAGTGATGACGATGATCCAAGATCCTGTGAAGACTTTATGTAGAACAAGATGCAAAGGAAATGAATATGGTGGGCCAACAACAGTGATGTGGCTATCAACAAAGAGGAGATGCATGTCCTCAAAGTAATCCTCTAGATCTGCAATACAGGACTCTACAAACAAGGATGATATGTTTGTGAGATATGAATCCCAAGTAGCTATGTCTGGAAGATGTATGATGTGCTATTGCACTGAATCAATAGGGACCATGGATGTCGCGATGTCAAATTGATCAGGAACAACATGATATGTTGATGTAGTCTCGATTTGAAGAGTGGGAATATGAATGCAAGTCTCTAAACCATTGGAACATGCAAGACCTATGACATACTCAATCTCCTTTAAAGTATCATCATCAAAAGGTATGCAATCTGTATCTACAAGAGGAATGAGACAATATACAATAGGATCCTCTGGGTATGGAGAGATCTGAGGGTCTCCACGGATCTCCCAAAGTCATGCCCAAAGTATGTGGGGACATTCAATGTTTGATACAACATACATAGTGTCAAGATCAACACTAGAACATATAACCCCTTCAATATGATCTACAATGTTTGCCCATGTTGAAAAACTCCCTAGTGTGTATGGTGTAGATGTGAGTCCATACAAATAAGGAAAAATATTAAGCCACCTGAGATGTGTTAGGATGCAATTTCACCAAGACTCATAGTTATCCTTTTCCAAGTTGATCACAAAAGGATGAACAGAAAAACCCATGATACTCACTCAAATGAAAAAAATCGGAGACTAAAACCCTCAGTACTGATAAAGCAGATCAAATGATGTCATCCCACATAAAACAGTCCTTTCGAGGTGCCAAGATTTCCAAGTAATTAAAAAAAGTGTGAAAATACAAAATACTGAATAAAATATACTGACAAGGGGCAGTTTCCAGGCAATGTCAATTTTTTCCAGCAAGAAGGGCATTTTTTTTTTCGCGACGGCCAGATGGGAATAACTGTCGCATTGAATATGCTTCCATAGAGAATTAATAAACATTTATAATGAAACAATCCTTATGAAAAGGATGAAAGCTAACCCTAGATTAGGGTTAGATTATAACATGATAAGTGTCCTCATAGGAATGAATGAGACAACATGTTCTAATATTATAAGCTTTAGGGTATGTGCAGGATCATGATGGGCCAAAATGTGGCGATATGATGGTTTTTTGTAGGGTATGTGGCTGATGACATTTTTTTTACCCAAAATTGATGAAACGAAAAGGGTTTTTAAAGGAGATTCTCAACTTTCCACCAATATAAATTATGCTTTACTTTGAATTTAATAAATAATTACTATTCATTTTCTATTTGAATTACAACTAAATTCCCGATTGATAGACTGGTTGAAAAAAATCTATAGCTTTCAAACGGTATCACATTTTTTGAATATGAAACATGTGTCACATTCTATGCTTCACATAATATAGGATTAAAAAAATAAGAATATAATTTCATGAAGTTTTGACCAAGTTAAGATGGTTAGACATACAAATTTATTTATTTTTTAAAATTTGTAAAAAAAAATTCATAATTAATTATTTAGTTGGAAAAAAAATTACAAAAAAATATGCATCACATCAGGACATGAGTCCTCTACTTATATCTAAAATATTATAAAAAATAATTATCATTTTATTGTGGTCAGGGTGGTTAGATAGACACTTACACCTTATTTTTTCCTTGAAAATTAAGTACTATTGCATTGAAATTTCAAATTTTCACCAAAAAGTTTTTTTTTTTAAACAAACCTAGTAGTTTAGAAACTACATTCAATTTTCTACAGATTCCATTCTTACATATTTTTGAAATAATATAGATAACTTATTCAAATTTTTACATCAAGTTTCCTAACTCTGATTTTTTTGAATTTTTTGCCACTTAAGGGCCTGTTTTTTCCATGATAATCCTGGACATACCCTTTAATCATGCAAAATTCAGCTAATTAATAAAAGAAAATGAAATAAAAGAACTCCTAAGTTTAGCTTAAGTGTAATAAAGCGTAAAGTGACCCAATTAATTAATGATTGATTAATTAATTAGGTGATGACTTTATTACTCTAACATCAACCACTAAGAAAGGTTGATCATTAACTCTTTGAGTAGGTAGGATTTTTCCACTCCATCTTATGCTTGTCAGTTATGAGATTAAATTTGAAATTATCCCTACTTGACTTATAGAAGTTACTTATAGAATACTTTTACTTTAATTTTTAGGTTCCATTGAGAGTACATCATAAAGGATGATCATATAATGTGATATATTGTAAAGCCTATTATTTAACATAGACCAATTATATATCCTTTTGTGTCTAAATATTTTATTTACATGCATGTTTGTGAATTCCACATTCTTTCAAATACATTATCATTCTAATAATGACATTCACTTCAATTTTAGGTTAAAATTTCATGGTAAAATTTCTAAACCCATGATATCCTCTATCTAGTTTTACTAAAATTATGGGAAATTGTCTTTATACAAATATTAAAAATTTATTTATCTTTTGTGAAGTTGTCCTTATTCACCTAATTTTTTTATAGTTATACACACATTATTGTATATATTACCCACACCTTATCCTTATGTGCAGATATTTTGATATATTTTATCACATATTTAGTAAAAATTTCAATGCATATATTATGATATGGTTGTTATCCACCTATATCTAACTATATTCCTACCTAAGGTAATTTCCTAGATAATAGGGTTGACCCAATAAATGGAACTTGAACCCTTATTTATAATTTTAAGTTTTGAGTAGTAGTTAATTAATGCACAATTCTTTTTCTCTAAGGTAACTAGCTACACATTTGTAAAAAAAATGATTAGGTACTATTATTAAAGGAATTTAGTTTCATTAATTTAAACTTGCATCATGTTATAATAATTACTTTGGACCATTCACATTCAAGAAATAAAATTGAAGGAACATAAAATGAACATTCTAATGATGTATATGCTAGGAGAAACTTTGTTTTGGTAACAAAAGCAGGGGAAAGGGACCCTAAAACCAACCAAAGCATGGAACGAGGCCTACAAGCCACCAAAACAATGAAAAAAATAGCAGGGGTCATAGAACCAACCAACACCATGCATAAAGTCTAACACCTATCAACATAAAACAACATAAACCATATACCAACACAGAACATCAATTTTAAAGATAAAATCAAAACTATTTTTATGAAGGGAATGTAGGCCCATAAAGGTTAATTAGAAAAAAACTAAAAAACCCCAACCACCAAACCCAATTACTCCTTCGAAAAGAAAATAAGGTTCCATTTGTTCTCAATCTGTTCCATAGCCTCATTGTACTGATCCACCAATCTAATCGTACCACCATATAATTGCTCCTCCACATCCCGAGAGGCTTGTTGCTTATGGAGGCCTTTGCCTTAGTCACCCCACTTACCATCCCAAAGATGGTTGTATGCATTATGCCCAAAGTAATTACCATTTATCTGTTGAAGGCCTTGTCCATCTTGTCCACTTTCTATTGAAGCTCACTAATTTGTGAAGCATAGGGCTCCAAGATTCCAACATTATCCTGTATAACTCCTCTCTTATCCTTCATAGACTGAACATTCATCCCCTTCGTAGCTTCCCTAACCACTCCTTAATTTCATGTTCAATAAATTTTGAAGCTCTTCCTCCTCATCTTATGGATCTTTGACCACCAGTTGATCATCACCAACCATTTCTTCATCTTGTTCGCTACTTGCAGAATCTTTTGAGAGATTTTCTTCCAACACAACCAACAACTCCTTCTTACTTAGGTTAGTAGGAGGTAGATTTTCCTCTTCAAGGTCATCCCCATGCTCTTCAAAACAAAGTTTCTTCCCTTTGGCAAACAAACCAGCAAGCCTAAACAATCTCTTCTCACCAATCCCACTTCTAGAATCCTCCAAATTTCCTTGCTCCTCATCTTCTCTTATTTCAATGATGACTTTCTTGGTGGTTTTAGGCCCATGAATTTCAAAGGCTTTCCTTTTGGTGCTAGAGTTACCCAGGAGATAAACACGAGTTTCTTTTCCTTTCTAATTTTGAGTAGAAGGGTTACCCTTGGTAAGAAGGCCTTTAATTGAAGATTGTTTAAAATTGGAAGGGCCAACAAGGGGATTTTTGATGAGAGACCTCATAGAGGAGGGACCCACATGAGAGAAAGTAGCCAGAGAGGGGTTGGGGAGGGGTTCAACATGAGAAACAAGGGGAAAAAAACCAGTGGGTATACGGCCAAGAGGTCTAGATAGGGGGTAATAGCAGCAACAGAAATATAAATGCATTGGATCAAACCCTAGTGGAGAGGGGGTGACACACCCTTAGCTTTACATTTCTTTAAAGATGAAAATAGAAAGAAAGGAATTTTAAGTCTTTCATTCCTATGAATATGACATAGAAAGTGGATATGGTACCTATGGATAGTGGTGTAGAACCCTTCCAGAGTGAAGTACTTTATTATGTGAACACTAACAACCCCAAATGGAGTCAGGAGGCACTCTCTGTCATAGCCATTCTGGTTTCTCACCGATTTCTCATCACCTTCAAGGAAGCTATCCATAAATCTCTGGTAATTTCCATTATTGGTTTTAGACACACTTAGGCCATTGTACTACAGACCCATCACAGTCGCAATCAACTTGGGAGACACTTCAAATCCTATACTGCTAATCTAAACTTTGTCCTCTCTCCAAGAATTATAAAACTTAGTAGTAATGTCATCATTGTAGCCATGCAACACCATAAAGAATGGTGTCATATCAGCCTCCTCGAATATCCTCCATAGCTTGGCGTTTTGTAGTAAAGGGACACAAGATAATGGATAGGACCTTTTTTTGGGACCACCATTGATTTACAGTGACAATGGTGGATGAAAGAAGAGTTCTATTTCCCAACAGTCAAATTACCTTTCTCAAAAGTAGTGTTTGTGGGAGAAGACAATACAAAGGAAGTTGTAAAATAGTTGGTGGCCCACTTTGGTGGAAAAAGAGCAGACAACTCCTTTGCCAATAGGGAACTAATATCACACATGAATTCTAGAAATGTATAATAGAAGCCATGGATTAGATTAAAGGGGGGAGAGAAAGAGCCAATAGAAGCCCAATCTCCAATTAAAAAGACATCTAAAAGATTGTGACATAGGAAACATGCGAGGGCATAATGAAGAAGAGACGTTGTGGTGATCTGTCATCATGAAAATATGCCTTGAATCCACACCTTTAATAATGAGAGGTTCTACTATCACATCATTTAGCCTTTCCACAAAAAGTGAAATATTTAAAAAACAAACCATCTCAAGCAAGATATAAATTAGAGAATAATTCCATAAAGGACTTATCAAAACATGAAAGCTATCAATATCCTAAGGCACATGATAAATTCCAATTAGATCAAATGTCAATATCAAATTCTTGAAATGACAGTTCCAAGTCACAAAGGCGTATGAAGTAATGAAACCCTCCATGGTTGACATCGTCCATCCTATGTTAACACCTTCCTTTATGCCCCAGTAATTAGTCCACACCATTTGAGCTAGACACAGAAAAGTGAGCCAAGTATACAAACATGCCTTCAACACCCAAACCACGTAGAGCTGACATCACCAATTCATAAAAGAGTATGGGGAAACGAAATCCATCAAGGCTGACATCATCCACCTACCATAAAATCCATTCTTCCTATTCTAGTACCTACACCTCACCCCCTCTACAGGATCCAAATAATCATGACATATAACCAACCAAGCCTATGACACCCAAATCATGTGGCTTGCCACAATGCCACCATCATAAGTACCTTTAGCTTTCCAAATAGGGTTTGAGGATAAACCTATTCTTCCCTATGTATTGACTAAGTATAAATAAAATTTATATATGAAAAATTAAGAACTAGAACTTGTAGATATAACATATAAATAGACAACACTGTGAGTTAGAAATATAAATGCGAAACTTGAAATTATTTAAAGGAAATAAGGCTCCAAATAAAATAAATGTATCTAAAATTATTTTTGATTGAAAAACCACAGAAGGGCCTTAATCCCATTACAAAAGAGAAAAATGTAGTAATAGAGAAACAACTCAAGCACCGAAGCTTGAACCTTGAAAATCTACCCTCAAGGGATTGTCTAGTAAAAAATAGTCCTTCTTAGGAGTATGTTGGCACCTTTAAATTTTACAAATTTGAAGTGCCCATATTGAAAATTTTTCCTTCGCACACTCAGAAGTGCACCTACAAAATCTACCCAAGTGACCTACTTTGGAGGGTCACAATTTGAAGCCTATTGATTTTCATGCCAAATGGATTGTTCCTCTCCATTCTCCCCACATTAATGTACTCCCCTGTCCAATTTCAAATACCCGTGGTCAGATTTTCTATTTTTACCAGGCCAAAAGCAAATGCATTTTCCTCTATTTTGCACCTACATTTTCAAAATGTTTCAAGGAGGTCAAGTTTGACCTTTAATATCTTTTGATAAATCATGATTGAAGAGAAGCCCTCTTGCACACATACCTAGTGTACCTATATGAACTTAAGTTTCCAGTGGAAGCCCCCCAAAATTTGTTTTGATATTTTTTCAAAGTGGTGACTTTGAGAGCCTTGATTGGTTTCTGACAGGTGAAATTGCAGAAAAGTCCAAGTAGGAAAATTTGGTATTTAATATATTTCACCTCAGGAAGCATTTTGAAACTATGTTTGTTGCAATGAATTCTTGGGTCAAATGGTAACATGCCTACTCAGTTTCAGACTCCCAGAATAAGTTTTGGTGGGTTATTTAATCATCTTCTAACTACAACATGGCAAAAAATGGTGTCCCAAAAAGTTTCAAATTTTCAAATTCCAAGGACAACCCATTTCTTTTTTTGGTCTAAAATATCTATAGCTCCATTTTCATCAAGATAAAAAGGTCATTTGATACATTATTTTAATGTACTTCTGTTGCGGCAAACACGTCTCGGGGGCCAGTTTGCAAAGGAGGTACCTGAATTTTAAGGGCTGGGAAAAATTTGAGAAAATGGGTTTTCTCAAAATAATTGATTATAGTCGCATGCAAAAAAACTTAGCTCCAAGTGTCACCATTTTTCTACAATATATTTCTTCAAATGGGTCACCGACGTAATTAAAATTTTCCTATTCTCTAATGTTTTCAAATGTTAATAGTTAAAATATTTGAGTCTTTTAAATATTAGGAAAATGAAAATGCATTTAGGGAAATTATAAAATACGTTTCAAATTTTTATAAGAAAAGCAAGTTTAATTCTTGCTTGTGATTGGTTAAAAAGTGACAGCAACACGACTTCATAGGAGAACTCATCGCTCACCTCTGGTTTGAAGCTCTTCTTCCCATTTGCATCAGTGATCAGCGATGATGGTTGCTTCTCATCGCCCATCATGGATTGAAGTTCCTTCTCCTTCATCAAATTGGTGATCATCAGACACCTCTGTTTTCATAGGAAGTGTTGAAATTAAATCAATGATGAGCGATGGAGTTGTTCCGGTGTCGTTCCAGTGTCCATTGCCCATCACCAATTGGTAACTTCTCTTGCGAGAATAATTTATGATGGCCTTCTTCATCCAATGGTTTTAAATTGGGAATTAAATGCATGTTTAATTCTGGCTATTCATTGGCTAAAGAACTTTCGACATTTTCATGACATTTTCATAGAGTTGCATCGCATCGCTCATCTCTATTTTGGGATGGAGAAGTGAAATCAAATCGGAAATGGATTTATTTCATCACTCATCACCAGTTGCATTCCAGTTTTCCATATTCTATCAGCAATGGGTGATATCATATATTCCTCTATGTCAATCACTAATCAATTACAACTTTTTCAATTACATCGGTGATTAGCGATGATGGCTGATGTGAGTAAAGTTTAAGTGGTTGGAAAATAAATTATGGTGGGAAGGTAAAAGGCATTACACAGGTAATTTATTTGCCCGATTAAATGAATTTTAATCCCTCAAAGAAAACTTTGGCTGCATATAATCATCGTGAATCGCTAATAAATATTAGTTTTTCCAAATTTATTAGCAATGTGAAGGTAACTTGGGAATGTTGTTGGAAATTAAAGTGATTATAATTTGAGGGTGAAATCAAAGGCCCGGGTAAACATTTTTGTAAAAATTAAAGCCTACACTGATAAAATTAAAAACTTTTATGCTGGGCATTTAAATATGTAAAATGCAAAAGGGAAGAAAGGCACGGGAAATAATTTTAAAGTGAATATTTTATTCACTGTGCAAAATATTTTAGTTGGAGACAAGTTTTTACAGAGAGGACCATTTTCACACAGTTGGGTGAAAAATGAACAAGGGGGAGGTGAAGTCTTTTGCAAGTAAAGGAATTTTTAACGTGGGAAAAAGGACATAATGATGAAGAATGAAGTCTTCGCAAAGGGGAATATTTTTCTGTTGCAGGGCAGTGGAGTGAGGAGCAAGAAAACAAATCTGAGCAGGTTGAAGATTGTTCTGCAAGCAAAGATAGTTATTGATCTATGGACCTGAATGTGCCAAGTGTCTTCTTCAGATGAGCATTTAGGGTTTTTCTTTTCCCTTAAGTATTGTCTTTCTGCCTCATTCTAAAAGAGGTTTTTTTTTGTAATTTAACATATAGAACACTGTAGTGTGAATACAGAGCATTTTAGTGTTAATTTTTAGGATCTAATTTTGTTAATATCTATGTAATTTTGATTACAATACTAGCAAAATAATGCTGAATGTTTCAAGTTTGAGACTATTTTACTCTCCTATGTACTAGTTTTGCAAGTTATGAATAATATAATCAAGGTTATCTTATTTGTCTCCATCAGTTTTAGATAGATGTGTGGCTTTGTTCTTGCCTATTAATTCAAAGAATTAATGTAGATACTTGAATATGGCTATAAATTTGTATTGAACTGAGTGCTAGGATCTTCTAGTAAGAAGTACAGGTTAAGACACAATTCCGATATGTTGTAATGCAACATTTTAGAGCTTCATATACTATCAAGTGTGAAAATTGTTGTCAGATTATGTATGTGTTTGAGTTAACTACGTTCCAAGGATGAAGGACTTATCTAAGTGTGCTATTCATGTTACATTTGGTGGTTAATGCAACAAATAATCATCTTTTAAATCAAATTTACGTATTAGTCCCAGTTTGTTTGTGTGTTGAGCTCATTTCAATGAATCACATATCTCATGCTTAAATTAGGAATTATTGTAGAGGTCAGCCAAGCCTTTATAGTATTGTTTGTATTAAACATCTAAAGGAGAAACATCTATTTACAGCGTACTTGATACTTTGGCACACAAGTATCTATAAATATACTATTGGGATCACCCTCCCAGGTTTAATAGAGCCTGAAGTGTAGGGGAGAAAGGGATAATATATTCACTCTCTCGTTTGTTGGCCATATCAACCTGTTGAGTCTAAATATGAGAGAGTGGCTACTCTTTAGGACTCATTGCATCTGTTGATCTGGGAACCAATAGATTGGCGACTCTGCTGGGGACAACTTTGAAGAAACATTTTGTTTCAGACCATTCAATCAAAGAGTCATTGAATTTTCAAAAATGATCCAAGGAATTGCATACTTGAAGGAGATTGCTGCAACATTTCTGGTATATTCTTGAAGTTTGGTGCTCTACTGGTGGAGAGAACTCAGAAATAACTAGATCTTGGAAGAAACTTTCTAATCCTTGAAGATCTTTTCCTCTTTCAAAGAGGTGGAAACTCTACATAAGTTTCTACATCATCAGTAGAGTTGGTTGCAGTAGTTCTCTGGTATTTTTCTATTGTAATATCTATGTATGAAGGTTTTTAATAAGAAGTTCTAGTTAATAATGTCCCTTATTTAGTATTTCAAGATACTAGTAGAAAGGGAAATGAGAAAGTAGGATATTCTAAAAAGGATATTAAGAAAAAATTAGTTGTAGAGGGAATACATTTTATTTGTAAATATGTATTGTTGTCATAGTTCTCCCTCTACAAGTTGTAATATCATGCCTAGAACACAACCATGTCCTCAAAGGAAAGTGTTCACTAGTGAGAGATACGACCCTCTAGATTTCAGTAAAATCCAAGGTTACCCACATTCTATCCCAAGAAGAATTAATGAATATTTTCCTAAGTTTAGAGGAGGTTTTGAAGAATCAACATCACAACATGTACAAGTTTTTCTTGATGTAATGGAAGATTTTCAAATAGTAGAAGAAGATGCTATCATGAAATTTTTTGTAAGAACTTTAAAAGATACTATTGAATACTGGTTTTCTAGTTTACCCATGCATTCCATAGATTCATGGCATGAGCTCATAATGCATTTCATTGATTATTTTGAAGAAGAGTGAATAGACAATGAATGCTTGTCTGAAGAAAGAAATCTTCATACCCAAGAAGAATATGAAGAGAAATATGAAAATAAGGTTGAACCTGTGCCACTTATTGATGCATTATATGATGTAAAAATATTTGAGGGTGAATCCTCCTATGATTTTCATGATAGATTCATGAAGATTTTGTTTGCTATACCAGAATTAAATAGACCTGATGAATCAGTGTGTATTGATGTTTTTTGTGAAAGACTTGAGCCTGGTCTAAGTACCATGACAACTCATTTGAAGCCTCCTAATCTTAAATGCACATATCAATTACTTTCAGTAATTGAGGAAATGATAGATAAATATGGAAGTAATCTCCTCACTCAATTATGTGATGGTACTTTGGAAAGACTCGGTTCAATAGATGCAAATGGATAGTAAAAGACAAGAATGATGCATCATTTGCTGATGAGGAAGTTTTTTTTGAACAACCTACAGAAGAAATGTACTCTGATGAATATTGCAGCCATGATGGTCATGAAGAGATAGATGAAAAATCTGAATTTTCTCCTATTTTCTCTGAAAATATAGAAATAGAGAGCATATTTTCTATATTAGATGAAGGCTGCAATGATGTAGATGATACTGAGAGTATTTTCGCTTCTATGGATTTTGAATATATAGTTGAAGAGCATGCTGATTTTGAAGTTTCATGTCTTCATGATGTGAACAGTGGTGTTGTAAATGGAAGTTTGCAACCAGCTGAAATGCATTCTTGTCCAGACGATTAGAGACATTACAGTTCTATTTGCAGCCCCAGTGATTGTGTTTCTTCTCAAAAGGAAGAGGTAGAATTGATTTCTCTGAGTGGAAAGTGTTTAAATAAAGAAAATGAAGAGAAATTTTTTGAAACCTCACAAGAACAAGATGTTGGATATAAGTTTGACAAACTTTTTGAAGAAGAAATATGTGATCAGAAGTGCTATGATGCAAATGACAAGGAGTGCAATGGATTTCATTTGGATAAATCAACCATGCAAGCAATTGCAATGAAGAAACCATTGATGGTTTTCAATTTGATAGTGAAGAAGGTAGCCTTGCTGATTGTAGCAACATTACAAACAAAGAAGGAGATATGCATGCGAGAGATTCACCGCATGAATCAGTTCAAGTGGTTGGTTATGAGAAGCATGCATATGTTGATAATGATAAAAATGGAACTTTTGTTTTGTTTGATTCCTTACCTTCTTCTACTTCTTTTGTTGACTTTGAAGTTATCACTATATGTTTGCATGAGGATAGCATTGATGTAGTTGTACATGAAAGTGAGAATATAGTGACAAATGTTAGTACAAATAATGATGCTCTTTATGGTGAGTTTGCACTTGAAGAATGTGATTGTGTCAATCACATGGATGCATATGAGGACCTCTTTTCTAGATCAGCAACTCATAGTTTCTCTAATAGTGAATATGTTTTGAACACCCATTATGATGAATTTGTTACAAATGAAGATTTTGAGTCATCAAAGTGTGCATCTGAGTTTTTCTTGTTTGATAATATGAAGAATATAGAGGACGTTGTCTATGAGCTTGAAGTAGAAACATTGTTTGAGATGCTAACATTTCTTCTAAATCTCATGATTGGAATGTGGATAAAGGTATTATGAATGTTGGTGAATCTTGTTTTCAGGACATTGAGACATATGGTAATATCACTAAGTTGTGTTGTTGGGATGATGATAAACTTGTATGCGATGCAATTCAGTTGGATGAGTTACAAATGTGTGAGCATTCATTGCTTAACACACAAAAGGATTGCACACTATTTTAGAGGCATGGTACCTTTTCAGAGCTTAATCTTTGTGAGGGAATTGGTAAATGGGATGAGGTTGTGATTTCAGATGGTCTTGATCACTATCCTCACATTTTGTCACTTGCCACAAAATCAGAAAATAGAATGAATGGCAATGATGCAACCTATATCATTTGGTTGCCATATGATAGTAAAGGAAAATTCAAAGGTAGCCTAACACTTGTCTTTGCAAGAATGAAGTTACTAATGTTACTATGGTGTGGCAAAGGAAAGTATGGATTAAAACAGATCAACTCTTTTAAAAGATGGGTGTTTGGAAGAGGTAAGAACTAGATTCCCTTTTCCATTTGGTGGCCTAGGGCCGCCAAATCAAGTTTTAAAAGTTGAAAAATAAAGACTTTGTCACCCAATGTTTCTAGCACTTGGTCTGCTCTCTTAGAGGATTCTGAATTCTCGCTTTGTTCACTGAGGAACAAACGTCCCTAGAAAGAGCCACTATTGGCACCTTCAAATTTTACAAATTTGAAGTGCCCATATTGAAAAATTTTCCTTTGCACACTCAGAAGTGCACCTGCAAAATCTGCCCAAGTGACCTAATTTGGAGGGTCACAATTTGAAGCCTATTGAAATTTTCTCTCCATTCTCCCCACATTAATGTACTACCCTATCCAATTTCAAAGCCCCATGGTCAGATTTTCTATTTTTACTAGGCCAAAAGCAAATGCATTTTGCTCTGTTTTGCACCTACATTTTCAAAATGTTTCAAGGAGGTCAAGTTTGAACTTTAATATCTTGTGATAAATGATGATTGAAGATAATCCATCTTGCACACATACTCAGTGTACCTAGATGAGCTTATGTTTCTAGTGGCAGGCCCCCAAAAGTTGTTTTGATATTTTTTCAAAGTGGTGACTTTGAGAGCCCTAATTGGTTTCTGACGGGGGAAATTGCAGAAAACTCCAAGTAGGCAACTTTGCTATTTTATATCTTTCACCTATGGAAGAATTTTTCCATGCCATTTGTTGAAATGAATTCTTGGGCCAAATGGTAACATGCCTACTCATTTTTAGGCTCCCATAATAAGTTCTGACGGGTTATTTAATCATCTTATGACTACAACATGGCCAAAAATGGTATCCCAAAAAGTTTCAAATTTTCAAATTCTAAGGACAACCCATTTATTTTTTTGGATAAATCCTTTGCATCTCCATTTTCATCAAGATTAGAGGTCATTTGATATATTATTTTAATGTACTTCTATTGTGGCGAACACGTGCCGGGGGCTAGTTTACAAAGGAGGTAGTTGAATTTTAAGGGCTGGGAAAAATTTGAGAAAATGGGTTTTCTCTAAATAATTGATTATGGTTGCATGCAAAAAATCTTGGCTCCAAGTGTCACCATTTGTCCACAATAAATTTCTTCAAATGCGTCGTAGGCGTAATTAAAATGTTCCTATTCTCTAATGTTTTCAAATGTTAATATTTAAAATATTTTGAATATTTTAAATATTAGGCAAATGAAAATGCATTTAGTGAAATTATAAAATACATTTCAAATGTTTATAAGAAAAGCAAGTTTAATTCTTGCTTGTGATTCGTTAAAAATCAGCAGCAGCATGACTTCATGGGAGAACTCATTGCTCATCTCTTGTTTGAAGCTCTTCTTCCCATTTGTATCAGTGATCAGCGATGATGGTTGCTTCTCATCGCCCATCGCAGATTGAAGTGCCTCCTCCTTCATCAAATTGGTGATCATCGGACATCTATGTTTTCACGAGAAGTGTTGAAAGTAAATTAGCGATGAGCGATGGAGTTGTTCTAGTGTAGTTCCAATGTCCATCGCCCATCACTAATTGGTAACTTATCTTGCCAGAATAATTTAGGATGGCCTTCTTCATCCGATGGTTTTAAATTGGGAATTAAATGCAAGTTTAATTCCAGCTGCTCATTAGCTGAAGAACTTCCAGCATTTTCACAACATTTTGATAGAGTTGCATCGCATCACTCATCTCCATTTTGGGATGCAGAAGTTAAATCAAATCAACGATGGATTTATTTCATCGCTCATCACCAATTGCATTCCAATTTTCCATATTCTATCAGCGATGGGTGATATGATATATTCCTCTGTGTCAATCGCTAATCAATTACAACTTTTCCAATTACGTCAGCGATTAGTGATGATGGTTGTTATGAGTAAAGTTTAAGTGGCTAGAAAATAAATTATGGTGAGAAGGTAAAAGGAATTGCACTGGTAATTTATTTTCCTGATTAAATGAATTTTAATTCCTTAAAGAAAACTTTGGCTGCATATATTCATCATCCATTGCTAATAAATATTAGTTTTTCCAAATTTATTAGTGATGTGTGAAGGTAACTTGGGAATGTTGTTGGAAATTAAAGTGATTATAATTTGAAGGTGAAATCAGAGGCTTGGGTAAATATTTTTGTAAAAATTAAAGCCTTCACTAATAAAAGTAAAAAAAATTATGCTAGGGATTTAAATATGTAAAATGCAAAAGGAAAGGAAGGCACGAGAAATAATTTTAAAGTGAATATTTTATTCACTATGCAAAATATTTTGGCTAGAGATGAGTTTTTACAGAGAGGACCATTTTCATGTAGCTGCATGAAAAATGAACAAGGGGGAGGTGAAGTCTTTTGCAAGTAAAGGCATTTTCAACATGGGAAGGACATAATGATGAAGAATGAAGTCTTCACAAAAGGGAATATTTTTCTATTGCAGGGAAGTGGAGTGAGGAGCAAGTAAATAGAGAGCATGTTGAAGATTGTTCTGCAAGCAAAGATAGTTATTGATTTGTGGACTTGAATGTGCCAAGTGTCTTCTTCAGATGAACATTTAAGGTTTTTCTTTTTTCTTAAGTATTGTCTTTCTACCTCATTCTAAGAGAGGTTTTTTTTGTAATTTAACAAAGAGAACACTGTAGTGTGAATACAAAGCATTTTAGAGTTAAGTTTTAGGATTTGAGTTTGTTAATATCTATGTAATTTTGATTACAATACTAGAAAAATAATACTGAATGTTTCAATTTTGAGACTATTTTACTCTCCTATGTACTAGTTTTTCAAGTTATGAATAATATAATCAAGGTTATCTTATTTGTCTCCATCAGTTTCAGATAGATGTGTGGCTTTTTTTCTTTCCTATTAATTCAAAGAATTAATGTAGGTACTTGAATATAGCTATAAATTTGTATTGAACTGAGTGCTAGGATGCTAGTAAGAAGTAAAGGTTAAGACACAATGTCGATATGTTGTAATGCAACATTTTAGAGCTTCATATATTGTTAGGTGTGAAAATTGTTGTCAGATTATGTATGTGTTTGAGTTAAATTTGTTGCAAGGATGAGGCACTGATCTAAGTGTGCTATTCATGTTACATTTGGTGGTTAATGCAGCAACTAATCATCTTTTAAATCAAATTTACTTATCAGTCCCAGTTTGTTTGTGTGTTGAGCTCATTTCATTGAATCACATTTCTCATGTTTAATTAAATTAGGCATTATTGTAGAGGTCACCCAAGCCTTTATAGTATTGTTTCTATTAATTATCTAAAGGAGAAACATCTCTGTATAGCGTACTTGATACTTTGGCACACAAGTATCTATAAATATACTATTGGGATCACCCTCCCAAGTTTAACAAAGCCTAGAGTGCAGGGGAGAAAGGGATAATCTATTCACTCTCTCGTTTGTTGGCCATATCAACCCGTTGAGTCTGAATATGAGAAAGTTTCTACTCTTTAGGACTCACTGCATCTGTTGATTTGGGAACCAACAGAGTAAACTTCTTCCTATGCTACACAACTATCCAAAAAGAAACAAATACCATTTTTGAATCATTTAAACAAGAAGGGGGTGAAACCCCTTTAGTGTGACTAACCGAAGGATAAACATGAACCTAAGGTGAAACAAACATATCCAAAACCAAAGAAACTAGAGTAGTAGAAGAAACAACCTTTTCCAAAATTGGAGTAGTAAGAGCCATAGGCCAGATAGCACATTCACTAGCTAGAATCATAGTAGAAGCAAGATTGTTCAAAAAATAAGTAGTAGAAGTCGTAGGAGATACAACACTAACAACATCAGGTATAATTTTTTGAGCAAGAAGAGAAGGAGGCTCAAAATCCTCACTATTAGTGGAAGATACATCATCAAGGGACACAATTAGATGTTCTCTAAGAGTGTTTTTCCACCTTGTGGAAGAAGAAGAAAGATAAGAGACACAAGGAAATTCATGAGACAAGTGTTGCATGGAAAAATAATGTCTATAGTGAAACATGATTCCTTCATAATCCATAAATTGAGTCCAAGACCAGCCATTAACTTGAAGCAATGCCTCAACAGGTAGAGCCAAAGACAAATCAACCTCCACCAAATTTTGAGCAAAGGAGATGTGAATAAAGTTTTTTGAAGTAGTATCCACTTTCAAGAACCTACTAAGACCATTACCAATGCCTTCACAAGGGGAGGAGCACCAAAAATATAAGGGGGAAAGGAAAATCTCACCTAAATAGGTATAATATCAATGGGTTGAAGGAATGAACCCAAGGCCTCAATGACAGCGGATGAGAGTCCCAAACTAACAAACCATGATCTAAAACAACTTATCTATCCTCAAAAGAACTAAATTCAACAAAAAAAACCTCTAGTAGAAGGATGAATCTCTAACTTACCCTCCACTAAGGGAGTCCAATGCTTCTAAATCCAAAGGTGTGGATCCAAGAGAGAAGGCTATATATGGAAGAATCTACAAATTAGACTTATTTTGGAGAAGAAATCAATGTTATTATAAATTTCCTTCCTGAGAGAGATCACAGGTACAGTATTGACACACAACAGGGGGCACAAAGATCCCCCCACCTTAGTGGAGCACACAGCCTCAACGAAAGACTGTGATCCTGCAAGAGGAGAAGAAAAATTCACAACCTCTCCCATAGTAGGAGACTCAGCTAGAGCAATCACCATAGACTAAATAGTCAACTTTGGATTAGACAATTCGATGACTAAATCACATCATGATAAATTAGGCATCAATGCAAGGGAGTGAGAGGTAGGGGAGTGGGAGGTAGGGGAGTAGGAAAGCCATTTGAAACAAGCATTCAAAATTTTGGGATGGTGGGAGGAGAGGTGAGCCATTTTTTGTCAATTATCACCTAAAATTGTTAGGTCTAAGATTAGAATTGAATTGGTATTGATTAGAAATTACTAGAGGTGGAATTCAAAGAATCTTGAATTAGTTTAATTAATTTGAAGTATGGTTGTTGCACTAGATGGGAAAAAATAACTTAAAAGATATATCTATTATCTTCAATATTAAAGACAAAACTTTTTAGAAAGATTCATATAACATCTATAACCCTATTCTTTCTACATTGTATGCATCTTCACTAAAGAATATGAAATATTCTAGATCTAATCATAATGGATATTAAAAAAACCTTATATTTTGTTTAGGAGAATATACTAATCATCCTTGTAGGTGTTATTCTACAACAACATTGATGGAAAATTAGTAGGTTTGTGTAGACCTTGTGTTGGGTGATGTGATGCATAATATGATAGTGATAATAATTAGATGAGATATGGAAATATGATCACAAGTAGCTATGTAAGGAAAAAAGTGGATAGATTTATCTAGGATAGTGATGGAAATACTTAGGGATGAAAGGGCTTACTAATTTCCCACAAGGAATGGAATAATAGGGTAATGATGTATTAAAATTGAAAGGGGAAGGAAAACTTCAATGGTTGAATATGATATGATTTTCAAGAAGACTTCATTTATTTAGATTTAAAAACCCTTTGGTTGTTTCCTTTTAGCTTCAATGGATATTTTCCTTTTGAGGGGATGGATTTGACTCTAAGATTGCTTACCATATAATGAATAGATGATATTGTGATTTGGATGGAAAGAAATCATATATTATGCTCTATACTAAGATTCTAAGGTTTCTATGCAAGAAAAATGGTATGAATTAGGGCAACAAAAAGTAATAAATTTTTGGTGTAGAGATTATTCAATGTTAGGTGGGCCCTTGGAATTTAGTTGATAATACATCTACACCCAAAAGGGTGTAAATGACGCTTCAAGATGCAAGTATCTACTTTCAAGGTTGAATTGTTTTTTATAAAGGAAAAATAAGTTTTGAATGGACCCGAAACCATTTACAACAGGTTTTGAAATGACCCGAAACCTTTAGGTTTTAAGGGGACCCAAAAACCACACCAAGAAGAACAAGCTACCTAAAGGATATGAGAAAAAACAACTAGCAGCACCACAGGAAGATAGCAAGCCAACACCCAACCAAAAGCCAGCGGGCAGCCCAACCAAGAATTAGGAAACTACAAGAGTCTAACACTCATTGGTTTTGATGGGACCAACAACCCACTACAGATCTGGAACAAAGCTCCAACAACAAAAGTTACAAATCCATATAAACCACACTTTCTGCCATTATATGAAGGGTAACTACTAGTACGTAGGCCAACCACAGTTGCCTTCAAAGCCCATTTGTTCTCTCCACCTCTATAGGAGAGAGTCCCAAGCTCAACCATATCATGGTGACTACAACACCCCTTTCATTAAGATAGAACTCCATAAAGATCGGCTTTCTTTTCAAGATCTCCACCTCAATAGAAGATGAAGAAAAGAAAGCAACATGAAGGCCAACCTCAGCTTTCTTGGTGCCACAAAATAGGGCATAATCAACCCCCCAACATTTCTTCTAGGCGTACTCAAAAGCACCCCGCTCCACTTCTACAGGAGAGAGGTCACGACCAGCCACATCCATCTCCCCCTCAATAGAAGATAGGACCACCTCCATAGGAAGGGCTAGAGTGACCCAAAGATGCGCAGTAGGAAACACAATGAACAGTGCCAAGGATCCAAGAACCTCTCCCAGAAGAATAGAAAACAATTCAGGGTTCAAGGAGAGAAGAAACTCGATCATAGAATGCAAAGGCTTGACCACAAACAAAAATAGATACTCAATCTTAGAGTGCTCAGGAATAAGTAAACCCCAGGAAGAATAGGGGATCCCACACAACAAATAAGTAAAGAGAAGACCCAACAAGAGAGCACACCAAGCAACCCTGACACGCCGGTCAGGGCCAGAGAGGGGCCAAAACTCCTCACAAACTGCCAACAGGAAACACCACCAAACCACCAAGAGGGGAAAAGAATGAGCTAGAACAAACCGAGAAAGAGAGCCCCCAGGAAGTAGGCACCAAACACACCACGGGCAGGAGTGAGGAACAACCAAGAAGAAGCAGGAAAAAGACCAAGCCGACATGAAGAGACCCCAAGCCCTCCTACTACGCCGAGTAGGAGCAAAGATTGGCCTTATCTTAAACCACACTTCTTCAAAGAAGACACCACCACGAACCCACTGAATGGACGACACCCACATAAGATAAAGGTAGGGAAATCTACACCCAAACCCCACCAAGCACCACCTGCAGGAGGGAGAGCCAAGAAGCCGCACATCACAGGTAGCAAAGAAGGTAGCACCTGAAGGAGACGCAACCAAGGGAGGAACCAAGACATCCTCCGCACCCCGCAAAGCACCAACTCTAGCCACAATAGACTGGCTCCAGACAATGGCTACGAACGAGATAGAAACTTCAGTCACCACGTGCCAAAACCACCAAACCAAGAAGCCTGAGAAAAAGACTTCCCAAGGCACAAACGACCGCGCCAAAGGAGGAAGAGAGACCATCACCCGACTAGAATCATCTGCATCATTGTCAGACTCATCCCCTCCATCGTCTGCAGATTTTGAATCCCCTCCCTCACTCTTGTTCCCGCCCAGCGCTCCCATGACTTTTCTTCAAGGTTGCATTGTTAGTTTATGAGAACTAGGATTCAAATACACTAGTCTAAATGGGCCAAAAATATACAAGAGAAAAGTGGAAGTAAAATGGGTATAAAAGCACATGAATATTGTAGGATATGTAATTTTTATCAATATAGAAACAATTTAATTTAATGTTCTAAAATGAATCATGATTTTTTTCTTAGAGAGTTTGTTTAGTTAAGATCTATTGTATTAAACCCTTTCACATATTTTTTTGGTCATTTATCTAGGAAGACATGTCCCCTAGTAATATAACATTAACCCTTCAAAGGTATTTGCAAATGCCACCCATCTTCGTATTAACAAAAAGGATAAAGTAAATTAAATTTCTTAATCAAGCTACATAGCAAAGATACATAAATTGATAGATCATTTTTACAATTCCAAAACATTTGCATGGTGTAAATCTAACCCTCTCCATAGACTGAGCCTTTCCCAACATAATTAGAACCTTCTAATCACGAGATGTGATATAAATTGTTATACTTTAAAGTTTAATTTAAAATACATTACCCTTAATTAATTGTAATTATTTATTTTCATGTGATCGGGTTAACCTGGATTACACTTAGGCAACGTCTGCCATCCTTTACAATATTAATGATCTTACATTGTTTATTACTATGACTATGTTCTTTAGAAGTCAGATACATGCCACTTGTGAGAAAAAAGTAAAAATTAAAATTTTAAAATAGTTATGTTTATTTTGGCACTGAAGTGTAATTTATATTGAAGACATTTTGTTAAATGCTTAAAGGTCACATTTTTCAATCATGCTATTCTGTCTTTTTTTAAAAACAGCAGAGAAATAATACCCAAATCATTCCCAAATTTACCTTAAAATTCAGTAGATTTTTACGGCTTGCTATGATTGTAAGAGTGATAGTCAATACTGAAACATCATTTTCATTTGGGATAGAAACTATCGGCAGAGTAAATGAATCCCCATATTTGTATATTATTTTCCACCTAGTGAACATTCATATCTGGTCCACATTTTTGTTTAATAATTTTCTCTAAGTTTCCACCGGTGGAACGCACTTCCTCCCAAGCACCGCATTGGCGCCTGGTGCACTGAGCTAACTTATTCTATTGGGATTGTTTAATAAGGTAATCAGAATAAAGTGATTGAAAACCATGCCCTTTCCCAAAGCTTGGTGGAATATCACGTGGGAAGTTCAGCAGAAACCCTTTAGCTGTACATCTCCTTGTCTTTGCAGAAGGTTTTATGTCATGCCCATTGGGAAAATGAATTTTGCAGAAGACAAAGAATCTTGTAATATTGGTGCTTTTCCAAGGGCAATGAAAGGACTTTCCCCTTTGTTCAATGTTCGAATGCCAAAGCATGATTATTAAATACTACATTCCTCAGGGACAACACGGTAATCTAATAGCTTTTTGTGCAAATGGATGTGTCTTTCTCTAGTTTTATTATTTCCCAACTGCTATAGCAGTTCCTGCTTTCTTGTCGTCTTCAATCTTTTCTGATCTACAGTAGCTAAGCTATGAAGCTTTCGACACTTGTACCCTTATCTCTACCTCTTATAGATTCCCTTTTACTGAGCCCTAGATAGCGGAAGAGACACTAATTTTATCTAGTATTTAACAGTAAACAGTTTAGCCTTTTGTGTCCCACAAGTTGTATGTGGAGGTCAGGGTAATCCTAAAAGAAAATGGGATTCGATAGACCTAGATCAGTGCAAATTACCTAACGTATGGATGCAGCGAACCCAAATCACTGTTGCTGCAAACTTCTACGTCTTATTTTGACGCTTTAGCTTTTTTATTGAAATTCTGATAAATCCAGATGCTTTCTGATAGAAATCCGTAGATCTATTACAAATTTCGATCTCCCCTTGATGCGTGAACAGCATCAGGATTTTGGGTGTGCTCTGAAATTTCTGGGAAAGACGAGCAGAGATGTTATGTTTGGAATGAAGGCTGGGTCAAGATATTTCTTAGCGGGTTTTCTGCTTGACGAGTATCTCGGACCAGGCTTCATTCCTGACACCACATTTCTTAGCAAGGCGAAAAGGTTCAGGTCGCCAAATAGCTTTGATGGGTATATCGGATTTATCATTTCATCTCCAGGTAGAATATCCTTCCGTTCTTGTTTACTGTGGATTGCATTTATGTGTTGTATTATATCGTCTTGTATGGTCGAATTAGTTTATATGTAGAATGGGTTTGATAAGAAAACGATAAAGGTTTAGCTATTTATTCCTCCTGTTCTACGATCTTTCTGTAACATTACACTCTCATGCCGTTTCTTTTTTTCTTTTTTTTGTTTCTTCTGTTAATGAGGAGAGTCATGCATACAATAATAGAGATAAGTTCCAAGATCTCCTATGCTGGGTAAATCAAGCTGTGAACTCACGATCTAATTTGATCACAGATGCAACTGTGAAACATTTATTTTTTTGGTATATATGTTATATAGATGATTTTTTTGGTGAATGTTATTTTTGTATAAAAGGGTTGTAGTTCAATTGATTTATTATAATTATTAGTGATAGTGATGGTATGTTATTTGATTATTCCATGTATCAAGATTTAAAACTTTGGAGAGATGATATAAGGGATGAGACTAGGATCACAGCCTGAACGACCTTGACTGAATGAATATCCCTTAATCCTTGACTCTCAACAGAAGAGTTACTAATATAGATGCATGCTTCCATATTAAATAGCAAAGATGATACAAAATCCTTAATTAAAATAATATTTTGTTGCTATTATACAAGAATGATTGATAATTTCGAATTTCAAATTTCAATTCTTATGGGGTGCAGCTATTTTTGTAACGGAAGTGCACCTGTTTTATTATATATACTATTTCACCATTACTTTTCAAAGAGTTTACACTGCATCTCCTCTGATCACACGTTTGTCTTATGTCTGTAACTCTAGAACCGCCCATAAGTGTAGCCTTGGCAGCTTTTGAGTGTGCGAAATGTATACTATTGCAAATGAATAATTCCTCTCGAGTAAACTAATTTGCTTCCAAATCATTTCTATTATCCTGATCATAGGCGTATGAGCTTCCCTTGGTAACAAATATTCGATCCATGGTCTCATAGTACAGCTAACCCGAGCAGAGAGATTGCATAATTTTTTAGCTTCTCGTTGATGCCAGTCATACAAATGTCAAGCAAACATTTCGATCGAGAAGTACTAGTAGTATAACGTGGAGATGTATTATACCGCCTGCAATACTAACCAACAGCATTCAAGCCAAAACTCAGAAGAGAGGGCTGACAGTTTCATTGAAAAATCGAAGTATTGTGTTTATTCTAAGGGTAAATGTGGCAATGAGTTCTCATCTTTTAACTAGCCGTTTTTTCATATTCTCCGATATTTAAGTTAATAATATTATGATTTTCTCTTTCTTTTGCAGTTTATTGGAGGTTTGTTGAATGCCTTATTGAGTCTAAAATTGCAGAGTCCATTTAGGGCATCTCTAGACACGAGTATAATAATTTCTTATCATTTATCTTTAATGGATTCTATCGTTAATGACTGACCTTTTAGTTTTGTATTTTGATGAAGGTGACCAAAAGCCGTTGGCTGTCAATTCAGAGAATGTCCAAGCTTATCTATCCATTTCCTGGAACTACTTTAATAATTCTACTAATTTCATTTCGTTTCTTACTGCCTTGTAAGCCATTATACCGAAAGGTGCCATTGCTACAAATAAATCAAAATTGCAGTAAGTTTTACTGCTAGCTTCTACTAAAAGAACTGTTGAAAACAACAAAAGGTAGGAAACTGATCCTTATGATTCGTTATGACTGGAAATGTAGAAATACGAATGTAAACATCTAAAAAATAATTAATTTGTGACTCGGGATTTCTTTCTTTCCCAATTACTTGCAGTATGAAAGGAGGTTTCGATGAACAACCTGTTTGTCACCTATTCTAGTTCGCCATTTTTCTTGCTCTTTGTTTCATTTTATGGCCATCCTATTTTACGCATCACCCGGTCCAGTGGTCTAACAGTCAATTATAAATTTATATTTCACATATATTTCATTTACATCAACGTATATTTCATTTAAATCAAAGGATTTTAGATAATTATGGTATTTTTATTTTGTTGAAATAAGAAGTATTTACGAATAACTTTTTATGATCCTTTATTAATAACCCATCTAAAATATCTTTCACTCATGTGTCTTTATTAGGTTTTGTTTTTTATTAGATAAACAAGGTTTTGGAAGGGCCTGACCCTTGTACGAAGAAAGATAGATCATAAAGTCCAACCAACAACAACAACAAACAGCAAAAAAACATAAGGAAACCAAAGAAACAGCAAAACTAAGGGACCATCCAACCCACCAAAATCAGGGTGGTTTAAAAAAATGTTTCAAAGAAATTTTTTTTAGTTCAAAACAAGGGTCCTCCTCAAAACTAACTTTTTTGGGAAGGAGATAAGACATGCAATCACTGACAGAACCTTCCCCATCATCAAGGCATCCGATGGAGAGCACTGTTTAAGATCAGCTTTCAGAGCTTTCTGACAGTCCTCCTTAGTAAATAGCAGATTATCCTTTTCCTTTCGATTAAGAATAAATGAATCCTCCTTAACAACTTGCTGATTGTCTTTCTTCAAGCTCCAAGATTTCCTCAAGCTCCAAGATTTTTAATGGCAGCCTAGTTCGCAGTGCTTAAATACTATGTATATACCTTTTAACATTATTTTCTATCATTGACTTAACATAGGTCGTCACCCTAGACATAAGTGAGTCATTTGTAGTTGTGTAGTGACTAGTGACTAGAAATCGGTTGCCAAGATGATGCTAATAGACTTGGTTGGTGGAAGCAATTGTCCTCGATAGCCCAAGGTTTTTCCTGTTAGAATTATTGAATTCTTTATGTATGTGGGCAATTTCAATGCAAAATGGATTACCATGTCACATAATTTTTTTTTTTTGAAATAGGTACCCAATATCCATGTGGGCCCATAGAAGTATCGTGTTTTCTAAAAGTTCATGTGATTATTTTTAATTAAGAATGGTGAAATGGTCGAAAAGTTTTCTTAGAATTTCATTGTATGTTGTTCATCCTTTGTTACTACTTTCTAGTACTTTATCAAGTATGTTTGATTCCAAAGGAGGTGTGTAGGCTTGTTGCATTAATAATGCTTTGTTGGTAACTTTTGGTGTCCATGTGGTCTACATTTAATAGCCTTCTTGCTTTAATAGGTATTATGTTGATACTCCTTCAACATGTTATGAGAATCTATTATGAAGTGTTTCGTTCCTTGAAGTAACAAGTATGGTAAAATATAGTCTTATTTGTATTTGTATAATGTTAATAGTTAAATGATAAAAATGATAAATTCTTGTATATTACTTTCCTAATTGGGCCTTGACATTTAGCTTGGTAGCTTAGAAAAATAAAGGTGGACGTGGGATTATTCTTTCATGATTTCTATTGCTCAAAATTCTAAAATAAAAACCATCATAGGTATGTCCATGCATTGTATTAAATGGTAGAATATCATATGGGTTTGATGTGATGCATTTGGTGGGCTTATTTTGAATGTTTAATAGAGCACTTAAAAATTCATTTGAAGGTACATGGTAATGTAGAGTTAACTAACCATTATCTTTTCTAATTTGAAATGAAAAGCAATAAAACTAGTGGCTCACCTCTTTGTCCATAGTGTTAAAGGGTTAGATTTTGATCTTAATGAGATCAACATATGTTATTTTTTAGACACAAAGTTCAAAAAATTTATCTAAAGAAAGCTTGTTCACAAGGCTTCTAAATTATAAATCACCTAGAGACTATGCTTTTATGTTACTAAACAACAATGCATGGGAAATTGGTTCAAATAGAAAAGAGCACTATGTTTTAGAGGATATTTAACTTTAGGTGATATTGTTTGAATGCCCTATGGCTATGGTGCTCTATGAAAATAGTTATGATAACTAAGGGTGCATCATAGATACCAACAACGATAAATACTAGCTCTTATGGAGCTATGTGTTATGTGTATAAGAATGAAGCTAGGAAGCAAATAAGATTTGATGATGGACATGCTATGTGTATAAAACCAATATACAAGTGAATCCTTTAGGCATGACTGATAGATTTACATTTTATTGGAGCTAAATTCAATAGTGATTTATACATATAAGCATGCTTATATGTATTATTAAAGGATTCATAGAATTTGACCGAAGAAAAATATCTCATGTTTCAATAAAGAATACCAAAATTGATTGTGTAAATAATGTTAATGTATATTAATAATTATATATAGTGTTTTTGGAACAACATCACTTAAAATTTCTCTCCAATGGTGGGAATTCTAGGAGTTGTTGACATCTTAAGATATTTAGGGCATAAGGCATGATATATTTAAAATTATCCTTTAGAAGAATACATATATTACTAATTTTTTTTGGATTGTCTACAGTATTTGGGCCTTACAAAAATCTCAAAATATGTTATCTATTTTAGCATATTATTTGGCATTAAATTGTTAATGTCTATTTCTATTTACTTTTACATTCACTATTTATAAATTATAAGAATGTGTTTAAGTGGAATCCTATCCATGGTATAGGTGTCTCCAAATTTGAGTTAGAGCTTCACAGAGCATTTTATATATCTTTGTGGTCACATTTTATAATTTATCATCATCAAAGTGATTGTAAAACCTTTTCAAAGTATTTAAATGGATGTTTGTAGAAGAACATATGAAATATGTTTGGGAAAATTTGGATTATTAAAGAATACTTGCTTGAATGAAGATTATTGTTTCTCTATATTACATTTAGATGAAGATCTTTAGTATTAGTTATCTCTTTTAGATTTGCAATAATATTTTCATGTTTCTTTCGGATTTTAATTTGTTGTCTAATTATCAAAATATCTATTAGTCTTTGGTGAAATGATTTTTTTTTTTTGAAGCATGTTCCCCTATAGTCTTTTTAGATTGGATTATTTTAGTATTGTATACATAAAAAATCAATGTTATAAATGATTGCCAAATCCTTCGACAGCTAAGGTCAAATATCTTTTAGAGGGTTATTAATGTTAATTTTTGGGTTCCATGTGAAGTAAATAAAGAACTTTTAGGGATTAATATAAGGGAATATAAACTTGTTTCATATTGTTCTTTCATGTGTAACTAATTTGTTTTCTTCTTACAAGATTTATTTGGGTTTTGTAATAGCGAGCTAGAATACTAAATGCTTAATGATAAATTGTTGGGATGCTTTTATGCACATGGTGTGGCTATGTAAAAGACCCAAATTCTTAAATTCATTTAGTTCATTTTTACTGACCCTATAAGATCATCCACCTTGGCCCTTATTTTGACATAATTTTATCATGAGTTTTATATCATGGTTACTTATGTACATGCATCCCTAGGTAAAGCTCTTGATTTACTTATCTAGGAATATAGTGTAGTAGTTTAAAGAGTGAGAACACCTAAAAATGGTATGAGAAATGATATATATTAGCAAATGAGAGTATTAAATGACTTCTCCATTTTTAATGATGTCTTTTTTTGGTTCTCTTGGTATGGGTAAATAATCAATATGGATGAATGGTATATTTACATGCCTAGGTTATTTTTTAACAATTTATATTTTATTGAAAAATAATTTATATTT